>OVBL01001064.1:0-321753 GCA_900406555.1 Pseudoturritis turrita | reverse complement strand
TAAGCAAAACATGGAATCTTCAATAAACAACAAATTGATATAAACTCAGGCACCTAGTTTGAAACATGTTGAGGAAGAGCATAGAATAACTAGTTTGAATGGTTTTTTTGACAAGAAATAACTTCCCACGTTACAAACTTTATGTTCCGATAGATCTTATTCAGTTTTCAATCCAAGCAACCATACCAAAGAATTAGAATATCCCAAAAATAGAAGAGAATCACTCAAGTCTTTTTTTCTCCTTTCATCGTCTAGCCCTAATTATTCCTATAATCTAATCACTTATTGAACCTCATTTTCCTCCTGCGCAGTGTTGTTTCATTGTCATGCGAATGAAGACAAGAGAGTTACGATATATCAAGTGTACCAATCTGTAGAAAACTCGAATTATTTACCATTTTTTGGCTTTTTCTCTTGGATGATCAGCAAGGTGAACAAGATCCACTCTGGTTCGGTGTAGGACTGTCGGAAACCGAAAAAGTAGCCGCCGGTAACAATTATCTGGTAGACGTTGGTTTCAAGGCGGATGAGTGATCCGGAGACCCAAAGTTTGAGTGGGTATGCTTTTTTTTTTTTCCGTTGATACGATTAACAGTTTACAAGATCATTGTACTTGGAAGGTACTAATCTCATTTTGTATTTGTATATATATATATTTTTTTTAACATCTACATCTAATTTTATTAAGTGAAAAAACCATTGTGCTCCTCATAGAGAATTGATACAATAAAATCAGGAACATAAAACATATTGACAAAAGGAAACAAAGGATTCCTTGGTTCTTTAACTAATCCAGTGGAACTGAGCATCTCATTTTGTTATAACGGGTATGCTTTGTTGGTTTAGGAAACAATTTTTTTTTTTTGGTTGACTTTAGCTTGCAAGATAACTATTGATAGTTTACTGGATTTATGTTTTTAATATAAATTATTAGGAGATATAAATATATTGGATTTTGTATATTATTATCCGGTTTAATTATGTTAATTAGGTTAAAGGGATCTTAGGTTTACTATATATATTGGTATCAAGCCACTCTTGTAAACTTGAGACACAATAATATAATTTTTTTCCAGATCTTTTATGGTATCAGAGCAAGAGCTCTTGGGAGGGTGTTTGATTTGTGAAAGAAAGTCATTTCCGACGTTGTTATCATTTTTCGGTTTTAGTTATGAGTATTGAGAAATATGGAGCTGCAGAAAGCGCTCTTGAGGTCGCCAAAGATGGAATTGCGGAAAGCGTTCCTTTGAGAAAGATGGCTATGGAGAAGAATGGAGCTGCGAAAGGCGCTCTTGAAATCGGGAAGAATAGAGGTGCGAAAATCGTTCATTTGAAAAAAACACGGATGTGGCACACACACATGTTGTGTCACACATGAATTTTGCACATACGAATTATGTGTCACACACGGAGGATTCTGTGTCACACACTGAAGCGACACAGGCTGTGACAGGATTGAAAAAAGGACAATGGGATCGGCTTTTAGTATGTTGGAGTCAAAACCAGAGTCTGGGAATCATTTTAATGGTAAGGGTTATAGGGATGAATGGATAATTGATAATGGTGCATCGCACCATATGTGCAGTACGTTGAATGGTTTAGTGGATGCACGTACATCAAGTCTCACCGTGTTTAGTTGGCTTGCCTAATGGGAATACTATGATTGCTGATTGAGAAGGAAGTGTGGTTCTGATAGAGAATGTGACTTTGACACATGTTCTCTTTATTGCAGAACTAAAATGCAATCTCATCTCGGTGTCACAGTTGGTGGATGAGATGAATTGCTTTGTATTGTTCTCTAAACCATGTTGTCTTTTATTTGATCTTAGATTGCAGAATGTGATTGGAATGGGTGAAAGGAAAGAAGGATTGTATTTCCTTCAAGGTATTCAGAAGATTCAGAACGTGAAGAAGTTGGTAAGTTGGAATCGTTAGAAGTGTGGCATAAGAGGATGGGCCATGCCTCAGAGAAAGTGATTATGAGATTACCAGGAGTTGATATTAGAAGCATTGGAGTTTTTCTGGTTGTGATATTTGTTTTCGAGCAAAGCAGTGTCGTAGTGAATTTTCGTTGAGTTCTAATAGAAGCAAGGAGTGCTTTGAGATGATACATTGTGATCTATGGGGCCATATCGAACACAGAGTTTATGTGGAGCTTACTACTTTCTCACTATTGTTGATGATTACTCTAGAGTTGTGTGGGTATTTCTTCTTAGTGACAAAACGCAGGTGGAGAAAACTATTGTGGATTTCTTTGCTCTCATTCAAAGAAAATTTGACAAGAAGGTGAAGATAGTGCGCAATGATAATGGCACTGAATTCATGCGAATGAAGGATTATTTTCGTCGAATGGGTGTGATTCATCAGACTTTTTGTGTGGAAACTCCTAAACAAATGCAGAGTTGAACGAAAGCATCGACATATACTGAATGTGGTACGAGCATTGATGTTTCAAGCAAATCTCCCAATAGAATTTTGGGGTCAATGTGTGTTGAGTGCTGCATATCTAATCAATCGAACGCCGTCTGAGTTACACAAAGGAAAAAATCCTTATGAAATCATATTTGGCAAAGCTCTTGCGTATAGTGCGATACATATCTTTGGATGTCTGGCGTATGCTCATAATCAGAAGTGACATGGAGATAAATTTGCGAGTAGGAGCCGAAGATGTGTGTTTTTGGGGTATCCTTATGCGGAGAAGGGATGGACCTTATTTGATTTGGATACACAAGAGATGTTTGTATCTCGTGATGTCTCTTTTATTGAGGAACGATTTCCATATTTGGAGCTCAAATATAAGCATGTGGATGATGCTTGCAACTCCAAAGAGACAAGGTTATTTGTGGACGATGTTGTTGGATTCAGATATGAAGAAGGGTTTCTTGAAGATGATAGAGCTCCTGTCAAGATTGGTGAAGTGATGCAGGATGTCACACAGATAGATACTGGTGTAACACAGAAAGTGATGCAGGATATTACATAGACAGAACATGGTAACACGCACACAGAACCTGCGACACATACAGAACCTGCAGTGACACAAACAGAACATGATGTTACACAGACAGAAGCTGGTGTAACACAAACAGAAAATGTACAATCGTCTGTACCAACTGAAGTGCTGGGAGTGGAATGAGGAAGAAGGAATCCTCTGTTAGGTTGCGTGATTATGAGGTCCACACGGTCTTTCAGATGAACTTATCCACTGTAAGTCAAGAGCAGAGTCATGAGTATGGAATTGAGATTTTGTGAATTGTGACAGGTTTTCTGAGTCACACAGAGCATTTCTATGTAGCATAACTGAAGTAGTTGTGCCACAGACATTTGCTGAGGCAATGAAATGTCCGAGATGGAGAGAGGCGATGAGATTGGAGATTGAAGACCAGAAAGTGAATAAAACATGGGAAATTGAACACTTATCATCAGGTAAGCATGTTATTGGGTGTAAGTGGGTTTACACAATTAAGTATAATACAGATGGAACTATTGAAAGGTATAAGGCAAGACTTGTTGCATGTGGCAATCGACAGAAAGAAGGAATTGATTATTCAGAGTCATTTGCTCCCGTAGCAAAAATGAGCACTGTTAGATTGGTTCTTCAGGTTGCAGCTGGGAATAACTGGGAATTGCATCAAATGGATGTACACAATGCGTTTCTTCACGGAGATTTGGAGGAAGAAGTATTTATTAGATTACCTCAAGGTCTTAGTTCTCCACACAAGGGAATGGTATGTCGCTTGAAAAAGTCATTGTATGGTTTGAAACAGGCTTCAAGATGTTGGTTTGCAAAACTTACAAAGGCACTCTTGGGGTATTGTTTCACACAAAGTAGAGCTGATTACTCTCTTTTCTCTTTGGTTTGTGGTAAGGTTTACTTGCATGTGCTAGTGTATGTTGATGATCTAGTGGTGACAGGAAACTCCCCGAGGTTATTTAGAAGTTCAAAGCATATTTGAGTGGTTGCTTTTGTATGAAGGATTTGGGAAAATTGAAGTATTTTCTTGGTTTGGAAGTAGTACGAGGCAGTGAGGGTATATATTTATCCCAAAGAAAGTATGCTCTTGATATTATTGCTGATGTTGGGTTGCTTGGTGGTAAGCCTGTAGAGTTTCAAAGACTTATTGGAAGATTAATTTATCTGGTTGCAACTAGACCAAATCTTGCTTATTCGGTTCATATCTTGTCTCAGTTCATGCATGAGCCAAGAGAAGATTATTGGATGTCTGCATTGAGAGTTGTTCGTTACTTGAAAGGATGCCCAGGCCTAGGAATTATTTTGAAAGCTAACTGTAATTTCCATCTTACAGGTTGGTGCGATTCAGATTGGGCTAGATGTCCTTTGACGAGAAGATCTTTGAATGGATGGTTGATATAGTTGGGAAACTCTCCAGTGTCATGAAAGTCAAAGAAGCAGGATGTAGTGTCTCTTTCTTCCGCAGAAGCAGAGTATCGAGCTATGGTTGCTGTGTTGAAGGAGCTAAAGTGGATTAAAAGCGTCTTGTCATCAATGGGTATTGCACATGTTGGTGTCATGGATTTATATTGTGATAGTCAATCTGCACTACACATTGCAGCTAATCTTGTGTTTCATGAGCGAACGAAATATGTGTAGATGGATTGTCATTTCATCAAAGATGATATACAAGCAGGGATTGTTCGAATAAAGCATGTTTCTACGACTGATCAGTTCGCGGATGTGTTCACTAAAACACTTGGTGGATGTCTTTTCCAAGCGATTCTGTCCAAGTTGGACATTCGAGATCTCCATGCTCCAACTTGGGGGGGGGGGGTATTAGGAGATATAAATATATTGGACTTTGTATATTATTATTGGGCTTAGTTATGTTAATTAGGTTAAAGGGATCTTAGGTTTACTATATATATTGGTATCTAGCCGCTCTTGTAAACTTGAGACACAATAATATAATTTTCTTTCAGATCTTTTATAAATAATATTTAGCTTTTCCAAAAAATCAATTTATTTTTATTTTGTACAGTTAAATTTTAATTTACCAACAACTAGAATTTTTTTTTAATTTTACCATGTTTCTAAAAAGTGTCTTTTTAGTCAAATTAATTTGTGGCTTGGTAGTAATGTCCCGGGTTGACCCGGTTCGTTCTAAACTTCAATAAATACATTTTTAACTTTGTAAAAACCTAAGTTTTTTTTTCTCTAGAGTTGGATTTAGATCCAAACTCTTCTCTTGATATTTTGGATTGATCTTCAACATCTCATGCCACTTTAGAGAAGGATTCTTCAAACTTTTATCCCTTATCTTTTTATTTATGCTTTTTATTATGTTTATGTCTTTTTCTTTGTTCTTCATCATGTTAAACACTTAGTCTTTAGTTGGATCATGAGTAATGCTAGATTATGATGATTTGATGGTTAAATGATGATTATTTAGGTTGATCCTTGTTAGATCCTTCACTTAGGTTGTTCTTAATGATAGTTTTGACTTGATCAATCAAAATCTAGACTTTAGGCATTTCACGTCCGTAAGGTGTTTGTGAAAATGTTTGAACCAAATATTTTGTGAGCTTTACATACTTAGCCAATGAGTATTGATGATTAGGGGTTTTAGTGAACTAATTGGACTTTTTCTTAATGCTCATGGATTATCTAATGGCAAACGGAAGTTTATGATCATTAGGTAATTAGTGAAGTGATTAGTGCCATGAAAGTGGATTAGTTATATTTGTGAGTTCTATGTTCTAGGATGATGTTTAATGCAATCTTCGGCATCATTGTTTGATTGTTAATCCATTCGTATGATAGTTAAACTCATTGTCCAATCTATTTTCCTTGGTTTGCTTCTTACATTTTGATTTCTTGCATTTCTTAGCTTTTAATCCAAAAAAAAAACTCAAAAGTATTGTCATAGATTAGTTTGTTTCTTGCATCTCTGGTGTACAAAATTTAGTCCCTTGGGATTGACCCTTAAATATTACCTCGGTGTAACCATGCACTTGTGGTTTTGTTTAAGGCTTTATAAATATAAAGTTTAAGCGCCTAATTGGATCCTTGCTATCTAGTGAGGGTAAAATTTGAGCACGTGCCCGAAACAAGTAAGTGTCTTTATCCTATCACTAATTTTGTTTCGGTCACGCATTTCTCTGCTCCTCAACAGATGTTTTTGGCTGCGATAAGTGCTGGTGTTGAACCAACTTCCTTTAAAGAAGCAATGCTTGATGAACATTGGAATCATGCCATGAAAGATGAAGTAGTGGCACTTGAGAAAAATCACACGTGGGATATTACAGATTTACCTAAAGGTAAACATGTTATTGGCAACAAATGGGTGTACAAGATAAAACTCAAATCAGACGGGTCTCTTGAGCGTTACAAAGCTCGTTTGGTGGTTCTTGGAAATCACCAGGAGGAAGAAAAATATTATGATGAAATTTTTGCACCAGTGGTTAAGATGACTACAGTTCGTGTTTTCTTGAAAATTGCAGCTAAACGAATTTGGGAGTTGTATCAAATGGATGTTCACAATGCTTTCTTGCATGGTGATCTTGATGAAGAAATTTATATGAATCTTCCTCAAGGTTTTTCTACAGATGATAAATCCAAAGTTTGCCGACTTAAAACGTCACTTTATGGTCTTAAACAAGCTCCCTGATGCTGGTTCACTAAGCTCCTTCTTCATTACTGAAATTTGGGTTCGTTCATAATAAAAAGGATTACTCTCTTTTCATGTACATCCGAGGGAGCTCTTGCCTTTACGTCCTCGTCTATGTAGATGATCTGGTTATATGCAGTAATGATTCATCTTTGATATCAAAATTTGAAGCATACATGAGTCAATGCTTTCACATGAAGGATCTCGGTGTCGTTAAATATTTTCTTCGTCTCGAAGTTTCTCACAATAAGGAAGGGATCTATCTTTCTTAACGAAAATATGCTTTGGACATAATCTTTGAGTGTGGTTTATTGGGTGATAAGCCGTTTGATACTCCTAACAAAACCACAACCTTGCCAAAGATGAAGGTGAGTTTTGCATTGATCTAGTGAAATATCATCGCTTAGTGGGGCGATTGGGTTACCTTGTTATTACTCAACCTGGTCTTAGCTACGCTGTCCATCTTCTTGCACAATTTCTTGGACAACCACGTCAAAGACATTGGGAAGCAGCTCTTCGTGTAGTCTGTTACCTCAAAGGTACTCCTGGTCAGGGGATTTTGCTCAGCTCTCAGCCATGTCTTTATATTAAAGCTTATTGTGATTCAGATTGGGCAGGATATCCTCAGACTCGACGTTCTTTGAATGGTTATGTGGTTATGCTTGGTAATTCACCAATTCCACAGAAGCCGAGTATCGTGCCATGTCCTATACATATTCTTAATTACAATGGCTTCAAAAACTCATTTATGCATTTGGAGTTAATCACAAGGACCCCATTACACTTTATTGTGACAATAAAGCTGCTCTCCACATTGCAGCTAAGCCAGTCTTTCATGAAAAGACAAAGCATGTCCAGGTCGATTGTCATGTTGTTCGTGACGCGGTGCAAGATAGAACTCTCTCAACTAAGCATGTTCGTACAACCGAACAATTAGCTGATTTTTTTACCAAAGCTATCGGACGACATCAATTTGCATATCTACTTCGCAAGATGGGTGTTTGTGACCTATACTCTCCATCTTGAGGAGTAGTATTGGACGAGGATAGAATCGGAAGTTCAGACAAGGACATAAAGATCTAGAAGATACAAGGATTTATAATATTTACTTATTCATGTTTATATATTTCCTTTCTTAATAGGTTTAGCATAGACTAATACCTATGAGAAATGTTGCGCACCACTTCCTCTGTTATTTTTGCCAAGAACGCTCGATGTTCCGGCGAAAATCTATCACATGAAACAAAGCTGTCAATGCTATATTCATTACTCCAATCAACTACATCCTCGTCTATATGTTGTATTGTATGAAGCACATATTCACGTAGACGAATAGAGGATTCCTTTTTTGTTATTCCTTGACCCAACAGCTCATCATGTGCAGTTTCTGTCACAGTCTCTGCGACAGTCTATGTGGTACCTTCTGTGAAAACCGCTGTCACAGGCTCAATCGGAAACTCTGTTACTATCGCTATTACAGTCTTGGTAGCTGACTCTGTGACTGCACCTGTGATAGCATCCATCACCTACTCAAGCAGAGACTCTGTCACTTGTTCTGTGGCAGATTATGTTACTTCCTCTGTACCAGATTCTGTCACACGCACTGGCTCTGCATCTACCACAACAGGAGCAGGCGAGGTTTGATTCATTCCGTCCTCATCTCCAAATTCAATAGCATCTTCTAGGATGGATCTTGACTTCCTAAGATCTGAGTCATCCTGTACGGGTGTATCTTTACACTCCAAATAGGGAAAGTAATTCTCAACAAACGTGACATCACGTGATACAAACAACTCATGTGTATCCAAATCAAATAAAGTCCATCATTTCTTTGCATAAGGATACCCGACAAACACGTATATCCGGCTTCGGCTAGCAAAATTATCTCCATGTCGTCTTTGATTATTCGCATATGCAAGACATCCAAAAACGCGCATCTCGCTATACTTGGCAACAAATCCAAAAATGATTTCGTGAGGACTCATCCATTTGTGTAATTCACAAAACGTTTGATTAATCAAATATGCAGCTCCCAACACACATTCTCACCAAAATTCGATTGGCAAATTCGCTTGAAACATTAATGCATGGGCAACATTCAAGATGTGACGATGTTTTCTCTCCACTCGCCCATTTTGTTGCTGTGTACCCACACAAGATGTTTGATGAATACTTCTCTTCCCAAGAAAGTAATTCTTCATTTTCATGAACTCACTACCATTGTCACTTCTTACTATCCGAACCACCTTGTCAAATTGGCGAGACAATAGTGCCAAGAAGTACTCTAGCGTTTGATGGACTTGTGTTTTGTCAGCAAGAAGAAACACCCATACAACTCGAGAAAAATCATCTACGATGGTAAGAAAATACTAAGACCCACACAAACTTGGTGTTTGATATGGATCCCATATATCACAGTGAAGCATCTCAAAACAATCATTACTTTTATTAGAACTTAACTGAAACTCAGAACGACATTGTTTTGCTCGAAAGAAAACATCACAAGCTGTAAAACCAGAATTTAAACTACTACGATCAACTACATGTAATCTTCTAGTCATCTTCTCTGACAGATGTCCTAGCCTCTTATGCCAAATCTCCATCGATTCCACTACCTGCACCTTCTCCATGTTTCCAACCATCTTAGCATCATGAAGAAAGTACAACCCTTCTCTTCTCCTATACACTCCAATCGGAGTCTGCGATATGAGGTCTTGCATCAGACAACATGGCTTAGAAAATACCACAATACAGCTCGTCTCATCAACTAACTGCGAAGCCAAAATCAAATTGCATTTCAGCTCTCTAACATAAAGCACTCGCTTCAAAACCAGCATGTCTGTAAGAATCACACTTCCTTCAGGATCCGCAACGACAAGATTACCATTAGGTAAACCAACAAGACAAGGTGCAACTCGCTGCATATCAGACAAATTTTCCAAAACCCAGTCATGTGGTGCGATGCACCACTATCAACAATCAAATAACACGTATTACTCTTACCACTTAGTCAACGTGTTGAAGTTGTAGCTCTTGTGTTTTCTCCAAGCATTAAAACCAACTTGTCCCACTGTTTCTTAGTTAATCCTGTCACAGTTCGTGAATCAGCCTCTGCAACAACAACAAAATGTGACACAGAATGTGACACAGTGTGTGTTGATGCTCCACGTCCATAACTTCCTCGACCACGACCTGCAGGGGATACTGATCCTCATACTCCCCTGCCTCCAACACCCCTTCCACCTCTGTATTTTCCAGTCACCAATCTGGATATCCAAGAACCTGATAACAAGAGCTAGCATCATGTCATGTTTTCAAACAATGGGGGCAAACGATACCCCTCGTTTATTAAAACAAATTGCACTCCGATTAAACACTGATTGAACAGAAAATGCCATTGCATTACCACGTGTTTCCTTGCCATGATATGAGTTCCGCATTTGCTCTTCCCGTGAAACCATTGAATAAGCATGATCAACACTTGGTAATGGCTCCATATTCACGATTGCACTTCGAACATTTCCATACATTGACACATCAATTCCAAGAAAGAACTGATGTAGCTTCTCGTTCTCACGTGCTTTCTCTGACTCGCTTGCCAAGTCACAAGTACAACCATGACATGTATAACCTCCCCAATTGCACACGAACTTATACTCGTAATTTGCAAGATCTTCCTAAATCACTTGCAATTTTTCATAGTACTCTTCTAGGGAAAGACCCCGTTGCTTACAATTCATCAATTCTTCCTTAAGTTGTTGCACACACATTCCATTTTTGGCGCTAAAACGAGCTTTGATATCCCACAATTCCTTGGCGATCTCGCGATGCGTGATACTTGTCCGAAGTCTTGGCTCGATCGTATTGAAGATCCAAGACGTCACCATCGCATTTGATGTCAGCCAATCCTCTTCATCATCCGATCCTGGTGTCGGAACATAATTCTAATCCTAATTCTATTAATGTACAGTTAAAGCCTATACAAATTATATGTAATTAAATCCATTTAGCCCAATCACATTATCTTCTAATAGAACCGAGCCAGTCAAAGAATCACAACATGATATTTGTCTCTTCCGATTCTCTCTCTCATCTTTATAGTTACAGGTAGGTTCAAGAAAATGAGAGAAAAGAACGAGGAAGATGATGGATTGGTCAAGGTGCTTCAGGGACATTAACATTGGATGTGACCTTGAAGTGAGGATAGTTATTATCGAACTTTTCGGTGACGCTGTCCCCAAAATCTTCTAGAAATTTTTATCGCTTTGCACCAGCGAGAAGGGTATATGTCCTAATACAGGCGTCTATTTCCATTACAAGGTCTGTCTCTCGCCCCACATGTATATACTCTTATGTGTTTGTATTTTCTTCTATGAAAAGGAGAAGAGGTATGTGGTGTTTCTGTGATTTAGGGTTTGCGGTTAATGGGTGTTAACTGTTTGGGAAACAAAATTGTTGTAAATTGTGTTTGGGAAACAATAACAAAATTTTATGTTGGTTTTTTTTTTAAATGGTCCAATTAAGTTTTGTCGTAAATTTTCGGTCCAATAACCTAATTTTTTTTAACCAAAAATCGGGTTCACGATTTGCTAATTATGGGTTTAAAAATTTTGGGTTCACAATTGACGTTTGAATTTTAGGCTTCATAAGAATCTATGACGTGTTCTCACGAGAGGCATTGGAGTATTGTAATAATTGGATCAAACGATTATAAGTCAGTTAGTGTAGCTTCTAAGTAACCAGTATTTAAATTGGATTTATAAACCCTAATACTAATTTAGCTATTTATACGACGGCAATTCTTTTACATAATGGGTTAGTTATGTTTCTATTTTTTCATTTAGTATAACAATCGTAATATTTTGCACAGAAAAATAATATAATTTTATACTATATATTATTTGAGATGCCATTTTTTGGAATAGAAGCTCCACATTGAAGGTTTAGATTTAGAACTACTAGTTATTTTTAATGAAATTTTTTTCTTAAAAATCTTTGTGCCAATCCGATGAATATTCTCCATGTTTTTTTCCGAAATTTTTTATAAAAATCTTAATCGATAATTACTAGATAAATGAATATTTTCTTTTAAAATTAGATATCTGTGCAAATCAAATGAATATTCTCTTCGTGAAATTTTTCTTTTTTAATTTTATTCGATAATGTTAACATGTTATTTTTAATGAAAATCTTTTTGTAAGTAAAATCTCTGCGTCGATTTTAAATAAATTTTTTGCATTTTTCTTTCTAAAATTCGATGGTTATCTTTATAGATGATAAGATATTTTTTTTTAAAATTGATAATTGCTTATTGGCGTAACCTTAGCTTCATGAGAACCTATATATATATATATATATATATATATATATTGATCTTATTCCTCTCTTTCTTATAAAATTTAGAATCGCCTTTTTTTTTGTTTAGGTTTAAATTTAGTTGTTCTTAGTTCATTGTTTTATTATGGTTTTATTGCTGATTTTTATTCCTATTGCCAAAATATTTTATGTCACGTCCATTCTGATTTTTGTTGTTGGATAGGTGTTTTTAAGATAGATTCTTTTGATTTGTGTTAAACATACGGGTTCAGTTCTTCATCAAAGCTAGACTTTGTATGTTTCAGGTTCAATGCGATGGTTTGGTTCAATGATTTTATTTACCAGTTCGCATCTTCTCTCTATTCCTTATGTTTCTCTATGTTTAGATATGTTGTTTCTCTATGTTCTTAATTTGCTATCTCTATCTTTAATTTATCATGTTTTCTCTTTCTTTCTCTATAGTTTAATTTATTGTTAGTCTTTATCTAGTCAAATATTTTTTCTATTTTTTGGAAAAGAATCATCGACGGTCGATTTATCCTTTCTTTCATCTTTCTCGACGAAATTAAGATTCGGTTTTCTCTATAAAATTTGCGAGTCTTCTGGTTTGTGAATGACAAGCCTTGGATTTGCAGTTTTTTCAGAGATTTTGTAATGAAAAATCACATAGATTAGAGATTCCAGCGAACGCAAACGTAAGTAGATAATAGTATGATTGTTCTACATGTATATAGATTATAGAACATCACTCCGGTTATTCTTTTGAAAATAATTATTAAATGATAAATAACTCATCATGTCTATCAATCCAGTATAAACCAAATAATTGATCCAAAAGACAAATAAATTATTTTCTTCAATATAAATGGTATAATAATTATAAATGAGATATTAAAATATAGGATCCCAACTGAAATGAAATCCAAGCTAAACCAGAACGAAAATTTGATTTTTTGTATTAACATATTTGGAATTACTAAACTATTCCTAAGACAAGAATAAGAAAAGGAATAAGAAATCGAAAAGGTCAAGAAGAAAAAGAAGAAAACATTGCGATTTTGGTTTCAATTCTGGAAGTTGGCTTCCTGATTTGGCGATCGTTTAGATAGTTAAATAAATAAACAAATCAAAATTTGTTTAATGTAAATTATAAATAACTCTACAATGTCATATTAATACATCACCATAGTTTGTTTAATAAAATATAAATTGAATTTGTTATTTTATTATATTATAAAATTATTCTGATAAACCAAATTGAATCCAAATTGAAATTATGTTAAAGTCAAACCGAAGTTAAACCAAATTACAATTGAATTTTATAAATGATTTCAGTTTTTATAAAACTAATAAAATCAAGACCCAAAAATAAGGAAAATTTGCTAAATTATGACAAATTAACACAACTATTGTCCCAATACACATTTTTTCATTTTTGCCATTTTTTGCCTATACTACCTTAATCAAATGTAAATAATTAAAAATAAATGGTTTTCAAATTTTTAAAAAATCAGAAAATTATAAAAACTGATAGAATAATCCATGTGAATAAATTGAAATATCGTTTTTGGAAAAATCAAAATTAAAAACTTATTTTTTTGTTTGTTCTACGTCTTCCAGAATTCGTGTTCTATTTCTACAATACTTCTACGAGTCTGTAGAATGTTTGTTCTGATTTTTTATCTATATCTACCAAATGTAGAATTTGAGTTCTAACACCTGCTATGTGTTCTACTATTTGGTAGAATATTCTTTCTACTATTTGCTCTAAACACTACCAAATCATGAATACGCATGCTACCATTATCTCTATCTTCTACCGTGTTCAGAATAGAAATTCTACCATATTTTCTATCTTCTACGGTACGTAGCATGTGTGTTCTGCGAAATTAGTTTTGAAAATTCCAGTTAGTGAATATTCTACCATATCTAGTTTCCAAAAACGAAGATTTCGAAGATATTTTTCTTCTTCTTCGTTTTCTTCTTCTTCGTTTCTTCCTTTTTGTTTCTTGTTTCTTGTTTCTTCGTTTCTTCCTATCTCTTCGCTATTATTCTTCTCGGTTAATATGCTACATATCTATGTAACCTGTGGTGAATGGATATCGTGCACCAATAAGGGGTGGAGATTTGTTGTTGATGAAGAAAAACGAGGTAGATTACTTGCTTTGGAATCTACTACTACTCTTGAGGAGTTAAAGACTATTGTTTCAGAGGACTACATAATTGAACAAAGCGTTTTTAATGTGGAGTGCAGTTTTAACCTGGCATTTTGATCAATAAGTTAGGATCTGCTCCAGTTATTATCTCCAATGATCGCCAAGTCACAAATTTCGTTGGGTATATAAGGAAGAATTCGTCGATACAGTTGTGTGTGATATTTACAGCTACAGTTGAAAATAGAAAGAATAGAGTCAACATTGATTTGAATAAGGAGCCCGAAAATCAGAAGAAGATGATTGTTTTATGTCAAAAAAATCAGAAGAATTAGTGACTCCGGCTAAGCGGAATGATCCCTTCAAATGTAATATCCATGACGTTCAGGTTCATGGTGATGATGGCGTAATGTCTGTAAATGCTAAAGAAGGGAGTGAAAAGATGGTTCGGTTTTCTTTGGAGAATGCTGTAAAGAAGGCTCAACATTTCAGAAGCAAAAACGTTTTGAAGTCAATTATGGAAATCTTTGCAATGAAGAGTAAATTCAAAGGAGTTCTACTTGTTGCTACAACTTTAGATGGTAACTCTAATTTGTATCCAATTGCATTCGGGGTTGTTGATTCAGCGAATGACCATTCATGGGAGTGGTTTTTGAGGCAACTAAAGGTTGTTATTGCGGACGAGCACGGTTTGACTTTTGTGTCAGATAGACATTCCACAATTGCTAAAGGACTTGATAAAATTTACCCTCAAGCTAAACATGGAATTTGCATTCACCATTTGTTGTAATGCGGTGACATATTTTCACGGAAAGGGTGCGGCTGGCTTGGTTGCAAAGGCTTCAAAAGTATATAGGGTTGCTGATTTTCATAAGAGGTTCACTGATGTTTGCAATATTAGTCCAGGCATTGGAAAATATCTAATCGAGGCTGATGTGAGAAAATGGGCTAGGACCATAAACCCTGCTGAATCGATAAACTCTGCATTGCGATCACCTAGAGAGTATCCAATAATTCTTTTGTTGGACAGGATCAGAGAAATGTTAACCCGATGGTTTTATAAGCGTAGAACAGTGAACTCAAATCATAAGCACCCTTTAACCATTGGTGTTGAGAAAATACTGAAAAAAGGATTGAGAAGGGTAAAACATTAATTGTTTATCCGATTAACGACAACATATTTCATGTTAGAGGCGTTCGACTGCCTCGTTGATTTGGACAGAAAAATGTGTTCATGTAGAAAGTATGACTTGTTAAAAATTCTTTGCAGGCATGCCATTAAAGCAGGTTTTTCTGTAGGCAGGGAAGCACACTCACTCACCGATGAAAAGTATACCACTACCTCATGGAGAGAAGCTTATGAGGAATGCATTAATCCAGTAGTTGTTCCTGAGGATGCATGGCGTGTCCCACCGGATGTTGAACATGCCCAAGTTCTACCACCTGAAACACGAAGAGCTGCTGGTAGGCGAAGAAAACGAAGACACGAAACAGTTGAAGACAAGATACGATCGTCACAAGGGTCACAAGGGTCTAAGAGGCACAAGTGCAGTCGCTGTGGTATTGAAGGTCACAACAGAGCGACATGTGATAGAGCAATATAAACATGGTTCCATTTTCTTTTGGTTTTTTCCTATTGTTTTATTTTGATAGACCTGACATTTTTCTATCTACATGTTACAGTTTTACAGTTTCAATGACTTTACTTCATATTCTAGCTTCTTTGTCTTCTCCACAGGCTTCTCTAGCGTATCCATCAAATGTTTTATCACAATCTACTATTTTTCCGATGTCTTGATGTGTGACAATTTTACATGTTATTTTAAAGGCTTCCCTTGATTGGATTGCGATGAAATTTGGGGACAAGATAGCCTCTTGATTTAGCTTTCATTTAGCGGTGGTTTGAATTAATTCCGATCAATGATTAGAAAGTTATGCCATTTTTCATGAAGATATGTCAATCTGGCATGTGCAAGAGACGAGACCAGAAGGAGAAGGATCGATTCATCCAAATCTGGATCGATCCATCTAGACACATTTGGCATGCAGGAATTTTTCTGATCAAGCCAGATCGATCCATCCAAATCTGGATCGATCCATCCAGACACATCTGGCACGCAAGAATTTGAAAACATGGCCAAAAGGTCTCTCATTTGCGGCTGTGTAGCGGTAAATTTTTAACTAATCCGGAAACAAATTTTTAATTGAACCGAATGGTTTAATTACTAAACCGGAAGTATATTCAATGTCTAGAAATTTACAAATTTACTAAACCGAAAAACGTGATTTAAAAAAAAACAAATATGTATAAGTTTACGGTTTGTCATCCTGAGGTTTTGGTTTGTCCCGTGACTCATCCTGAGGTTTTGGTTTGTCAATGGTGATCTCAAACGAAAAGTAAAAAACATTTTTCATCTAAAATGTGAATACTGAATTCAAAAACATTAGTCGATCTCAATCAATGTATACAACGTTGGAGTCAACATGCGTAGGAGGAGGTACATACTTTGACATTTGATAAATCAACAAATGATCATGTGGCGCTTGGAATAGATCAATTGAAATCTTAAATCGAGCCTCTTTAATGTTGTCATCGTCGAGCAGAGAGAAGTCTAGTCCAAGCAACTGACACTCAATGAATTTTAACGCATACACTCTGCAATCACAACTACTTTTATTTAGTCCACTCTTCATCGGCACATAGGTGACTGAATGTTGACCAATATTTAGATGTTTCTTGTTGGCAGGTGACTAAACTGCTTTCACAATACGAGGGATGAGGACTGGGAATGCTTCCACTTCCTTGATACGTTTCTTGTCTAAATAATCAAAGACTTCTATTGTTCTATGTACCAAATTTATGCACAGCAAGATCCATTGGTTACCGTGGACAAATACTGGAACATAGATACGGTCAACCTCCGCATCCCACATTTTTTTGTTCTTCCATGAGCTGGAAGCTCACCGTTTTTGTAAGCTAAGAGCAAACTATCCAATTTGAATGTTCTCTTATCCGCCAAAATTTTTTTGTATGCACTTTTGATATGGACGCTGAATAAGCAACTCATGAAAGCAACACGATCTGGTTTCCATCTTCGCAAAGATGTGTTCTCCCAGAATATACATAACTGCGTCCATATCCTGAGAAAATGATTAACCTGTTAATAATTTTGTATCCATTTCATTATTTATAAGATAATGTAAACTGTATTTCTAACCTCGTTATGAAGCCATTATGTGCGGGTAATAATATGATATGGTAATTCATAACTATAAACACTTGGACCAATCTGTGCATCCCTGCAATTGTAACACCGTTAATTATTTAGTAATTAGTGATACATGTAATGTAAAACAATTTAAGAGAAGCAATGTTTTGGGATTTACTTGGGCGACATAGACCACTCGTGTAGTTTCGTCCATGCTTCTTGTGAAAAGAAAACCAATGGGGAATCAACATTTTTTCTTCCGATTTTTGTCATTTCAAAGCCGGTAAAGTGTCGCAATGTCGCCTTGTCGCGCACACTAGTAGTATGGGCTTTAGGACTTGAAATCTTGACGGGTCGAAAAAAGTCATTGGGGTCAACCATTCGAGTGGATCTTGGGCCTTTGAAAGTTATGCTGGATCAAAACCATCTACTACTGAAGGTTGAGATAGTTGGCCCACAGTTTTTTGGAGGTACTCTTGTGTACCCAATTCGAGGTCCATATCTGAAGTCATAATCAAATCTACTTTATGTAGATTCTCGAACGAGACATTACAGTCTATTCCATCTATGTTTTCGGCCTGTTAATAGAAAAACAGCAACTCATATAATTATTACAAAAATCATCGTACAATACATATAATAAGTTCACATTGTTACATTGTTAAACGCAGAAGGAGTTACAAATCTCAACAAGTGGTATCAGAGCATCCAGGGAGGTTGCTCGGGAAGATAGGGTTAAGGAAAGAGATCAGATTCGAGAGTCTTATCAGAAAGAAGATTCCCAGTGATCGGAGACATCTGTGATCGCAAAAGTTGAAGAACTTATGGCAGATTTGCTACAGAGGTTCGAGTTGAAGAAGAAGAGCACAAGATTGTGGAGATAATCAAAGGCTTTTGATTATCGGAGGCCAATCCTATGTTACAAAGACCCATCAGTAAGAATCTTTAAGAAAGAAGAACAAATATAAGATCAAAGAGAAAATTTCATAAACAAGGTTAAGGTAAGAGGATTACTGTTGGGGTCGATTTATACCCCATCGAGATTGGCCACCGACGAAGTAGTGACGAGCCAACGTTCGGCTAGGCAGCAGGAAGGAGTAAGTGACGAGCCAACATCCTTGGCTCGGCGACAGGAGGAAGAAGTGACGAGCCAACGTTTGGCTAGGCAGCAGGAAGGGGTAAGTGACGAGCCAACATCCCTGGCTCGGCGATAGGAGGAAGAAGTGGCAAGCCAACGTTTGGCTAGGCAGCAGAAAGGAGTAAGCCAACATCCTTGGCTCGGCGACAAGAAGGAGTAAGTGACGAGCCAACATCCTTGGCTCGGCGACAGGAAGGAGTAAGTGACGAGCCAACATCTTTGCCTAGGCAGCAGGAGGGAAGAAGTGACGAGCCAACATTTGGCTAGGCATCAGGAAGAAGGAGTGACGAGCCAACGTTTGGCTCGGCGACAGGAAGAAGAAGTGACGAACCACATCCTTGGCTAGGCATCAGGAAGAAGGAGTAACGAGCCAACGTTCGGCTAGGCAGCAGGAAGGAGTAAGTGGCGAGCCAACGTTTGGCTCGGCGACAGGAAGAAGGAGTGACGAGCCAACACATGGCAAACCTACAAATGGTGACAAGCCAACATGTTGGCAAACCAACAAACGGTGACGAGCCAACGTGTTGGCAAACCATTTCTTGGCTCGGCATCGGGGAAAGTCAGGCGACGAGCCAACTCCATGGCTCGTCATCAAGGAGAAACAGACGAGACAAGTGACGAGCCAACCCGCCGATGACCCAACGAAGCAACAAGCCCAATATCCTGTTGGGCCGAGGCAACAAGCCACAAGATATCGGTGAGCCGAGGCGACGAGGCGAAGCAAGAAGTCCACATCTAAACAGACTTACGCAAGCCAGAGAGGAAAGGAAAATCCCGAAGAATAAGGAAGTTTTCCTTTCTCGTTTAGTAAAAGGCCTAGCCGACTTATTCGCGTATAAATAGACAATGTACCTCTTGGAAAACGGAATCCGAAAATCGACCTAGCTAAACACTTGTTATTCTTTGCAACAGCTTTCAAAACAGCTAAGATAATAAAAACCATCTTTGGATCTCTGTTCTTGGTTTCTTTGCATAGAAGTTTGTCGAATCCCTAAATTTTCCTTACCAAATTTAGTTGTGCGAGTTTCGACTCCCACAATTACCTTAACAATTTCAGGTGTTTTCTGATAAAACTTTGTGAATCTTTAGGTCTTGCTTTGTATATCCATCTGCTTGCTACTTGGGTTTTGTTTTTTTTGTTGTATCTACAGGTAAAACAAGAACAAACAAAGTAAGTCAGAGATGAATCCTACACCAGGAAGATTCGAGATGGAAAATTTTGATGGAAGTGGAGATTTTGGACTTTGGAAGTTCAAGTTACTTGGTCAGTTGGAGATTCAGTGTTTGCTGTCTGTTCTCAGTGAAGATTGGACTCCTGTTATGGCTTCAGGTGCAAAAGATGTTAAAGAGGGTGAGACACCTGTTGTTACTGAGACAAAGGTTGATCCTAAGAAGGCTGAGAAAGATCTGAGGACAAGGAATCTGATTGCTACATGTCTAAGTGATCGGATCCTGAGGAAGGTTATGAAGGAGACAACTGCTTTGGGTATATGGAAGGCACTAGAAAAGGAATATCAGACCAAGTCACTACCAAATATGATCTATTTGAAGCAACAGTTTGCTAGTTTCAGAATGGAAGAAAGTAAATCAATTGAGGAAAATTTTGATACCTTTCTAAAACTCGTAGCTGACTTAGCTAGCTTGAAGGTTGAAGTCTCTAAGGAAGATCAAGCTATCCAGTTGCTGTCCTGTCTCCCTCCTCCTTTTGAGCCCTTGGTGCATACTCTCAAGTAAGGTACCAGAAAAGAAACAATCACAGTCATAGAAATGACTAGTGCTACCTATGATAAGGAATTGGAACTAAAGCAGAAGGACAAGCTTAACAAAGGAAACTCAGGATCATAGAGTCTTTATGTTGGACCAAGAGGTAGATCAGACAAGAGAGGTAACAACTACAGATGAAGGTCTAAAAGCAGAGGCAAGTCTAAGTCTAGGCCTAAGGACAACAAGGCAAATAAAGGTGCATGTTTCATTTGTGGGAAGGAAGGACATTGGAAAAGGGAATGTCCAGATAAAAGAAAGAACAAACCTGAAGATTCTGCAAATGTCATTTTGGAAGTACCTCAGCCTATGGTACTCACAATCACTACTGATAATGGTGATGATAAGATTTTGTAATTAGAGGAGTCTGAAGCTCTCACTCTTGCCACAAAATTCTCTAAGGATGATTGGATTATGGACTCTGGATGCACATTCCACATAACACCAGACAAAGAAGTGTTATTTGATCTGTAAGAATTCAAAGGAACAAAGGTGTTAATGGTAAACAAGACTTTCAGCGAAGTAAAAGGAATGGGAAAGATTAAAATAGTCAATCCAGATAAGTAAGTAGTTATTATAACAAATGTGAGATATGTTCCGGATTTTGACAAAAGTCTCATCTCCTATTTAATGCTAGACAGCGCAAGTTGCAAGTATGAAGGGGAGAATGGTTGTTCACTTCTACAAAGGTGATAAGAAGGATTTCACAGGCAAGTATGACCAGGGGTTATACTATCTACAAGCTTCAATAGTGAATGGTGAAGTAAACAATGCTACTGATAGAGAGAATCTAACAGATCTATGGTATTCAAGACAAGGTCACATGAGTTCTAAAAACCTAGAGATTCTCAGCAGAGAAGGTTATCTACCAAAGCTAAAATATGGTGAACTTTGCTTTTGTGAGAGTTGTGTTCTTGGCAAGTCCCACAAGCAGAGCTTTCCCACAGCCAAGCACACCACTAAAGAGATCCTGGAGTATGTTCACTCGGATCTATGGGGTTCACCAGCAAATCCAGAGAGCTTTGGAGGCTGCAAGTACTTCATCAGCTTCATTGATGACTTCTCCAAGAAAGCATGGGTATTTTTCCTCAAAACAAAAGATGAAGCATTTGTAAAATTTAGAGATTGGAAAACAACAGTTGAAAATCAAACAGGGAAGAAAATTAAATTCCTAAGGACAGACAATGGATTGGAATTCTGCAACACATTGTTTGATAATCTGTGTAAAGATTCAGGAATCAAGAGACATAAGACTTGTACCTATACTCCACAGTATAATGAAGTTACTGAAAGACTGAACATGACTATCATGGATAAGGTAAGAAGTATGCTTGCTGAGACTGGTTTGGGTAAAGAGTTTTGGGCTGAAGCTACTTCTACAGTTGTTTACCTGATAAACAGATCACCTAATTCTTCTATAGAATTCAAGCTACCTGAGGAACTTTGAACTGGTTTAAAGCCAGACTTGTAACACCTAAGAAGGTTTGGTTGTTCTGCTTTTGTGCACACAGTGCAGGACAAGACAAGTCCAAGGGCTTTGAAAGGTATATTCTTGGGATACCCTTATGGTACTAAGGGTTACAGAGTATGGTTGAGTGAAGAAGGAAAGTGTACTACTAGTAGGAATGTAGTGTTTAATGAGAAGGAACTCTACAAGCACATCATTTCAAGTCCATATGTTACTAACTCAGAGGTTGCAAACTCTAAGAAGGTATCTAAGGACAAAAGAAGTAAGAAAGTCACTTTCCATGATCAACTAATTCAAGGTCCTAATCCTTCAATATCTGACACAGAGGAGTATTCAGATCAAGGTGGAGCTGCTAGTGATTATGAAGAAGTTGAAAGTTCAATTGGGTTCGAGGATTCAGATTTGCTAGAGTCTGCACAGATTGTGGAGAATTCGGAAGGAGAACAAAGTTTGGATAACTACATTCTTCCTATAGACAGAGTAAGAAAGGATAATGTCAGGAAACCATCTAAGTTTGGGGATGGAAAATTTGTTGCTTATGCTTTATCAGTTGCAGAAGATATCGAGGATGAGGAGCCTAAGTCATATAAGGAAGCAATGAGCTGTAAGAAAAGAAAGTATTGGGATATTGCTGCTAAAGATGAAATGGATTCACTGCTAAGGAATGGAACATCGGTTCTGATTGAAAGACCTAAGGGTCAGAAGACTGTTGGAAGTAAATGGATATTCAAGCTAAAACAAAGAATTCCAGGTGTTGAAAAACAAAGGTATAAAGCCAGTTTGGTGGCTCAAGGTTTTTCACAGAAGGAAGGCATAGACTACAATGAGATATTATCACCAGTATTAAAACATACTTCCATACGGATTATGCTATCTATTGTGGTTAATCTAGACTATGAGCTGGAACAGATGGATGTTAAGACAACTTTCTGCATGAAAATCAAGATTAAAGGATTATAATGAATCAACCAGAGGGATTCATTAAAAAAGTTGATGAGAATAAAGTGTGCCTACTAAAGAAATCCTTGTATGGATTAAAACAGTCTCCTTGTAAGGAATATAACTCCATAAGAAAAGGAAGAACAAGCAAGCTATATGGATAAAGTTCCCCATGCTAGTGCTCTTGGGAGTTTGATGTAGGCAATGATTGGTTCAAGGACTAATCTAGGTTATGCAGTGGGTTTAATCAGCAGCTATATGTCACAACCAGGTAAAGATCATTGGTCAGCTGTGAAATGGGTTATTAGATATTTGAAAGGAGATTTGAAGACTAATCTGATATTCAGGAAAGATTCAAAATTCAGCATAGAGAGATTCAGTGATTCAGATTATGCTACAGATTTGGACAGGAGAAGATCAGTTACAGGATATATGTACAAGGTTTGGGGCAACATAGTGTGTTGGAAGTCCAACCTATAATCAGTAGTGGCACTTTCAACAACTGAGGCTGAATATATGGCTCTTTTATCAGCTATGAAAGAGGTCATTTGGATTAAAGACTTCAGTGAAGAGTTGGGGTTTACAACTAAAAGTGTTTTAGTTCATTGTGACTCTCAGAGTGCACTGGCTTTGGCTAAAAACGCAGTACACCATGAGAGAACTAAACATGTGGCTACTAGATATCATTTCATTAGGGATATTGTAGCACAAGGAGGTCTTGGCCTATCTAAAATACACACAAGAAATAATCCAGCAGATTTCCTAACTAAGGCATTACCTGGGCCTAAGTTTCACATCTGTTGTGATCTCTTGAACATTGTCTGAGAGGCGTTTAACTCCAGGTAACTCACTGTCACAAGGGTACCTCGGAAAAGGAAGTTAAGCCATAAGTAAGACTCTATAAGGGCTTAAGCGAGAGTGACAGAGAAATGTTGGGTTTCAGGAAAAGTTACATGTGAGGCTGAGGAACTGAGACGAAGGGTTATCAGTTCCAGGTGGAGTATCCTGTATACAGAAAACGAAGCAAGGTTAGCTTCGAGGAGATCTGACAAAAGTGTTACAGAGCTGAAGGTTATCGGAGTTACCTGACTACGAGAAAAGTGATCGGAGGTTACTTTAGAGGTAAAGGCTTCAGGTTTTGGGCTGTAGAGGCATCTGATGAGTCATCTCAGAGATCTGATTCAAGGAGTAGCTAAAGGGTCAGCTCAGGTCTTCGGAACAGAGAAAAAATGGAGGCATCAGAAGGGTTGCATGAACCGGAAAAGAGAAGCAAAGGTAGTCAGCGGTAAGGACTTCAAAGTTATCAGTCTCAGATGGGTTTATCATTTTTTGAACAGTCGCATCAAAAAGGTTCGAAGAGTGAGAGAATAGTACTTGAGAAGACTGAGGAGGCTAACTGTGGTTCTGGCAAGGATGAGAACCGTCGGAGTCACGGTTAATTCGAAGGAGCATCGCCGTACTTCACCACTAGGAGAAAGTTTTCAAGAGCTGCTAGGGTTTCGCCTCATTTGTCGGAGGCTTGTCCGATCGAAGGTGGAGTTTGTGAATAAATGTGGATCGATAAGAGATAAAATAGGTTTGGGCTTTCAATTTTAAGCCCAACAAAGAACAAGAGAGAGAGTTTACTCGTGGGCCAGCTGAAATAGATTAAAGCCAGTAAGAGTTTGTTTATTCGGTTACAACAAACTCCAACTCCAAAGAGAAAGATGAAACATAGGAGCCTAAAAGAAGAAGACTTGGGATCAGATCGATAATATAATCACAAGATCATCTTCTTCTTCTATACTAAGATTTTACATCTTTCTCTCTGTGTTTTTCCTCTTGTATCTCTATCTCTCTCTTGTTAGAAATCCTAGTATAAGACCACCATTGATAAGGCGTGTGTAAGCTCTTGATTTCTTCTAGTGAAGTTTGAGAGGAGAGTCTCTCACGAGAAGTACCAGTCGCTGGTTGGGAACTCGTTAAGTCTTGGTGTTCTTTAGTTTCCACAAGTTAACCTACAAGAATCATCAAGTAAACCAAGCTCGCAAGTGTTTTTTCCGCAATCGCAAATCTCAACACTCTGGTTTTGGTTCTTACAACATAAATATGGAAGCTCGGAGTACTTTTTCTAAGCGAAGTGAAACGGGACATAGAGGATCACAGTCTAGAATAGAATATCGAGAGAGGTGGAACGATGACATGATGCAGGAGGTGGAAACATAACGGGTTTATCAGGAAGAGAAACTTAGTGAGCAGAGGAACAATAGCTTGTTCTCGGTGGAACAGGTGGTTAATGCGATGGAAACAGTTGGGGGAAAAGGTGATCTGGTGGGTTTGGTTAAATTGGGTTTACCTGTAAGTGGGGATGCGGTTATGGCGGTCGAAGAAGAAACATGTGGAGAGGGAGAAATTGAAGGTGAAGAGGGTTTTATCGATGGTGTGGATGGTGATGATCTTCTCGATGATAATGTTGAGGGGTATGAAGAGGATGGGGATTATGAAGCTGAAATGGATTTTGATCAGCCATTATTTTCGATCAAAGAGGATGAAATGGAATTCTTAGTGGAGAATGAAACGAAGACAAATTTGGAGAAGGAAAGTGCGCCTACTATTTCGAAGAAGAGAATGGATCTGCTGTTACAGGAATGTGGTGTAGATGGTAAGAGGGCTGGTAAAAGGCAGCAATCTCGACAAGCTCCAATCTTAAAAGATGTGAGTTCAAAAAAGATGAATGTTCATCTACTTGCCTCTCCGCGATGGATTAATGGGTTAAACGTTGGAGGCATTCACAAAGCTTGTGTGTTGACAGTTGGTAAAGGTATGCCAAAGTTGAAAAATTATGTTGACAAACAGGGTAAGGTGGCGCTCACGGATCAACCGGTTTGTCCATGAGGATTCTCCGTTAGAACTGTCAGGGTGCTGGTAATATAGACCATAGTTTTTATTTCTTTCGGAAACAAAGCAAAAAATTTCTTTTATGAAAGATGTTCAATCTCTTTTTGGTTTTAATAAGTTATTTACTGTGTAACCATGTGGTTTGAGTGGAGCTATAGCGTTGTTTTACGATGATGCTTTTGATGTGCAAATTTGTATTCTAGTAATCGTATTATTGATGTTCAAGCGGTTATCAAAGGAAAAAAAAAATTCATGTCTTTTGTTTATGGTGATCCTGTGGTGGGACTACGAGATAACATGTGGGAAAAGTTGACACATATTGGTTTTAATCGGTATGAACCTTGGTTAATGATTGGCGATTTTAATGAGATAACGGAAAATCATGAGAAAAAAGGAAGAATGAGGCATGCTGCGTCTTTCCTTCCTTTTAAAACCATGATTACAAATTGTGGTATGTTAGATTTTTCATATATAGGTAATCCTTTATCTTAGAGAGGGAGAAGAGGTGACTAGTTTATTTTCTGTCGTCTTGATTGCGTGCTCGGAAATGTAGAATGGCATAATTCTTTTTCTCAGTCTAGTGTATGTTATTTATCAATGGTTGGGTCGGATCACCGTCCAGTTATAGCATCAGTTCTATCAGGGTCTCGACGATCAAATGGTTCTTTCCAGTTTGATAAGAGATGGTTGAGATGGAAAGCTTTTAAAGAAGCTGTGGGGAATGGATGGTATGGAACCTTCATGGATAGGAATTTAGGTTTTGTGGATCGCATTCAAAAATGCCGATCGGCTATTTCTCGATGGAAAAATAATAATCCCCTTATGATAGGTAGAAGATTACGAGGTTAATGAAGGTCTTAAAAGAGTCTCAGGATGATGATCATCAGCCACAGGAGATCCTAAATCAGGTGACAAAGGATCTTAGGGAGGCATATCAAGATGAAGAGACTTTCTGGAAACAAAAGAGTCGGCTTATGGTTACGGGAGAGAGTAATAACTCAAAATATTTTCATGTGGTTACTAAACAAAGGGCGATCGAGGAATAGGATTACTGGTTTGGAAGATCAGAGGGGAGGATGGGTTGAAGAGGAAAAAGAGATACAATAAGTAGTGGTTAATTATTTTAGAGATATTTTCTCATCTACCAATCCTATTTCTATTGATGAGGTCCTACAAGAAGTTCAAATGGTTATCAGAACAGAGATGAATAGGGAATTAATCTGGCCGGCTACAGAGGATGAGATAAAAGAAGCATTGTTCTCATGCATCCGGAAAAAGCGCATGGTCTAGATGGAATGACGAATTTGTTCTTTCAGGATCCGTGGATGGTTATTTAGAAGGATTTGGTTGGGATGGGGAATGATTTTTTGGTTAATGGGGTGTTGGATGATAAGTTAAATATGAAAAATATTCGCCTTATCCCTAGGATGTAGAGTCCACAGAAAATATCAGAATTTAGACCAATTAACCTATGTAATGTCGGCTACAAGGTCATATCAAAGTTACTTTGCCAGAAATTGAAAAAAGTACTCCCAAAATTTATATCAGAGACACAATCGGTCTTTGTTGCAGGAAGTTTAATATTGGATAATATCTTGATTGCTCAAGACTGTTTCGATGGCCTTCAGACAAATAAATAATGCAAAGGAAAATATATGGCAATTAAGACAGATATGAGTAAGGCGTATGACAGAGTTGAATGCATCTTTATCGAAAAGCTGTTGGAAAAGTTAAGTTTTCATGGAATTTGGATTTCATGATAATGATGTGTATAAGATTGGTAACATATAGTATCTTGATTAACGGTGAACTGCAAGGCCGGATAGTTTCAGAAAGAGGTCTTCGTCAAGGAGATCCGTTGTCGCCATATCTTTTTATTCTGTGTATAGAGGCATTACTAGCTAATATTAGAAGGATTGAAGGGATAAACAACTAAAGGGGATCAAAGTGGCTAGAGAAAGCCCACCTATCTCTCATCTTTTGTTTGCAGACGATAGTCTCTTTTTCTGTAAAGCGGAGGTCGATCAATGTACGTCGATACTAGATATATTGAGGCAATATTGGCTAGCCTCTGGGCAAGAAATAAATTTCGCAAAATAATCTGTTACGTTTGGTTATAATATACCTAAAGTCACATGGGTAGTTTTAAAATGAAATCTTGGTATATGTACGGATGGTGGGATGGGATCCAACCTTGGGCTACCATAGAGTTTAGGTGGCTCAAAAACACAACTTTTTAATTTTGTTCCGGAGATACTACAAGATCGTATTTATGGATGGTCGGCAAAATTCTTATCGAAAGGGGGTAAAGAGGTTTTGATTGAATCAGTAGCTGCGGCATTACCTACGTATGTTATGTCATACTTCTGATTACCTAAAACAATAACATCAAAACTTACGAGTGCTATTGTAACCTTTCGGTGGGGTTCTGGTGGTGGTAAAAATGGAATTCATTGGTACAAGTGGAAGGAAATGTGTAAATCAAAAGCAGTAGGTGGCATGGGTTTTAGAACGATAGAGGAATTTAACTCAGCTTTACTTGCAAAACAACTTTAGAGATTATGTCAATATCTGGATAATTTGCTGGCTAGGGTGAAAGGCATCTACTATAATAGGATAACTCCAAAAACTGAGAAACGTTATTATTCGCTATCATATGGGTGGAAGAGTATGATATCTTCTTGTTTTATTTTGGAAGAAGGTCTTATTATGCAAGTGGGTTCAGGTGCTTCTATTTCGGTATGGAGAGGTCATTGGGTTGCAGATTCCTAGCCGCGACCAGCTTGTCAACGGGGACAAAATTATCCACTGAATCTTATAGTCAATCACATGATTGATCAAGGGATGAAGGAATGGAGTATTAATATATTATAGGAATTTTTTGATCCGACTGATATTCCGATAATCCAGAGAATCTTGGTTAGTAAGGTTTTCTCTATGGATAAGATTGACTGGGCTTTTACAAAATCATAAATTTATACTGTAAAATTAGGTTATTGGGTGGCTCACAATGGGCAACATATGAAACAAAAAAAAAAATGGTTCGTGGCTCAAATGTTAATCCCCTATCAGCCAAATCATGGAAGATTTGTGGACCTTCAAAAATTAAACATTTTATATGGTAAGTGATATATGGATGCTTATCGATAAATTCAAGGCTTAGATCTCGAGGTATGGATTGTGAAGCATAATGTTCGAGATATGGATGTGACGAATAATCCATAAATCATGCCTTTTTGAATGCCTCCCCCTTTACAAACATGGGCCTTATCAGATGTACCTTCGGGTTCAATGGAATTTCCAAGACCGTCATATGGGCAAATTTAGATTATCTTTTCTGGCGATTACCACAAATGACAACTCGGAAGGCCAGCGCCAAAGCCTTTCCCCTTTACATGCCGAGTTACAGGCTCTTATATGAGTGATGGAGTGCATGTTACTACATCAGGAGGTAGCAATTTCATTTCAAACGGACTCCAGAAAGCTAGCGAAGATGGTAGCGAATCAAAAGGAGGTAGCAATCACTTTTATATATAGTGAAAATGGTTCTCAACACAGCTATTGAAGGTTTTGAGTCTAAAAGCTCGTTTCAATTCCTTTTTTTTCTCCCAAGTTTCACGTGCTTTGAATGCCAAAGCAGACTCATTAGCAAATAGTGCTCGTTCACGTTCTTTTTTTTTAGTTACATAAACTCAGTTGTATCGGATTTGATACTTGAAAACAAGTGATTTAAGCAAAAATCCCAAATTTTAGGTTTTGGGTGTTCTTATGCTTAAGAGCACTTGGGAGAGACAAATAGATGAAGTTGTGTGTTTTTGTCACAAAAAGATTGATTTTTGCCTTCCAAATCGAATTTTAATGTGTTTTCGGTTTAAATCCGGTTTAATTCGATTTAGGATCGGTTTAAAAAAATTGTGTTGAAAAACTTACCTTGGTTTGGAATGGGTCCAATACCGGTCAAGAGATTCGACCAATACCGTGACCGGTATTGGTTTGGGTCGATCGTGGGTCGTAGCTCTCGATCTGTGGGATGGAAGGGGGGTGGGTTTGAGAGGTGGGTCGATAGGAGGGATGTGAGGGATGCGGTAAGGGTCGATATTGGTCACGATACGTGGGTCGGTACCGTGACCGATGCAGCTCGGATGTAGGATGGGGAAAAACATCGACCCATGGGACGTTTGGGGGTCGATACCGGTCACGATTCCTTGACCGGTACTGTGACCGGTACTCGACCCTAGATCGTGTTTCGTTGAGTGGTGGGTATCGGTCACCAATCCATCGGTATGAGGGGTGATGGCTCGTAACAAATGGTATGGTACCGGTCACGATCCTTGATCGGTGCCCTACCCGGTTCACACTTTTTTATGAATTTATAAAATCGTGAAAAAAATAAAAATAAAATATATTAGTAAAAATCCAAATCGTGAAAATTAAAAACTTAAAATAATACATAAAATAAATTAAAATTGTGGGTTGTCTTCCACAAAGCGCTTGTTTATAGTCAATTAACTCGACTCTTTTTCGATTAGGTGTGAAGTGATTCTTCTAAAGGAATTGGGATTTCTTTAGCTTCTTTTGGTTCATCCATTGGAGGGTCAAGAGGATTTGAAATATCTTCAAGTGCATCTCCAATGTCATCTTTAAGGACAAAGGCTTTCGAGAAAAACATCAAAGTGCTTTCAAGCTTTTTCTTGACGGTTTTCTTGTCTTTTGCATCAAACTCTCTGGGAAGCAAGCTTTGTATCTTTGAAAATGACTTAGGCACATCTTTAGGTTTCTCCTTAGCTTCATGCTCATCCTTAGTAACCACTTTAGGTGCCAAAACCGAATTAATGTCCGTATAGACATTCCCTATGCTTCATCTTCGACGGTTTTGCAACAATCTTTGATTTGGCCTTTGGATCTTCTTCTTTGACGTTTTGGAGATTATTGGCATCTCCAGGCTCTACTAAGCTTATTATCTTTCATTTTAATCACAGTTGGCACACTTTCAATGTTCATAGCCGGATAGAAGACATATTTGTTGATTTTGGCGAAAGAAATTCTTCGATTTGGAAAATCAATAATGGCTCCAGCTGTTACCAAGAATTGCAATCCAAGTATCAATGGATTTTTTTTCCCGTTCTTCATTACAAAAACTTGAAAATCAGTAGGGACAATGCCATCCCATACCTTAAGCATCACTTTTTCTAACACTCTATAATGTGTAGAATACGATATATCCACATACTCTATCTAGAATTTAGAGGGTTAAAGTTGGAGAGACCTATGTCCTTTTCCATGGCTAGTGATATGACAATGACATTATCTCCAGTATCACATAGGCAATCATTGACTTTAACTCAATTGATAGAGCATGGAACAACAAAATTTTCCGGATTTTCGACTCTTTCTAGTAGCTTCATCTTAAGCCTTCTCTTGTAAGCTCTTTTTGATTCTTTGTGGAGACGTTCTTGTACTGGTTTTGGGTTTGGAATAAATCCTTTTCAGATGGTTTAGGTACAGCCACGAGCTTCTCTTCCTTAGTGGAAGCAATGTTGCAAAACTTCTTTTATTTCTCTTCGGCTTGTTTTCTAACCGCTTCCACTGTTTGAGCAACTTGTACATCCAATTTAGAGACATGAGTGTAAATGGATTCATACTTGTTGTTGAGATAATTGTACATATTATCTATCTTCTCATTGATCTCCCTTTTTTTTTGCTTCAAACCTTCACATTGATCTCCCTCTTGTTGAACCGATGGAGCAATTTGAGGGAAAGTGAATGGTTGCTGCACTTGCTAGACTCCCTTAGGATAGAATGGGTACTTAGACTTTTATTGACCTCCTTATTGGGTATTTGTTGAGGATAAACTTGATCTTGAGGGTTCTCATCATTAGTGTTTCGGTAGGACATATTTGGATACGACCGAAAGTTGTTGTTGAAACCTCTGTTTTCATAATTTCCACCAATGTAGTTCACTTCCTCGGGTTGTACTGCAAAATTTTTCAAAAATGTCGATATGATCAAGAGGTTGCTCGGTCGACAAACCATGGAATTGGTTTTTTCTTCACCAAGGCTATGATTTGAGGCTTGATCTCGAAGTCATTCATTTGAGGAGGAGGTGGACGAATTGGATTTCTGTTCAAGAAGAATGCATCGAAAGAGTCAAGGTCACAAATGGTTTGGTGTTGACGAAAAAGGCACTTATCGTTGGAATAAGGGCTGTTGATTTTGAAAGTTTCCTTGGTAGAGGATTTGTTGAGCATGTTGTTGATTCTCTAGATTCACTGGAGGAATTAGATGTTGATCAACAACACGAGCTGGAGGATTCCGAACATCACCCAATGGAGGTGGGTTTTGAATTTCTGCACGAACGAGCTGATCATCTTGAGATCCTCCACAAGGTTTCTACAAGAGAGCAGCATTGACATTAGCTCCAACTTGAGCACCAGGAGCAGCTCGTTCTTCTTCAGTTTGATTGATGTTTAGATTTCCTTGTTCAACCATCTTTTGTTGTTGTTTTTGTCTTCTAGGAGATCGTTCAAGTTTGTCTATCTCTTGCTCGGGCTCAACTAGCTTTTTTGTATTAGATCGTCTAGTCATGCACCTGAAACACACATAAAAAGATTAAAAGAAAATGAAAATCAGATTGTTAAAAAGAAATAAAGTAGAAAAATAAAAATTAAAAATTAAAAAGTTGTAGACTAGATTTTAGTCAAAAATCCGAAGGCAGTATTCTTCAAGTCCACGGCAACGGCGCCAAAACCTTGATGTAGTGTCGATTTTACCACTCCACCTAAACCAACTGCAAGTGCACATCAATCACAATTAGTATAGATAAGCGATCGAATCCACATAGACTTGTCAATCACTCTACGATTGTAATGATTCAAATCAAGCTAGAATCAAATATAAGATTGTCGAAGGTGATTAAAGAAGAAATTAAATAAAACATGAAGTAAATTAAATAAGATATAAATTCAATGGGAGAAAAGCGGTAGGCATTATGATATTCGCAGAGAATCATGCAACGATAAGATAGATTGATTTCAGGGATTTGGATAAAAACCGTCTAGAACACAGAACACGAAGGTATAGTCTTTCCACTCTCGTGGCTCCAACCACTATGCTTTAACAACCTAATAGACTCAACTCTGGCAGATTAATACAAGAAGAAACATGCTTTAAATCGTTCAGGTTCTGATAAAGTTCGCTAGACTCCTTAACTCAACTTTCGCTGGTTAAGACACATAACTCATCAAATACTAGTTCAGGAAAATAGATGCAGCACTTTCGAGGTTCTATTGTCCTAAGATCATATCACAAGATGCGCGGTCAAGCAATCATGCATTGAGAATAAGTAAGGATGAAGACTCTAATGATATCCCTAAACAATCCTCAATCAATATCGAATTATGAAACTCATTGAATCCCTAAAACCTAACAAGATGACTACTCAGACTTGTTTATGAAATGAAAATGGTAAGAGTAGGTAGAAAACATGATGAATAAACTGGAATTAAAAGAGATAAGGTTTGTTATTCTTTCCTATATCGAGTACAAAGCGAGATTTTCTCCTTGAAGCTCTTAAAACTCAAAATCCAATGAAGAACCAGAGAGAGAGAAAACGTGGCTGCTGCTCTCTTAGGTAAAATATAGTAGTCTCTAGGGTGGTTGATGGCTTATGTCTAACAAGAGGCTAAAAACAAAAAAAAAAAAAAAAATATATATATATATATATTTAGGGTCCCTTAGGATTTAAGCTTAGGGGCAAAAGAGACTTTCCATGCTTGAATAGAGATGTCTTGGGCTGAAAATCTAGATCAAAGGGTGCATATCGTTCTGGAGTATCGGTCCGGAGCTTGGGGAGTCCGTGACCGGTATTGGGACAATTCTGCACATGCTTCAGCTTCGAACCAGACAAATATGTCTTCAGTAAATCGGGTGTAACTCTTCAACCACAGCTCTAAATGACTTGAAACTAGCTCCATTAGAAAGGTAACTCAATTAACTATCTAATCACAAGTATCATCCAATTCCAAGTTGATAAATCCCTCCATTGAAGGGTAAACTTCTGGTGCTTCTGTTATATCCAACTTAGGAAAATACATATCTTGTGAATATTGTGACTTAGACAACTCTTTTGACTTGTGTGAATGGTTGTAGCATGGTTTACACCTCTTTTGGTTCTTTTAGCATCCTTTCTGATTATTTACCCTGTAAAAACTCTAAAACTACGAATACGAGAAAAACTACCTCTAAAGGCATAAAACCATAATAAAATACATATAAAATATAATAAAAACCATTATAAAAACCGTAAAATATAGAATATATATCACCGCGCATCTTGTGATCTGATCTGATCTTAGGACAATATAACCTCGAAAGTGCTGCATCTATATGCTTGAACTAGTATTTGATGAGCTAGGCGTCTTAACTTGCGAAAGTTGAGTTAAGGAGTCTAGTGAACTTTATCAGAACCTGAATGATTTAAAGCATGCTTTCTTCTTGTAATAACCTGCGAGAGTTGAGTCTATTAGGTTGTTAAAACATAGTGATTGGAGCCACAAGAGTGGAAAGACTATACCTTCGTAATCTGTGTTCTAGACGGTTTTTATCCAAATCTCTGAAATCAATCTATCTTATCGTTGCATTATTCTTTGCGAATATCCTAATGCCTAACGATTTTCTCCCATTAAATTTACATCTTATTTAATTACTTGCTATTTTATTTACTTTCTTAATAATCACCTTCGACAATCTCATATTTTATTCTAGCATGATTTGAATGATTACAATTTGTAGTGTGATTGACAAGTCCATGTGGATTCAATTCTTTATCTATACTAATTGTTGGGGTCAGGTTTCACCCCACTGAAATCAATAGGTAAAAATGGCTAAGTATAAATGAGGAGTCGTATCCGAGGCTAAGAAGACGACGAGCCGTGTCGACGTCAAGGCAAAACAACACGTCGAGCCCACAGCTAGGAGAAAGAACAAGTCGAGCCCACGGCTAGGCAAAATAGAGCGACGAGCCCACGGCTAGGCAAAGCACCGAGCCCCACGGCCTCTGGGCCAAATCGGGCCCTAGAAGATGTGAGGATGCCGAGCCCAAGATTCCTATGGGCGAAGTGAAGGAATGAAGCAGAAACCCTATCTTTGGATCTCTGTTCTTGTGTTTCTATTCATAGAAGTTTTTGAATCCCTAATTTTTCCTAACTAAATTCAGTTGTGCGAGTTTCGACTCCCACACTAATCGTGATTGTTGTGCACTTGCAGCTGGTTTAGGTAGAGTGGTAAAACTCGACATATATCAAGTTTTTGGCGTCGTTTCCGGGGACTTGAAGAATACTGCCTTTGAATTTTTGACTAAAATCTAGTCAACAACGTTTTAATTTTTGTTTGTTTTATTTCTCTTTTTACAATCTGATTTTGTGTGCGTTTCAGGTGCATGGGTAGACGATCTAATACATAAAAGCTAGTTGAGCCCGAGCAAGAGATATACAAACTTGAACAATCTCTTAGAAGACAAAAACAACAACAAAAGATGGTTGAACAAGGAAATCAAAACATCAATAAAACTGAAGAAGAACGAGTTGTTGTTGCTTCTCAAGTTGGGGCTAATACCAATGCTGCTCTCTTGCAGCAACCTCGTGGAGGAGTTGAAGATGATCATCTCCTTCGTGAAGAAATTCAAAACCCACCTCCAGTGGGTGACGTTCTGAATCTTCCAGCTCGTGTTGATGATCAACATCTAATTTTTCCAGCAATTTTAGCGAATTAGCAACATGCTCAACAATTCTTCTACCAAATATACTTTCAGAATCATCAGCCCTTGTTATAAAGACAAGTGCCTTTTGCTCAACATCGTCAACACCAAACCATTGGTGACTTTGACTCTTCCGATGCATTGTTCTTGGACAGAAATCCAATTCGTCCACCTCCTCCTCAAAGGAATGACTTCGAGATCAAGCCTCAAATCATAGCCTTGGTGAAACAAAACCAATTCTATGGTTTGTCTACCGAGCATCCAATTGATCATATCGACACTTTTGAAAAAATTTACAGTACAACCTGTTCTAATGGAGTTTTTGCCGACTACTTCAAGTGCAAGCTATATTATTTTTCTCTAAGTGAAAAAGCCTCAGATGGATGAAGTCTCTACTCCCACAGTCCATTAGTACATGAGAAGAATACAAAGGAGCCTTCTTGAACCAATTATACAGGAAGCAAAGATCGAACTCTATAAAGAGTAAGATCTCGGGTTTAAAACAAGGACCAATGGAGTCTTTCTATGAGACTTTAGAACGATTCAAGGAGTACACTAGAGACTGCATTAATCATGGTTTCTCTGAAGGAAATCTCTGGAACATCTTCTACAATCGAATCGATCACAAGTACCACCTTTCACTAAACATTGCGAGCAATGAGAATTTCATAACGCAATCAGTACCGAAAGCCAAGCTATTGATCGAGAACCTTGATGTTTGTGATGCTAATAGTTGTTCGGACAACAATAGAAACATGCGCACTACTCATTCATCATCCGATTCATCCCGAATTTTGGAGCTTAAGAACATGGTTTCTCAACTACTAAAAGTTCAAAGAGGAGTTTATGCTATTGAAGATGTTATGGATCCAATTGGTGAGCCTATTATGGAGTATATTGGAGATGATACATAGAATAACCAAGAGGAAGTGAACTACATTGGTGGAAATTATGGAAACAGAGGTTTCAAAAATAACTTTCGGTCTCATCCATATCTATCCTACCGAAACACTAATGATGAGAACCCTCAAGATCAAGTTTATCCTCAACAAAACACTCAAAAGGAGGTAAATAAAAGCCTAAGAAACCATTCTATCCTAAGGGAGTCTGCTAAGTGAAGAAACCATTCACTTTCCCTCAAGTTGCTCCACCGGTTCAACAAAAAGCAAACTTGAAATTATGATGAAGCAATGCCTAGAAGGTTTGAAGCAAAACAAAAGGGATATCAATGAGAAGATAGATAATATGTACAATTATCTCTACAACAAGTATGAATCTATTTTCACTCATGTCTCTAAGTTGGATGTACAAATTGCTCAAACAATGGAAGTGGTTAGGAAACAAGCCGAAGATAAATAAAAGAAGTTTTGCAACGTTGCTTCCACTAAAGAAGAGAAGCTCTTGGCTGTCCCTAAACCATCTCAAAATGATTTTATTCCAAACACTAAACCAGAACAAGAACGTCTCCGCGGAGAATAAAAAAAGAGCTTATAAGAGAAGGTTTAAGATGAAGCCACGAGAGAAAGTCGAAAACCCGAGAAAGTTTGTTGTTCCATTCTCTATCAATTGAGTTGAAGTCTATGATTACCTATATGATACTCGAGATAATTCCAATGTCATGTCATTAGAAATGGAAAGAGAGCTGGGTCTCTCCAATTTTTAACCCTCTAAAGTCTACATAGAGTATGCAGATTTATCGTATTCTACACCCTATGAAGTGTTAGAAAACGTGATGCTTAAGGTAGGAGATGGCCTTGTCCCTACTAATTTTCCAGTTCTTGTAATGATGACTGGGAAGAAGAATCCATTGATATTTGGATTGTAATTCTTAGCAACAGCTGGAGCTATTGTTGATTTTCCAAACCGAAGAATCTCTTTCACCAAAATCAACAACTATGTCTTCTATCCGGCTATGAACATTGAAAGTGTGCCAAGTATGATTAAAATTAAGGACAAGAAAGCTTAGTCTAGACCCTGGAGATGCCAAGAAAGAGCTCCAAAACGTCAAGGAAGGTGATCCCAAAGCCAAATCTAAGATAGTTGCAAAACCGTCAAAGATGAAGCATAAGGATGTCATTAAGGACATTAATTCGATTTTGATACCTAAAGTGGTTACTAAAGATGAGTATGAAGCTAAGAGAAGCCTAAAGATGTGACTATGTTATTTTTAAAGATACAAGTCTTGCTTCCCGATGGGTTTGATGCAAAAGACAAAGAAACCGTCAAGAAAGCTATTTCAATGCCTATTTACCCTCCAATTGATTAGTAAAAGGAAGCTAAAGGAATCCCAATTCCTTTAGTAGAATCACTCCACGCCTAATTGAAAAAGTTGTCGAGCTAATTGACTATTAACAAGCGCTTTGTAGAAGGCAACCCACAATTTTATTTTATTTTATGCATTATTTTAAGTTTAAAATTTAATTTTAATTTTTACAATTCGAATTTTTATTAATATATTTTATTTTTATATTCATAATTTTTAAAAATTCATAAAAAAAAGAGTGTGAACCGGGTCACGGACATCGGTCACCGGTTCCGGTCATGAACCGTGACCGATACCCCAATATCGGCTATGAACCATGACCGACACCCCAATATCGGTCACGAACGGTCCACGTTTGTACCGATACCTTTGTGACCGGTATTGAGCATCGACCAAAACTCGTACATGGGCCGAGTACCGGTAACGAGTAACAATCATGGATCGTGATCGATGCTCGACCCAGATGCACCCCCATGGTTGTGTTTCCTCGACCATCCATGACCCAATACCGTTCACGGGTATCGGTCGTGAATCGTGACCGGTATCGACCCAGCTCACGTCCCATGGATCGACAGCTACCGACCCTTGGATCGACTAACACGTCCCAACATCCTACCTAGTTCACAAACCACCACAACCCAGCTACGACCCATGGTCGAGTGTCACGACCCAGATCAATACCGAGTTGGTCAAATTTCTTGACCGGTATTAACCAATTTCGAACCAAAGGTAAGTTTTCTTAACCAAACTCAAACCAAACTGACCCTAAACCGAAATTTAACTGATTTTAACCAAAACACTGAAAAAATTCGGATTTAAGGCATTATAGTACCTTGTTTTGTGTCATAAAGACACAACTTCATATATTTATCTCTCCCAAGTGTTCTTGAACACAAGAATCCTCAAAACCTAAATTTTGGGTTTTTTTTTTGCTTAAATCACTTGATTTCAAGTAGATTTTCAAGGGGGTTTCAATTTCATACTCCATTCTTCATAAAAACCAAAGTATGAACTATATAATCCAATTTTTCTCAAATTTCAAATTTAAGCACTTTTTGGATTTTATTTTAAATTCACTAGATTGTTGGAGAATTCACTTAGATAAGCTTGTTTAACCTTGGGATTAGCATTATTGATGGATTTATTACATGTTTACACCTTTAATTCAAATTTTCTCAAAATTAAATTTTTGCATTTTTGATTATACATGAATTTGGGTGATTTTAATGATGTTAATGTAGTCACTGATATGGATTTATCATGTATACATAGTATTTGTATGAATTTTGGCATATTAAAGCTTAAATTGTAAAATTTTGAGAATTTTCATGTGTCATTAACATTAAATCCGAAAATTATGATTAAATTTTAGAAAAATTTGATTTGCCTTTGGAAAGTAATTTTTAATGTTTCTTATGTCTCATTATGCTCTTAATTGATTATGTATAGCATTGAAATTAATTCTTTGGTATTTGTTGAATTTTTTAAAGTCATGTTCTTTGAGAATTTGATATTGTAGAGATTTATAATGGAAGGAGATAAGACTACAAGATGGTCTAGGAGGAGATAAAGACAGAAAGAGAAGCCTTTGGTTATCCAAGAACAAGGGGAACAAGCCCTTAGACCTTCTCGTTCAAAGAAACCGCCAAAGGATTCAGCAAAGAGACATGGAAAAAGCATATTACAAGATGATGAGGAAATGGTTGGTTATCATCTACGTGATGAAGAGGATGAGATAGTTGAAGAGCCCATGAGATTTGTGGAAGTTACACAATTAATACCAATCCGGACAGCCCCTACGTCTAAGAGAAAACCGAGGAAACTTAGGTCAAAAACAATCCGAGTTGTGATCGAAGCACCATGGATTGTTATGAAGCAAGTTGGGCCAGCAATGGATGCCAAGTTTGACTACAAAGAGGGTCTTAAACAGTTCAAGATGATCCCCACATTACATATTGATTATGAGACCATTGATTTGTTTGGTCTAAGGAGGCACATTTAATGGTATCTCAACACTTTGGGGTTAAGGACATTTTTTAGCTTTCTCATCACACTTATGAGGACCTAACATGTGAGTTCTTAAGCATGATGACATTATCTTATCCAGACAGCAAGGATGTGAAGTCTAAGGAAGGAATTCTCACGTACTCCATTGATGAGCAATCTTACGCTTTGAGTATCGCCGAGCTATATGATATTCTTGGTTTTGAGTGATATTCTTGGTTTTGAGTGACATGATCAGATTGCATTCACCACTAGTGAGGCTCGATATGATGCTTGGTTGAGATTTGCTAATGAGAGAATTCGCTTGGGTGCTTCCAAGGAATCTAAGATCACTGATCTGGCCATTCGATACATGCATCGCCTTGTTGCTCAATTGATTTTCAGTAGGAATTACCATAGTTCAGTCTGCAAAGATGAGTTTATTATCCTCATTGCACCTTTTATGGAGTCACCCGAGAAGGTGAATTTTGGATCTCTCTTGGCTTGGCGTTTGGTTGAAGTTTATTATTCTCATTGCACCTTCTCTCTTGGAGTTTAATATCCTCATTGCACCTTCTCTCTTGGCTAAGGAAGGAAGGAGAAGAACACTTCTAGTGATTTTGGTGGTACTATCATGGCCATAATGCTAGCATGTGGAATTGATCTCAACCTTGCACCACACTTGGAACATGAGAACAAACTCCATCTTTCTGCACTCTAGAAGAAATACTTCCTTTGTGGATAGTTTGAAGACTCCAATTGGTTTGGGTACCTTTTCACACCACCATATGAGGAAGATAACCAATGCATACAGGGTAAATCATCAAAAAGGATGCAAAATCGACCAAAAGAGGTGTAAACTATGCTACAACCATTCATAAAGTCAAATAAACTAACCAAGTCACAATATTCACAAAATATGCATTTTCTAAGTTGGACATAACAGAAGCACCAACAATGTACCCTTTGATGGAGGCCTTAATAAACTTGGATTTATATGAAATTTGTTGATGAATTAGATAAATGAGTTACCTTTCTAATGGAAGTATTTTCAAGTCATTTGTAGCTGTGGTTGAAAAGGTACACCTGTTTTACTGAAGACATGTCTGTCTGATTTGAAGCTGAAGCAGGTCCATGAATGTCCCAGTACCGGTCACAGGATCCCCAAGCTCCGACCCGATACTTGAGACCGGTACACACTCTTTGGTCGAGATATTAAGCCCCAGACAACCTTATCCAAACATTAAAAGTCTTTTATGCCCTAAGATTACCTAATGGACCCTAGACCTATCTATAGAGAAGAATCATAAATCTTATATGTTTTAATTCAAGTTTATTCTTCATGTTTTCTACCTATTCTTACTGTTTTGATTTCATAAACATGTCTGAGTAATCATCTTGTTAGGTTTTAGGGATTCAATGAGATGCACAATTCGATATTGATTGATAATTGTTTAGGGATATTATTAGCATGCTTTCTTCTTGTAATAACATGCGAGAGTTGAGTCTATTAGGTTGTTAATGCAAACTGGTTGGAGCCATGAGAGTGGAAAGACTATACCTTCGTGTTCTGTGTTCTAGACGATTTTTATCCAAATCCCTGAAATCAATCTATCTTATCATTGCATGATTCTCTGCGAATATCCTAATGCCTAACGCTTTTCTCCCATTGAATTTACATCTTATTTAATTATTTGTTTATTTATTTATTTTCTTAATAATCACCTTCGACAATCTCATATTTGATTCTAGCTTGGAAAAAGGCAAAATACCATACGTGTCACGGGAAGCGGACCAACTCGTTGAGGAGCCCCTTGGGAAATAACCGCGCCGTGGAAGACTGTCAAATAGTAAGACAGAAGAAAACAAAAGCTGGGACGAAGAAGCCAAATGGAATATTAGGTCCCAAAGAGCAATGAATTACATTAAAAGGCGCTTGTTATGCGATGGAGACACACCCAATCACTTTGGTGTCACAGACGTTCGGAAAATTATGTGTTGTTCCCTCTCTAACCTTACAAGCCAAAGGGTCCCATTCTCCTGTCAAAACCTCAATGCGAGGGTTGACCCGGGCCAGAGCCAAAATCAAAGATACAATGGAACCTAACCGGAAATGGAAAGGAAAATAGCCAAACACAGGTTAGGAAGGTGAAATTAGAACAAAATGTACTTGGAGGATTACATAGATGTTTTACCAGGAGCATGAAGATAAGAAGGAGAACCACTAACAATGCAACTGATGTTAATGGTGTCGGAATGAAAGAGGAAACGGGCAAAACGAAGGGTCGACGAGATGCAAAACAAAGGGGTTGGAAAGACAATCACCGGAACCACAGGTCTGGGGCGAACCCTGAAATGAAACACAAAACATAGTCGATGAACTGTTTAAAACCCTGCTAGGGTTATGGAAAGGAACGCAAACTAGGGAACGCCAACAGAAGAAGAGATTAATCAAGCTAAGGGAAGCAGATAAAGAAATAAGATCCATAATGCTAAGAAGGGTCTAAGCAAGAAGGCGGATCCATCGGGGACTCCACTCCCACATGACAAAGAAACTTAACCGATGCGAACCCGTCATAGTCTCTTTAAGCGTAAATGCCCCAACAAATATTTGACTGGAGATAACGACGCCAGACAAGTCCGAAAAAACATAACGGGTGTTGATCAAACGCCATGAGCGAAGAGAGAGAGTTGTCCCAGTGCAATCTAAACTCCCTCGCAAAGCCTAACCATGACTCTGGATAACCGCTGCTAAAATCCTGTCAGAAAGCTGGAGGCAAAGGCAATTGTATGTCCATGAGGAGGAAACCCAGGATTGTCACTATCTATGGGGAGGAGAAAATCAGCCATCCCAAAGTTGACCTTAGTATCGGCTTGTGGAATAGGTTCCATTGACGGAACTAAAAGATAGGAGAATCAAATGGAAAGACTGACTCGAAAACACCAAGATAAGAAGGTGGAAAAACCGTTTAAAAGCATTAGCAAGAATAGAAATTTTGTGGGGACCGTGGATAAGGGTATACATGAGAGACACATGAATCGATGCAGTGACGTTACGAGAGGTCGCGAGAGCATAAACTGTGACATGGAAAAGAGAGATTAACCATACAAACAGTCAGGAAAAGGGACTTCAACATCCAACGAGTGAAACGAGCCCGAGCCCTTTTCGAAGGTCAATACGTTTGTCCATCATCTTCTTCTAACTCCGACGATACCATGGTAAGACCTACTTTCAGAGACAGAGCCGCAGCTAAGGCAAAGGCGGGAGTCAAAGCGAAGGAGAGAGCAAAATAGGCTGAAGCATTGGGTCAGCTTTGCCTCTCGAACCCCCAAGTCGATGCTACTCTCCGCCCCGATCCAATTTCCTCCTATGACCAACCCGAGTAGACTTCCCGTCCCGTGGCTTATCAAGGCGTCATATTAGGCCTTCGCCTTGCCGACTCCCAGATAGTGTCTCATAAAGACAAGGGCAAAGGGAAGGCTAAAGAGAAGAAGGGTCCGAGCATAAAATGTCAATCGTCAGAAGATGACAAGGTCGAAAGAGTGGCCGAAGCGTCGAAACGACAACGACGCTCTGAAAAACCTAGAGTTATCCCTGAAGCGATTCCCCTCTCCGCTGTGCCCATTAACACTGATGGGGCGTATAATGATGCTGGGGGGTCTGCAGCTATTTTCTCAAAGATTATCTGCCCCGGCGATCGCCTCCCATCATCTGATACCTTGTTGAGGGAAACATCCTACAATGAGGTTTCTCTTCGTGGCATTAAGGTAAGCTCTTTGTCATTGCTTATCCTGTTCCTGCCACCCGAGGCATTCTTGCTTGTCTCGTCGTTTAACTAAATTATCTTTTGTTTCTGTGCAGTTCATAGCCCATCTTAACAGGATGGTGCTAGGGTATGAATCTGACGCCCGCAAGGACAGGGAGAGCGTTGATGATGCCCGAAGGACAGCTACTGAGCTTGATGAAGCTCAAAGAGACCGAGATGAGTCACGCCGCTGAACGAGAAAAGACTCTCAAGAAAATTCAAAGTCTTGAGGGTGAAACGGAGGGACTCAAGAAGCGTCAGAAGGAAAACGACGAGCAGATCATGCGGCTAGAATCTGGCAAGGTAAGGCGGGATGCTCATATTGCTAGCTTAACGAGGCAGCTGGATGCGGTGAACGAGCTGCATTAGAGCAAGATCGAGCAAGCCGTGCTTGAGGCCAAGCGGGAGATGATGATGACGTTTGAAGATAGAGTCTCCCGAGCCAAAAAACTCCTCAGCAAGATTGACGGCGAGCCGAAAGAAAACATGCTTGATCTCGCTCAGATTGAGGGAAATCTTCAGTTCGTCGAACTGCTTCAGAGCGAGGAGCCGCCGTCTCTCGATGTCGAAGTGAAGAATTTGGCTGAACAGAAGAGGGAGCTTCAAGATGCCCACGAGGCATTTGCCGAGCTGGTGGCAAGTTTGGGAGAAGTATTGAGATTATCCCCTGTCCGTTCTGATATCTTAAAAGAGCTCAACGATGGTGAGCCTATGGAAACGGCTGTTGCGAGTATCGGCATAAGAGATTTTTCTGGTTCGAACCAGGGCACACCGGGTTTGGCCATGTCAGATTTTAAGAAGACATCTGAGGACCCGACACCTTCTGACTCAAGCGGGGGTAGCTTGAAAAAGGTCCCTGAGCCATCACCTGAGAAATCCATCGAGGCGGCCGAGGCTGTGCCCGAGCCAGAGAAAATTCTTGACCCTGTCATCGAAGGGCACAAAAAAAGAGGGGACAACGAGCCCCAAAAATTCGTAGAGCAAGGGGAGATTGAGCATCCTGACGCGCTAGAGTCCTATGATACTTTGTTTTTTGTATAGTTTAAAACTCTTTTGGATGTCTGGATGGCTTTATCCACTTTGTAGTCTTTCGAAGAACTATTTCTTTTGTCTTGTCATTTACTTGATCTGCTCGAGATATCGGTTTTAGGAAATGCCTTGTTTGATATGTGTATTGCGAAGAAATGTCAATTCCTTTTGTTTGGTGACAAGTCCAAATGCTTTGCTTGTATTGTTATGATAAGATTTAGTTGTTTAGATGAATGGATCTAAGTATGAGTTTGCGTAGTAGTTATGTTTGAGATGAACAATCCGGCTTACAGACATGTTACCGTAAACTTTTCTGCTCCAAAATTGATCATAAGTTTGCATAGTTTTGTTTGAATATTTCGGTTTACAGATACATTACCGTAAATGTATCCGCTTCGATAATGGTCGTATGCTTGTATAGTTTAGGGCGAATACTTCGGTCTACGGATACATTACCGTAAACATATCCGCTCCGACAATGATCCCAATATTTGTATAGCGCGCTTTTAATCCTGAGACGGATGTGGTAGTTTAGATCCGAGATGGATGCAAGAGGTCACTACTGTGGCCAGCAGTAGTGAAGATGTGGCGAGAGGCCTGTCGTAGCTTAATTCGTTCGAATATGTCTGTTTTGTTAAGACTTTGTGATCCTTGAAGGATGTTTAAGTAAAACTTGTCTTTGAAAGATTTGCTTTGATAGATAGTAGAATCTATTACAAAGATGGAAGTATACGAGTATACATATACGTACCCACTGCCCCCCCCCCCCCTCTGAAAGGGGAGGGGCAACTGAACCCGTCCAAAGATGAGCTGCCTACGTACCCTTTGCAGGGATCAAGTCGCCCCGTAGTTCATATAAAATAGCTTAGTGATAATATTTTTTGAGATGCATTGCGTTCCATGATCTCGGTACAGGAGCATCCATCATGCTGACAAGTTTGTAAACGCTGGGTTTGACTACCTCTGTGATCCTGTAAGGTCCTTCCCAGTTTGCTCCTAGCTTGCCGGCGTTTATTTCCGCGGTGTTTTGGAAAACCCTCCGCAAAACCAAATCTCTTTTGTAGAACCTTCGTTCACGAACGTTGGAGTTGTAGTATTTTGCTGCCGCATTCTGGTAATTCTGGATCCTTATCAAGGCCTGATCCCGTCTTTTGTTGACTAAGTCCAACTCGTCGAGCATCAATAGGTGATTGAGCACTTCATGCTCTGGTAGTAGTCTGCGGTGAATTCCTGGGAAATATATCTACGGTGGGATGACACACTATGTTCCGTATACGAGGGCGAATGGGGTTTCTCCTATTGCTCGTCTTGGGGTGGTGCGGTGAGACCAGAGTACTCCTTCCAGTTCTTCAGCCCAACGTCCCTTTTTCTAATCGAGACGCTTCTTCAGGCCGTCGAAGATTGTTTTGTTGATTGCTTCCGTCTGTCCATTCCCTTGTGGGTATCTTGGAGTAGACTTGCTGAGTCTTATTTTCCATTTTTTGCAGAAACCTTCGAAACGATTTAAGATGAACTGCGAGCCATTATCCGTCACGATCTCGTATGACACTCCATGTTGACATATGATGTTCTTCCAGACAAAGACCTCCACTTGTGCATCTTTAATGTTAGCATAGGAGTCGGCTTCGACCCATTTTGAGAAATAGTCTATCAAAACCAAAAGGAATCACTTTTGTTTTGAGGGATGCAGCAGCCCAACAATGTCCATGGACCATCGCATGAACGAATATGGTGATGAGATTGATGAGAGCACTTCCGTTGGTTGGTGAATCATTGGCGCATGGCGTTGACATTTCTCGCATTTGGCTGAAAATACCTTGCAATCTTTGATCATTGTTGGCCAATAATAACCGTGACATTTGACTTTTATTGCTAATGCCCTCCCTCCAGAGTGATTGCCACACGAACTGTTGTGAACTTTCTCCATAATCTTCCTTGCGTCCTTTCCTTCCACGCAGTTTAGCAATGGTCCTGAGAATCTCCACTTGAAGAAATTTCCATCGAGTAAAATGTAACGAGCTGCCTGGGCTCAAAACTTACGAGCTGCCCACTTTTTGGTTGGTAAGACGCCGTCGTATATGTATTTTCTGATTGCGCCGAGCCATTCCTTGTCGCAACCATATTCTGCTTCGTCGTTGATCTCGTTTGCTTCTTCGTCGGGTTGTGGTTCGATGACGGGGTCGTCGCTGCTTTCGATGATTGGTGATTCTTCAAGAATGTCTTCCTCCATTGAGGCTGTTTCCAGCTCAGCGGATCGTAATTTTACCAATTCTTCCTGTATTTCATCTGTCTCCCCTTGTCCGGTTGTGACTTCTATTGCTTGTTTAGCCGCTTGTGAACGAGTTATGGAATTCAATGTATCGCCAAGATTGATGCTTGGGTGCTGGATGAATTCTACCGGTATTATTCTTTTTAGATCCGGGTCGGAAGTTGATGCAAGGGCTGCAAGTGCGTCGGCTGGAGTGTTTTCTCCTCGTGGGATACGCGTTAGGATGAATTGTTTGAACTGCACAGCCAATTCTTTGACGATCTTCAGGTAAGCTTCCATTCGATCGTCCTTTGCTGCGTATTCGTCGCTGAACTGGTTCGCTACTAGTTGGGAATCACAAAATGCCTGAAGTTGCTCGATCTTTAGTGCACTGGCAAGTTTCATCCCGGCAATCAAGGCTTCGTACTCCGCTTCATTGTTGGATGCGTGGAAGCCAAGGCGGAATGACTATTCCAGTAACTCGCCAGTTGGAGAGGTTAGGCGTATCCCCACTCCTGAGCCGCTTTTGGAGGATGAGCCATCGACGTGAAGCTGCCAAGGCGGGTTCTGTGCTTCGTGGTCAGCGCTAGGGAGTTCGATGAGAAAGTCGGCTAGGACTTGAGATTTTGCACATGTGCGCCCGCGATATTCAATGTCATATTCGCTGAGTTCTATTGCCCAGTTTGCTAGCCTTCCTGGCTGACTTGGGCTATGCAGAACGGACCTTATCGGGAAGGTATTCAGGAGTTTATTATCCTCATTGCACCTTCTCTCTTGGCTTGGCATTTGGTTGAAGTTTATTATCCTCATTGCACCTTCTCTCTTGGAGTTTATTATCCTCATTGCATCTTCTCTCTTGGCTAAGGAAGGAAGGAGAAGAACACTTCTATTGATTTTGGTGGCACTATCATGGCCATGATGCTAGCATGTGGAATTGATCTCAACCTTGCACCATACTTGGAACATGAGAACAAACTCCATCTTTCTGCACTCCAGAAGAAATACTTCCTTTGTGGATAGTTTGAAGACTCCAATTGGTTTGGGTACCTTTTCACACCACCATATGAGGAAGATAACCAATGCATACAGGGTAAATCATCAAAAAGGATGCAAAATCGACCAAAAGAGGTGTAAACTATGCTACAACCATTCATAAAGTCAAATAAACTAACCAAGTCACAATATTCACAAAATATGCATTTTCTAAGTTGGACATAACAGAAGCACCAGCAGTGTACCCTTCGATGGAGGCCTTAATAAACTTGGATTTATATGAAATTTGTTGATGAATTAGATAAATGAGTTACCTTTCTAATGGAAGTATTTTCAAGTCATTTGTAGCTGTGGTTGAAAAGGTACACCTGGTTTACTGAAGACATGTCTGTCTCGTTTGAAGCTGAAGCAGGTCCAGGAATGTCCCAGTACCGGTCACAGGATCCCCAAACTCCGACCCGATACTTCAGACCGGTACACACTCTTTGGTCGAGATAGTAAGCCCCAGACAACCTTATCCAAACATTAAAAGTCTTTTATGCCCTAAGATTACCTAATGGACCCTAGACCTATCTATACTTGTTTTTAGCCTCTTGTTAGACATAAGCCATCATAAACTTTCATAATAAATTATATTTTTACCTAGAGATCAGCCACGTTACTCTTCTAGTTCTTCATTGGATTTTGAGTTTTTAGAGCTTGAAGGAGAAGACCTCGCTTTGTACTCGATATAGAGAAGAATCATAAATCTTATCTGTTTTAATTCAAGTTTATTCTTCATGTTTTCTACCAATTCTTACTGTTTTGATTTCATAAACATGTCTGAGTAATCATCTTGTTAGGTTTTAGGGATTCAATGAGATGCACAATTCGATATTGATTGATAATTGTTTAGGGATATTATTAGAGTCTTCATCTTTTACTTATTCTCAATGAATGATTGTTTGACCGCGCATCTTATGATCTGATCTTAGGACAATAGAACCTCAAAATTGTTGCATCTATTTGTCTGAACTAGTATTTCATGAGTTAGGCATCTTAACCTGCGAAAGTTGAGTTACGGAGCCTGGTGAACTTTATCAGAACCTGGACGATTTAAAGCATGCTTTCTTCTTGTAATAACATGCGAGAGTTGAGTCTATTAGGTTGTTAATGCAAACTGGTTGGAGCCATGAGAGTGGAAAGACTATACCTTCGTGTTCTGTGTTCTAGACGATTTTTATCCAAATCCCTGAAATCAATCTATCTTATCATTGCATGATTCTCTGCGAATATCCTAATGCCTAACGCTTTTCTTCCATTGAATTTACATCTTATTTAATTATTTGTTTATTTATTTATTTTCTTAATAATCACCTTCGACAGTCTCATATTTGATTCTAGCTTGGAAAAAGGCAAAATACCATGCGTGTCACGGGAAGCGGACCAACTCGTTGAGGAGAGCCCCTTGGGAAATAATCGCGCCATGGAAGCCTGTCAAAAAGTAAGACAGAAGAAAACAAAAGCTGGGACGAAGAAGCCAAATGGAATATTAGGTCCCAAAGAGCAACGAATTACATGAAAAGGCGCTTGTTATGCGATGGAGACACACCCAATCACTTTGGTGTCACAGACGTTCGGAAAATTATGTGTTGTTCCCTCTCTTACCTTACAAGCCAAAGGGTCCCATTCTCCTGTCAAAACCTCAATGCGAGGGTTGACCCGGGCCAGAGCCAAAATCAAAGATACAATGGAACCTAACCGGAAATGGAAAGGAAAATAGCCAAACACAGGTTAGTAAGGTGAAATTAGAACAAAATGTACTTGGAGGATTACATAGATGTTTTACCAGGAGCATGAAGATAAGAAGGAGAACTACTAACAATGGAACTGATGTTAATGGTGTCGGAATGAAAGAGAAAACGGGCAAAACGAAGGGTCGACGAGATGTAAAACAAAGGGGTTGGAAAGACCAGCGCCGGAACCACAGGTCTGGGGCGAACCCTGAAATGAAACACAAAACATAGTCGATGAACTGTTTAAAACCCTGCTAGGGTTATGGAAAGGAGCGCAAACTAGGGAACGCCCACAGAAGAAGAGATTAATCAAGCTAAGGGAAGCAGATAAAGAAATAAGATCCATAATGCTAAGAAGGGTCTAAACAAGAAGGCGGATCCATCGGCGACTCCACTTCCACATGACAAAGAAACTTAAACCGATGCGAACCCGTCATAGTCTCTTTAAGCGTAAATGCCCCAACAAATATTTGACTGGAGATAACGACGCCAGACAAGTCCGAAAAAACATAAAGGGTGTTGATCAAAAGCCATGAGCGAAGAGAGAGTTGTCCCAGTGCAATCTAAACTCCCTCGCAAAGCCTAACCATGACTCTGGATAACCGCTGCTGAAATCCCGTCAGAAAGCTGGAGGCAAAGGCAATTGTATGTCCATGAGGAGGAAACCCAGGATTGTCACTATCTATGGGGAGGAGAAAATCAGCCATCCCAAAGTTGAGCTTAGTATCGGCTTGTGGAATAGGTTCCATTGACGAAACTGAAAGATAGGAGAATCAAATGGAAAGACTGACTCGAAAACACCAAGATAAGAAGGTGGAAAAACCGTTTAAAAGCATTAGCAAGAATAGAAATTTTGTGGGGACCGTGGATAAGGGTATACATGAGCGACACACGAATCGATGCAGTAACGTTACGAGAGGTCGCGAGAGCATAAACTGTGACATGGAAAAGAGAGATTAACCATACAAACATTGCAACCTGCCTATCAGAATCAACAAACGAGGGAGAGAAGAAAGGGACTACTCTCCGAAGCATAACGTTAATACGAAGAGATGCTGATGAATCTGAAATGTATATTGACTTAATCTGTAAGGATTGCTGACAAAGAAAAATACAAAGAATAGTAGCGCAGGAAGGATCATGTCAACGGAAGAGGTATTTACCTGCATGACAAAAATTACTAGCTCTAAAAAGTCAAAATAAGATGCGTCCGTCCCGTCGCACCCTCGTGCATGAGCATCATGATCCAACCATTCTTGGAAGACAAAAGAGTTATTCGAAAGTGATCAACACTTCGATGGGAATGGGCTAAACATGTCGGATCAAGTAATAAAGAAGAAACTTTTCTCCAAACCCAAAAGGAGATATCAATTAAAAAAGGGGACCCATAACCCAAAATTATTAGAAGAGGATCGGAGAGTGGCCTTAGATCCTTTTATACTACACACAGGGTCAAGCCTCTGGAATGTGATTTTGGGTTATGGGCCTAAACCCTAAACCCCCCCCCCCAAGAATGCTGGTTATTGATTCGGAAGTCTCTGTGGGGCTGATCTCTGGACTCTGGCAATTTATCTTTTGGGCCATCATGCATGCTGGTTCTCACACCCTAGGTCTCTGGACTTAGGCCCTTGGTCTTTGGAAGGTTTTCGTGCCATCTCAAGTCTTCGGAATCAGACCTATGGCCTTCGGGAGGTTCTCATGCCTTCCTAGGTCTCTGGACTTAGGCCCATGGCCTTTCAAGGGTTCTCATGCCTTCCAAGTCTCTGGATTCAGCCTTTTGACCTTCAAGGGTTCTCGCACTCGAGGTTTTCAGACTTAACGAGTTCTCATGGCCTACGTCTTCAGACTCAGGACTCAAGCCAAGGCCTTCACGGGTTCTCATGCTCCATGCATCCATGCCCAACTTTTTTAACCATGGTTGATATTTCAGGATGCGCGCGCAGGAGATCATGTTGGCGATTCAAACTCCATTTTAAATTTTGTCCCACGAGGTTGAAGATTATTCCTCGAAAGGACACTCTTCCACTACATGAGCCTGTCACGCAGACTCGTGCAGTGGAGGGTAGTTGTTTGGGATAAAATTATTTTATTAGCTTAGGCGAATCTCTTAGCGCCACGTGTAACTAGTTTAGGCGAATCTCTTAGCGTCATTTGATTAGTTGGTCTTTTATACCAGTCCTAGAGGTATTTGCGCCTGAGGTACAATAGGCCAGATAACTTAACAGGTAATGCCACATGTCTTCAACCCTTATCTCCGAGCGGTGCACGTCTAGGGAAGAAACGGGTAGGAGGCTGAGTGGTTAGATAAGTAGGGAGAAAGCCGACGGGAGCCTGACACACAACTCGGATTTCCGTATCAGAAACCCGGGTGAGGTACGATCTTTTACTTACAATAGCGTGAATTCAAATGTTCAAGTATATTCAAAATTCTCTTAGTTCACTAGTTAAAATAACTTACCTTGTAAAATAGCTAACATCTGCTCCACGGAACGATTAAAGCAATAAAGGTGATTCAGAGGAACCTCCTATCGTCTTATCCGCCGGATCACATGTTGCACTTCATACAGCAGTGACATCACCCTGAATCTCGGGACTAACTTCTCGGCACTCCCTTCCCGTCACAGCTTACCTTCCGCATCAACATGACGATCCGTAATCCTATCTCACCAATTTTCAGCAAACCACAACACTCCAACCGGCAAATAGAACTTGAAATAACTTATTCTTTCCACTTTCTAATACTTGAGTTCTTGAGGTGTTTTTCTCAAAAATAAAAATAGAGTCATCCTCTCTTTTTTTTTTCCCGTAACTTTTTATTTTTGTAGATTTATAAATTTAATATTTCAACAAATTAAAAAAAATATCATAATCTTAACTTATTCACATATATAACAAATTCAAATAAATATTACTCATATAGTCATATAACAGAGTTTTCCATTGCCACATAATACAGATGCTCATCAGTCATCAATCATTGGACAATAGGTTCATTAGTTCATCAGACCATAAAGATGAAGTCAAGGCCGCATGAACATCAATACTTCCTTCTTCAACCCCACGAAACATTACGAGCAAACCACCAATACCATTACCCGGTCCAGCTCGAGCAGCGATCGGTTTTCCCCAACCGAAATCATGATCGTACACTTCAAACAATGGAGAGCTTGCAACGATCAAAGAATTATCAGCCATTCTACTTCCAACCCCTATTTTTGGGATCTTAACATTCCTAACCCAATTCTCAGCAAAAGTTTTAGAACTTTCATTCGTTTGTGACTTCACAGTTTTACTTATCTGCAAAGCAGTCCAGCCTAGCCCGTGATCCAACAGCTCTCCCACGGTGGACGTAGCTATCGCGAGCTGTGTCACATTCCCAAAACACTCTTCCTCAAGAGGAGGGTCTAGCCTCCGTCTCATATCCGCCGCTACTTTGCACTGAGTCTCTTCTTCTCGGTTTAGACCACTGTATCTCATAATTGATAGCCATAGATATGCTAAAACCGCTTGAAGAGACGAGATTTTCAAATCAGTGGAGCCAATTTCGTCATTTGCTTTGGCTTTGAGATATGAAATTTTCTTCTTTGAGAAATGAAAAACTCTCTCTTTAGTTGAGATTTTACGACTTGCTGGTGTCTCGATTTCTGAAACCGGAATACGTACCGGATAATCGATTCCATCGAGGAACCAATCTTTAAGAACAAGAAGCTGATCAGAATTAGAACGTGAACCGTTCAGACAAATCTTGGACCAAGTGTGAAAGAAAGTCCAAAGCGAAGAACCATCGGCCACCATGTGATTATAACCAAAACTGATGAAAACTCCATCTTTCATCTCGGTGACTTGCAATGCAAGCAAGGGCTCCGAGATTAGGGCGTCACGGCTTTCGACATTATTCGCAGGGAAAAAATGCGCAATGAAATCAGGAACAGAGCCATGAGACTGAAGGAGATCGTTCACGGAGGCAGATTCGGCTTTGGCGTGAACGAATTTGGCGCCCGAGCCGTCGCAGTCGATGTAATACGCAACCGTATTGTCTTCGCGATTGTCCACTTTGACAAGACGACCAGCGAAGGGGAAATAAATCTCTAAAGCAGTCGAAAGAGAAGCCTTTAATCGAGGGATGATACGAGTTTCCGGGTCGGGTTTAAGGAAGAGAAGACCTCTTTGAGGATAAACAAGATAAAGAAGGTCAAGGTCATGTGGAGTTAGATGGATCTTTGCCCGACCCGTCTGCGTTATGTTTTCGGGTCGGACTGTGCTTGAAGAAATCACGGTCACTTCTACCATTTTGAGTATGTAGAGTAGAAGATGGAAAACTTTGTAACATAGAAATAAATCATATAGAATAGACACATAAAAGAAAACTCGAAGCAATGTCTTTAAAGCTTGGGGTTTACGATGAATTATATATAATACTTTTAGAATATGGACAGTAGACAATTTGTTTAGTCATCCTCGAGAACATGCGCATAATGTGAAGAGTTCTGTTATGATAAAGCTTTTTTATTTTTTATGTTTTTATTGAATTATGTCATTTGGACAGATATGTTTGTCCTTTTAGAACATGTAAAATAGGACATTGGGCAGATATATACAATAAATATTGTACTTTAGAACATGTGAAAAATGTGAAGAACTCTTGATGTTACATGACGGAGATTCGTTTACTCTAATGGATTTAGATAGATAGTTCCAAACGAATCGTACATGCTAATATATAATATTAAAAAAGATGTTTAGTATTTTAACCGTAGACATATGTTATATTACATCATATGCTATTAGAAAAAAATATTTAAAAACAAATTAATTGGAGTCATTAAAGATATAATCGATAAGTCTTTAAGTAATTAATCCATTAAAAATAAGTGGACCCGAACCATTAGGTCAATTCTCAAAAATACCACAAAAATAAATTTTTATTCCAAATATACTATCACTTAATTTTTAAATATTTGAGTTATGTTGAGTTATGCTAAAAATCGGAAAAGAGTTTCTTCTTCGTAAAAAAAAAAAAAATTAATGTTTCAAAAATATATATATATATATATACCATCACTTAGTTGTTTTCTAAAATACCACTAAAAGTTTTATTTTTCCAAAAATACCACAAAATTAAAACTAACCTTTAAATCCTCAAAATTAAACTCTAAACCCTAAAAATTAAACCCTAAACCCTAAAAACTAAACCCTAAACCCAAATCCAAAAATTTAAATTATAAATCCTTAAAACTCAGTTTTAGTGTTTGTGGTATTTTTGCAAAAATAAAACTTTTAGTGGTATTTTTGAAAAAAAAAACTAAATAATAGTATATTTGAAACAAAAATATATTTTAGTGGTATTTTAAGAAATTCTTCTTATAAATTATCTGAAATGAACTAATAATTTAAATCAAAATGACTAACAAATCTGGCGCACGTCCAAAAATCTTTCTCGTCAAGATTTATTATAACAAATTTTTCTCCACGTCGAAACATTTATTATTATTTTTTTTTTTTAATAAAAGACATTCTAGTAAAAACTGGTGAAATATTACAGCATGGAGAAAAAATACATAAGAACAACTCTATAGACTAAATCATAAACAGAGACTCTACAATAGTAAAAGTCAAGGATACGAAAAACATATACTTACTCTCTTGAACCTCGAACCAGTCGACCAACCCCAAGAAGAGAGGAGCAGCATCACAAACCCAAGTAAAGAACGACGACATAGAAACGGATCAACCCGAACAATACTCTCAAGTCAGACCATAACCCCTACATACCGAGAGGAGCTTCTAGTCGAAAAAGAGGGGCAACCGACAGGTGGAACAGTCCCTTCGAACGCAGCAGAGGTAGTTAAATCACAACACAAAACCAAGGCATACGAAGTCATAACCGAAGCAAGAACCAGTCTTAACATCAAAGAAGCCTCATCTAGCGAAAAGAACCACAGAAGCAACACTCCAAATCAACCTTAACTCAACTTGTACATTTCTGCCAACACCAAAACCCAACAGTTCCCTAAACAACAACTTGCTGGTACGAATCCTGGAAGAAGAAGCGAAACACCAAGAGGCTCCGAATAACAAGGCAGGGGAAGAGAAGAAGACGCCTTAACTGTCGCAAAACCTTAGCCCCAGAGCACCGCTAAAGGTATACAGAGGAGAAGGAAGAAGTACCTCGAAGGGACAAGTAGCCACAAAACCTGGACCAGTAACATCCATGACCAAAACGAGAACCAAGAAGAAACTGAGACAGAACATAGGAAACATACACATGGGCAAACACGAACCTGAAGCAGAGAGGATGAACAAATAGACAGAACGAGCTACTCAAAACCAAAGAGAGAAAGACCTACTGCACCAGAGACGCGACAAGAGCAGCAGAGGAGGAGGAGCAAGCTCAGATCTGAAGCTGTTCTTTGGCAACAAAAGAGAAATCGATACCCTCTTACTCAAACTAACCCAACACTAGAAGCTGAGCACAGGAAGCAGCCGTAAGAGAGTACCGACAGCAAAAGAGCACCACCATCACACGGGAGCAACCCGTACCCTTTACTCAGTCCATATATGCTGTCCTCTAACATCTATCAGATGGAGAGCAAGGGACCAGATAAAACCTAAGGGAGAGGCGAAAAGAAGTAGGCGATCAAACCCATGGCGACAGAGCTCTTGGTGAGCAGATCCGAAAAACTAGATCTCCGAGCACAACCTTGGATATCCGACAACAAGTAGCCGAGGAAGAAGCGGGACAGAGAGGATCCCTTTTCCGATGGTGGTGAGAAGCACCGCACGCCGAAAAGAAAGATCGAAGGGAAGAGAACGGAGTCGGCGCTAGGGTTTTGTCGAGGAAGGGAAATCGCCTCTCAAAGGCTGCTATTGTCTATTGCTTTAAAACTTTGGGTTTTCGTCCAAAAAATATTGAGTAAATATTTTCTCCATGGAATATTTCTGCAATGCAAACAAAGTTATAATTTAGTGTTTAATTTATCATAATTATTAATTTTTTATAATAAACATACATTGATTTACCAATATATATATATATTCGGCTTAACCTAAAAACAATAATACCTACTGTTTGAGCAAAAAATAGTCGATTCTTTAGAGTCTATGAAAAACACAAAATTTGAATGTAGAATAGCCTTTTATTGATCAAATATCGGTAGTTAAACGACAATAATTAAGAAAATATTAATCAATATATGAGCTCTAGTTGATGTGAAGAAATTGTTTGCTTCTAGCTCGTTTCTTGCTTGTTTGTCCGATCCTCCTTTTTGTGTCGTTGCTTCAATTTTTATAAGAAAAATCTCTTTAACCATAATATTCGTCGGATTAGGATCGAATATTAGAATCCTTATTTGATAAGGTCGATCCCGGATTTTTAAGTGAGGTCAGTAGGGGTGGAATTATTATTCGGGATCCGAGATTCGATCTGGAATCCGCTCCAAAAATTAGGATATCCAGGGCGTCCGGATCTAGATAAAGATAGTAAAATCTCGGATACGTGAAAAACATATCCAGATTCGGATAGTAAAATTTCAAGGTTTGGATATCTGGATCTGGATCCAGACGCATTAAATATATTAAAAATATATATTTTGTATATATATTAAGTTATCTTTATTTTAGAATATTTAAATTGATTTTAGTTCTTTTCTAATGTATCATATTTATTTTTAAAAATATTATTCAACATTTTTTTTTTTAAAGTTTTTAGTATTTTAATTTAGTTATTTTTATTATTTTATTATTATTTTCGTATCCGGATTAGGATATCCACGGATATCATGATTTTTTTGTCGGATACCCGAAGTCTGGATATCCGGAAGCCACAGATCCAGCGAATCTGGATCCGGATACACTTATATTCCAAGATATATGGATCCATCCCAATCCTAAAGGTCAGTACTCGATTCCTGATAAGATGAGCTCGACTCCGACCATGTGGTGTACTCGATCTCGACCTCTCTGGTGAGCTCAACGTCAAAAATATTATGTTGACTTTATCTAGTCTCTTTCATAATATTTTTTCTTTATCCTTAATTTATTAGATTTGTGTTGGGTTTGACCTAGTCAAATCTCATGATAAAATTATACCCAACAACTTGCCCCTCACTCTCTATTTTCATAGTAATATTTTGGAGGGTAGTTAAACAATGTATGTTATTTTATCATGTGGTTTGAATCAAAATCTCATGTTGAGATTACCAAAGAAATGAGAAGGTGTGTTCCATACTAGATGCTTTTGTGTTGGTTTTAGTGGCTCTGGTGCTCATTTGATCGATCCATCTGATCGATCCAGTGAGCTACCTTTGTTGATCTAGGTTACATTTTACATTATCTTGCTTTGTTTGCCTCCTAAACCATCCATGATTGTTCCTCTTGTTTTTTATAATAAAAAAACACACAAAGATACAAATAAAAGTAGCTAAAAGATAAGATAAATATGTACAGATAATTTGTATAAGAAGATATTTTTCGTTAACAAAATCTTAAATTAGTTAACGCAATATTTACTTGTGTAATCATATCTACATTGTCTTGATTACTCTACTAATTCGATGTGGTTGTCAATAACTAAAATTCCATACTTCGAGAATCCTAATGCTTAAAAAATTAATGGCCCATGATATTCGTTTCTATAATAACATCAACATTATAATGGGCTTCTAAAAATTAATTAAACTATGTAAATGAGCTTATAAATATTAATTTGTAATCATGTCCCATGACAAAATTGGATATTTTTGTTTGCACAATATTATATGATGTGATATTACTTTATTTTTTATCTTATTTTGGAACCTTAAAAAGTGGGGTTGCTCATTTACTTTCCCAGAGGAAACAAATTCGCCGAGACATCCAACCGATTTCCGTTTTCAAAATCTTAATTCTTCGCTCCAAAAGGTAAAAGATATGTCTAAGATTGAATTAGTTGTAGACTTAGACCCCACGAGTAGAGGGGAAAAATATTAGTTCAAGTCGCCAGAGAGTTTACAGATCATTATCCACATTTTTGAGCTAAAAGACACTTGATTCTTGGTGATTACACGGTGAGAAATCAATTTTTTGTTATAGTTTCGTTTCTTAGATACAAATTTTGGTGACCTCTCTTTAGAGTGTCCGGATCTGTGCAACAATTCGGAATAACATGTTGTATAAGTATGAAGACCTGTTAGAGGAACGAGATTGGTATTATATTCAGAATTTTGAAGTGGTCACTTGGCCGGGTCAATGGAAATTTACACGCCATGATTACCATATATTATTTGATGATAAAACAAAGATCCGAAAGGTTGAAAGAATTTTTTAGAACAATGTGGACAAGATGTTTTCTCCATTTCACAAAGTTTAAATGGCTCATTGATTAAGAAGATTAGTGTTGGTAAGTTTTTATTAATATTAGCTGTTTTGATCTTTTATGGAACTCATATCAAATAATCTATATTTTATCATGATTTTTTTTTGTTCGTAGTTGATTTGATTACTGCTATTGTCAAAGTCGACAAATTGTTTATATATCAATACTTCACAAATGATACATACATTCTCCCTAATCACAATGTGTTGCACTTCACATTGAGGGATTTACAGTAAGTAAATTGTTTGTTATATAGTTAACATTTTATAGGAGAAAAGCATTTGATATATACAAATACTCTGTTTAGAATTTGTGAAATGCAGGGGCCAAGAGATCAAGTGTATTGCAAAGGGAAAACTTGCTAATGATTTTGAGTTTTATTGGCGATTTCAGCCAATTGGAAAGGAAAAGTCATCTTTTGTGTGCATGATTTTAGAGGTATTGTTATTTTTTGATTCAAACATAGAGAACTATTGCATAGGATAGTAATATTTTTTCTTTAACTTATTACATCTTGGAATTACAGGTGATAAACGTGTTTATGCTCAATATTCATTTTTCTGAACTCCTTATTAATCCAGCGCAAATCCCAGCCGTATACGAAGCAGAGCATAGGTACGAGCATATTTCTTATCAAAAATTGACTTCACATTACATTGATTTAAACATGTATTACCAATGTTTTATCATTGCATCGTAGGTTTGTTTCATCCGGTGGTTCCTCAATGGTGAAAGATGCATATATTGATGACCTTATTCGTATTAACAACTTGAACCATTAGAATCATTGATTTGCACTTTCATAATCTTAAGAACTTGGTATTTTTATATATATTTTTTTAGGGAGACTTGTTAGAATGGTACATTTTCTGACTTTAATGTCAAGCGGGGTACCCTCGTAGAGAAAATTGTAAAACTAGTACACTTTTTTTGAAAATGTCTAAAATACCCTTACGCTTTGGCAGAGTCTGCGTGAATTTTGTAGACTTAAGACTAAGACTGGACAGACTCTGCTTAAACTCTGCTAATTGTGTAGCTTTAAGGCAGATTTAATGTGTCAATTATGTAGCCTTAAGGCAGATATTGTGTGTGCTTTTTTGTAGACTTAAGGCAAATATTGCGTGTGCATTTTTGTAGACATAAAGCACATATTGCTCGTCAGACGGTAGCATACTGTTCGCAGGACCTGGCTTGACATTTGCAACGTAACTAAATTGTATAAACGATTGGATTTTGAGATCAATTACAATGTACTCCTCTCTTTTCACAATAATAACAAGAATGCCATTACTTCTTACTTTTTTGAGTTTGCTATAAACATTTTCAACTTCTCCATCTTTAACCTAGATCTAGTATTTCGATTTCACCCTCAAAGGGAGATTTCATATTTTCCAAGAGACGGAAGCGAAATTTGAGTATAAGATTGTTTACAGACTTCGATTTTGAATGAAAGTACGTACATTCTTCGGAAAGACGATCTTTGTTTACATCTAACAATATCTGTTGGTCAAAGATAATCTAGGGGTTGAAGGCGAGCATATTTTCCGGAAGAACGAACACAGGTAACACTTCAAAACATTACACTAGTTATCTAAACCACCATCTTCTAAACTGCGTCTATAGCTCTAGTACGTCTTTGGCAGAGCTATTTCTAAAAGACTCTGCTAAAGTGCAGATCTTTTCCAGTTAATCTACTAGTGAACATTCTTTTTTTTGCAGATAATGTTGCATGTGTTGACTGTTTTTGGACAATGGAAGGTAAAATGGGTTGGGATTTCTACGTTGATTCAAGCAAAGGAAGCAAGATTTTTGCGGTTGAAAAACAAATCAACTATGAGGAATTTCTCTGCATTGTTTGTGAAGATTACAACTTGGAAACGCAGATGAATGCAGTCGAGATTGCTTATAAGTTGCCTACACATATCATGGAAAAAATGCCTAGCGACACACCTCCTATCTTCTTGAATAACGATAGGCAACTTGCAAACTTTATCACAATGGCGGAAAAGAGGTTATTTGGCTTTGCGTGTCATGGAAAAGAAACCATGGAATTAAAGCAGAAGTTTCGGGTAAAGATGAAGCTTGTGATGTCAGAGAGGATGGTGGTGTGGATTTTGATGATGTTGGTAATTTTAAAGATGAGCATATGATGCCATCACCGAACAACAGCAGAGACTGCCTACAGTCTGCGAAGTAACAGCAGATGCCGCCTTTATTCTGTGATATATTCGATGACACGCCTATGAAGCCATTACCAATGAAGAAATCTGGAACTATTAAGGTTGGCAAAATATTTGATGACAAGGAAGCATTAATTATGCAATTATGCAAGATTTCAGTCATCGAGAAGTTTGATTTCAAAATTGACACATCGAGGAAGAAACTATTTATCGTGAAATGTTTTGTTCCTAATTGTTCTTGGAGGATTCGTGCGTCGACTCTGTCAGCTACTAGCATAACACCTCTGCACTTTTAAGAGGGGTTACCAGGACTTACCTTCCTATCTATACAAAATAGAGCAGGCCAATCCAGGTACGATTACAAAACTTGAACGTGATGATCAACAAAGGTTTAAGTATTTGTTCATTGCTTTTGGTGCTTCCATGAAAGGATTTGAGTTCTTGAGGAGGGTTGTTGTGGTAGATGGAGCACATCGAACTGGAAAGTACAGAGGTGTTATGCTAGTAGCTGCAGGTCAAGATGCAGATTCGAGTATATTTCCTATAGCTTTTGGGATTGTAGACTCAGAGAGTGATGCTTCATGGGAATGATTTTTTGCACAGTTGCGTGGTGTGATTCTTGATGATAAAAATTTGGCAATTATTTCTGACTGTCATCTATCAATCGCAAAGGCCATTGAGAAGGTTTTTCCCGCAGCTGATAGGGGAGTATGTTACTATCACCTCAAAAATAATCTCATCTTAAAGTTCCAAAAGAACGCAATGCTAAGTTTGGTGTGTCGTGCTGCATATGCATATCGACCGCTAGATTTTGAAACATTATTTGCTATGATTCGTTGTCAGAATAGTGAATTAGCAGTTTACTTGGAAGAGACGGAATTTCAATTATGGGCTTGTACACATTTTTCAGGAGATAGATTTTTGGTATAATGACGAGCAACATTGCAGAATCCATTAATGCCACGCTTAAGAAAGATAGATCATTTCTTGTTAAACATTTCGTGGAGGGTATTGGAAAGTTGTTGTCAAGGTGGTTTGTGGAAAGGCGAGACAAAGCTGCCTCATTAAAAACAAATTTCTCCCCAAACGTTGAAAACTTATTACATGAAAGATACGGTAGCTTGGAAATTTTAAATGGTCATCATACTGATTCAAATTGTAGCCATGTTACAGGTGGAGATTATGATTGTGTGGTTGATCAACAGAAGGTATGTAAGTTTTTTTTTGCAATTTATCACTGCCAGTTTCAGGAAACGTTTCCTGAGAAAATCTGCCAGTCTCAAAAAATATTTGCCTTGTTTATCTGCTCTGAGTTCGATCCTTTTTTAAAATTTGTGATTGCAGAGATTCCCTGCGAGCACGCCATTAAAGTAGCATTAAGTCGGAAAACTGATGAAGCTACCTTGGTGGATGATCATTTCACAAAAGGCTACTTGTATTCAACGTACTCATAAGCTATAAAACCTATAGCCGAAGATTTGATTCTACCACCACACGTAATTAGTGAACAATTTCTGCCACCAATCATAAAAGTACCTTCCGGTAGACCGAAGACAAAGAGATATGTTTCTGCTATTGAAAAGGCTAAGCGGTTCAAATGTAATCAATGGAAGAAGAAGAAAACAGAACCTTCGCAGAGTACTCCATCCACAAAGCAAAAAACGAAGCAGAGGACTCAATCCATAACGAAGAAAATGAAGTAGAGGACTCCATCCGTCACGAAGAAAATGAAGCAGAGTACTCTATTCAGCGATAATAATTCACCCATTACTCCATCCCCAAAGGTGAGAAGGAAATGATCTCGTAATTCTCCGACTACTCAAACACCAAATAAGAAAGCTAAACTTTCGTAGAATACTCCACCCCCAAAGATGAAAAGAGTCTTTTCCAGAGTAGCCCAAAAATTCAGCACATGTGCTCAAAATACCATAATGCAGGACACAATCGAAAAACATGCCCATTTTCTTGACTCTGGCTTCACTCTGCTGTAACTCTGCCAAGATAGACAAATCTCTGGTTTCAAGTTTATTTAAACAAATCTTGGTTTATAACTTTTTTATTTTATTTTGCAGTATCTGTTTATGTTCATTTATCTTGTCCTTATGTTATGGTGTGCCGTTGTTTTATGTTAGTCTTTAGTTTAATGTGGGTATCATAAAATAGTCAGTATCTCAGAGTCTGCATCTTGTATCGCAGAGTCTACATCAAGTATCGCAAAGTCTGCGACTGATATATGCCATTAATCTGCCATTAATCTGCATGTTCTCTACTATAGATGTTTGCTTGTATTTTCATGTTAAAAATATATATGCTCAAATCCAAGAGTAAAACATGTTATTCTAGAATGGATTTATAAATATCAATTAAAATCCACATCTTGAATTATGGAATCATAACTTTTCAAGGATTTCTAAATACAGAAACAAATAAAATTAGAAGAAATAGTTCAAATCTCCTATGTAATGCGACAAACATGTCTTGCGAACCAATACAAGTAGCAGTTTCCGCATCCATGTTGATATTCGTGCTCAGTGGCACAATTTAGAAAAGGCAAATCTGAACAGTCAGGGTATTGCCATGTTGATGCAAAAGAATGGTTCCTGGGTGGATAGAAAGCTACAACCGCATCCAGAACCTCATCCCCAAGCCTGGTTAGTTTATCAAAATCACATTCAGCGTGTACGTCGACACATAATTTGGGAAGTTGTGCAGCCCTTTTCGTACGTCCAGCACATACACATAGCATTCCACAGAGATAAGTTGTGTTAGCACTGAAAGGGACAAGCCGTTCCAAAAGATATGGTCACGAGTCTTGTAGCCTCATAATAAATAGCTGTTGGGTTTCCGGCGTTTAAGCATCTTACAAAAAAGCTGTGATTCGCCCCGTCTAGGAGAATTTTATCGGTGTCCTCACATAGATCATCGAGACTAAATTCCTTGAGGACTTTATCACTGTGGGAGTCGAAACTCGCACAACCAAAAACTTGTAAAGAGATTTAGGGATTCGTCAAACTTCTATGTAAAGAAAACAAGAACAGAGATCCAAAGATGGAGATTTTATTCAAACTGTTTTGAAAGCTGTTTGTAAAGTAATAAATGTGTTGCTAGGTCAATATTCGGATCCTCTTTTTCAAGAGGTACATTGTTTATTTATACGCAAAATAGTCGGCTAGGCCTTTTCCTAAAGGATAAAGGAGAACTTCCCTACTCTTCAGAATTTCCTTTCTCTGATTCAGATGCAGACTTCTTTCTTTGCCTCGTCGCCTCGGCCCACAAATATCTTGTGGCTCGTTGCCTTGGCCCAAAAAGGTATTGGTCTGGTTACTTTACTGGTTCATCGGTGAACCGGCTCGTCGCCTATCTTGCTTGCCTCGCTTGTTGCCGAGCCAAGGATCGGTTTGTCAACACGTTGGCTCGTCACCACAAGTTGGTTTGCCAACATGTTGGCTCGTTACCGTTTGTTGGTTTGCCAACATGTTGGCTCGTCATCGCTTCTCCTTGCTGCCAACATTGGAGTATCATGTCGCCGAGCCAACTCGTCGACGCGCTGCCGATTTATCTTGTCACTTGCGTTGCCGAGCCACTTTGACTCGTGATTAATTCAAGTTGTCATTTTGACGAGCCGACACCTTTGTCATGCTGCCGAGCCAACCTAATGAGTTTGATTCATCTTTGGCTCGGTGGTAATGTTGGCTTGAAGTATCTCTTATGATGATTATAACTTTATTGGGAACTGCAAACGTTTTCGCATATTCCCGAGGCCGCGTGGCGTCACGCGCTGTGCTTTCATGCGTCTTTATATTCAGATCCCTATCTCACTCCTCATAACTCACTTCTCCACATTTTCGAAAAACAGGGAGCTCTCTTCTCTCTCTTCTTTTCTCTCTTTTATTTTCAAGTTTCGGCTAGGGTTTTATAGATTCTTCTCTTCCGCCGCCGCCACTTTGAATTTTCCGACCCATCTTCAAGCGTGGCTCGGCGACTCCTTGTGTTTTCCGATCCATCTTCAAATCCTTCCGGCGACCCCTTGAGTTTTCCGATCCATCATCATCCAGATCGCGCTGCTGCCTTGATTCTCTCTGTCTCCGAGCCGAAATTCTTTATATCGAGTGTGTCTCCGAGCCAAGATCTCTCCAACTCCTGCTATGTATCAGTTTGACTCCGAGCCAAACTTTTTCTAATTCCTGCCAAGGCGTATTCCCGAGCTGAAAAATTCTGATGTCTCATAACACCAAGCTGGAGGATTCTGTTGGTTCGGCTTTTATCTCCTCAGGTTTCCGAGCCATTCAAACATAGTTCCCCACCGGGTCGGCTGCAGATTGTCGTTCCAAGTTTGGTTGATGAAACTTTTGATGTCGAGGCGGATGCTGAGGCAATTTTGATACAGAAGGCCCTCGAAGAGATCAAAGCCGAGCCAGAAGAATACATTCTTGACGAGGCAGAAAAGATGCGGTTGGAGAGACTGTTTACGAGCCACCAGGCTAGCACATCGACGAGGCGAAAGCCTAAGAGGAAAGCTCCTAAGAGGCGACCTGACCCGCCTGGTTCGTCTCTGTGCACAGCTGAATCCTTGGAAGCATTGAGGCATCAATTCAATATTTCGGAGGATGTCGATTTGATTGTCCCTACTTCTACAGACCGAGCCGAAACTCCGCCGTCTGGGTGTTTTGCCCTCTACGAGAGTTTCTTCTACCAAAGCCTGCTTTGGTTTCCAATTCTCGGACTGATCATCCGCTTCTTGTCCAAACATGGGTTAGCGCCGAGCCAAATCACTGCTCGGGGGATGTGTCACTTGGTTGGAATTTTGGTTCGGAGTTATGAATGCGACGTGACCATTTGCGCTTCCCATCTTCGGTAGTTCCTTGAATTCCGGAAGATCAAAAACTCCCGAGCCTATTATATCTCTAACAAAAAGTAGAGAAAAATCATCGAAAGCTTCCGAAGCAAAGATAGCGACTGGGGGAGCTACTTTTTCTTTGTTCCCCTTAACGATGCTACGGTAGAAGCCAGATGTGTCTGCCATGCTAATACTGAATGGGGAACTATTGGTGGGCGAGCCGTAGATTTTCAGGAAATCTATAGTTTTTTTTTTTATATTCCGAAGCAAACTGGCCATTTTCTTCGCTTTGTTTTTCAGTGCGGCAGATTCTCCCACATTTCCCAGAGATACGCTTATGCTTCAGGACACGCTTGCTGCAGGGAAGTGTCATTGGGAAAATCATTTTTCCCTAAGGAGAGTTGAAAAAGCCGGAGCCATCTTTGCCGGTGTTGAAGTATCAGACAGTTCGGAGCCTTAATCCTCACCTCAACACTTCCGGACAAAGGCTATGGGAAAAAGGATGACGATCCGCGACAAGCAAGCTTTAAAGGAGAAAAAAGAACAGGAAACTGCTTACCGAGCCGTTGAGGGAGCTGAACCTATTGCCGAGCCAAATCCCGAGATGGCCGGTGAGATCGACGGCTTGTCAGAGCGTCAAACTATTTTCGAGCCATCTTCAACTCTTAATGCCGAGGCCAGGGAAGTCGTTTCAGCTCTTATTCCAGTTGCCAGGCCTTCCAGCTCGGCAATATCTCAGCACAAAGGAGGTAAGAAACTTTCTGGCAAACACCCCATCTCCAAGCCTAACAAGGAGGAGACCAGAGAAAATCAAGAAAAAAGGAAACGCCGTAAGCCTGTCGACCCAACTTCTACCGAGCCGGTGATAACATCATTTAGGCATGAAGGATCCGAGCCGATCTGTAATGATGGGGCAGTCTCGGCATCTCTCTTCTCCCAGGGTTGCTGTTCGGGGGACAGACTGCCGCCTCTTGACGTGTTATCTCATGGCGACCTGTACACCGACATGTCTCTCCGAGGCACCAAGGTATGCTTTTAGATTGCATATTTGGCTGGGTAGAGAAACTAAGTATTGACTATTTCTCCCTTTGATCAGTTTGTCGCTTCTATCAACAAAATCGTTGCTGCCTTCGAAAAGATGTGAGACAGGACAGACGCCGGGTAGAAGATGCCCAAAAAGAAGCATCTTTCTTTAAGGACAAGGTTGCCGAGCTGAAGATTAATCATGCTGCCGAGCTAGCAACTGCTTCTGCCCAGATTGAAACTCTTGAGAAGGAGAAGGCGCATCTCAAGGATGAGTGGAATAAGACCGGCGATTTAGCTATGAGGTTGGACCGCTCCAAGCAGAAAAAGGCTGCCGAAATTGAATTCCTTAAGAGGCAGCTTAATGCTGTGAAGGCCTTGCATGAGGCCAACGTTAAAAAGGCTCAGAAGGCAGCGAGGCGGGAGATGTCTGAGAGATTCCAGGAGCGGTTTGCCAAGATTCAGAAGAAAATCGACGAGCTAAGAGAGGCGAAAGAGAAGGAGCTCGATCTAGTCCAGGTCGACAGCAACCTTCAGTTGTTCGAGATTCTGCAGAAAGAGGATGCGCCTGCCCTTGACTCCGAGGTGGCGAAACTGACAGGCTGGAGAGCTGATCTGGCCGAGGCGGCTGATGAGTTCGAGAAGATTGAGGTCGAGCTGAAGAAAGATCTGACGCTTTCACCTGTTTCCTCAGATTCTACAGGCACTCTCTTAAGGAGCGAACCAGTGGAGAATGCGGCGGCGAATGTTGGTGTTGCAGATTTTTCAGGCTCGAACGTTGGTACACCCGGAATTGCTGTTCTCGCTGCTGAGAAACCTTCCGAGCCGAATCCTCTTGAATGATCTTTCTCTATGTTCCTTTAACTTCAAACTCTTTTCTTCTATTTGGTATATTCTTGTTTAAGACAAGCGCCTAAATGGCTTTATCCAACTCTTTTGTATGTTAATTGCTAAGTCTTGTAATGTTTGCCGTTCGTTGGCATGACCTCTTTCATCCTTTGTTGGAAAGATATGTATTTTATGTTCTCGTTTGTATTTTTGATGTGATATATCGCGAACCATCTCTGTTTATAAAAAGTACGATCGTCTTGGTATTGATTGCTTTGTTGTCAGTTTAGGGTTTGCGGTGTTCCAACTTATGTTTTCATTGTTTTGACAATGAAACATGGTTAGAATCTCATACTAACCGGTAGGTTTAGTATCATGTTTCGGAGATGTTTACGACCAGTGTACCAAGAGGTGTTTACTAGGTTTAAGAGTTTTACTTCGAGTTTTAAGACTTGTGAGCTTTCGACTTACGGGTCCCTCTCGAAGATAAACTTGTAAGAATATCGCCCAGGATATACCTTTCGGATATTAGACCGGGATATACCCAATCAAGATTTGTATAGCCCGCTTTTATACCCGTAAGAGGGTGTTTGAGAACCCTATCCCGTATAGAGATAGTGGTTAAAATCCTTAAAGGATGTAGTTGTTCGTCTGTTGTGGCCAGCAACAAACGAGGTGACAGATTATCCATGGAGGATGTAAAGTTGTGTCTGAAGAAGTTTGAAGTAACTACCTTTGAAGAGTGATGCGAGATGTGGGAGTATACATGTATACGTACCCCCCCCCCTTTTTTTTTTAAGGAGGAGGACAACTGAACCCGTCCGAAGACGAGCTACCTACGTACCCTTTTCAGGGATCAAGTCGTCCCGTAGTTCATGCGAAGTGACTTAGTGGTAATACCTCTTTAGGTGCATTGCATTCCAAGATCTTGGTATCGGAACATCAGACATGTTTGAGAGCTCGTATACTCCTGGTCGAACTGTCTTGGTAATTTTGTAGGGTCCTTCCCAATTTGCTCCTAGTTTGCCAGCGTTCGTTTCGGCTGTGTTCTGAAAAACTTTGCGGAGAACCAGATCACCTTCTTTGAACTTGTGACTTCTGACGTTGGTGTTGTAATACTTAGCTGCCGCCTCTTTGGTAATTTTAAATCCGAACCAGCGCTTGATCTCTCCGTTCGTTAATCAAGTCTAACTCGTCGTGCAGCATAAGGTGATTCAGTCCTTCCTGCCCAGAAAGAAGTCTGCAGCGGACTCCAGGAAATTGGACTTCGGCTGGGATGACACATTCTGCACCGTAGACAAGGGCGAAAGGTGTTTCACCGGTGGCTCGCCGTGGGGTGGTTTGGTGTGACCACAATACTCCTTTGAGTTCATCTGCCCAGGGTCCCTTCTTTGCATCAAGGCATTTTTTTAGACCGTCCATGATAGTCTTGTTCACTGCTTCTGCTTGCCCATTCCCTTGTGGATAGCGTGGTGTAGACTTGCTGAGTCGTATCTTCCATTTTTCACAGAAAGCTTCAAACCTTGTAGAGATAAACTGTGAGCCGTTGTCGGTGACGATTTCGTAGGGAACTCCATGTCGGCATAACATGTTTTTCCAAACGAAGTGTTCTACTTGTGCATCCTTTATGTTGGCGTAAGATTCTGCCTCGACCCATTTGGAGAAGTAATCCGTCAAAACTAGCAGAAACCTCTTTTTCTTGGACCTATGTAAAGGCCCAACAATATCCATTGACCAGCACATGAAGGGGTAGGGCGCTGAGATTGAGGACAGCAGCTCCGTTGGTTGGTGAATCATCGGGGCATGACGTTGGCATTTTTAGCACCTAGCCGAGAATTTCTCGCAGTCTTTCACCATAGTCGGCCAGTAGTAACCATGACGCTTGATTTTGATTGCCAAAGCTCTTCCGCCGGAGTGATTGCACACGAACCGCTGTGAACTTCTGCCATGATTTCTATAGCTTCGGTGCCTTCAACACATGCCATCAGTGGACCTGAGAATCTCCATTTGAAGACGTTTCCATCTAAGAGAACATATCGAGCAGCTTGAGCTCTGAGTTTCCTGGCAGCCCACTTATCTGATGGTGCCTCGCCATCCATGATATATACTCGGATTGCTCCCAACCACTATTTGTCATATCCATAGTCCATTTCTGTTTGTTGTGGGTCTTCCTCCATCTCCACTGCTTCACCTTCGGCTGGACGATCTATTTTAGGCTCTTCCTCTACCTCGATTACCTCGTCTTCCACTGATGGTGTCATGTTCTGGTCATCTAGAGCGGTGGTGTTGGTGCTGCCATTTTCTGCGAGATTTTGCCCGGAGCGAGTGACTATGTTCACGGTGTCAGAAAGGTTGATACTTGGGTTTTTGATGAATTCTACTGGGTTTATCCTTTTCAAATCCGGATCGGAGGTCGATGCAAGTGCTGCTAGCGCGTCTGCCGAAGTGTTTTCTCCGTGTGGTATCCGTGTTAATGTGAACTCTTTGAACTGTGTGGCCATCTCTTTGACGATCTTCAAATAAGCTTCCATTCGGTCGTCTCTGGCCGTATACTCGCCGCTGACTTGGTTAACCACCAGCTGTGAATCACAATAGGCCTGGATGTGCGAAATTTTAAGTCCAAGAGTAAGTCTCATTCCAGCAATCAAAGCTTCGTACTCTGCTTCGTTATTGGATGCGCGAAAACCCAAGCGGAATGACTGTTCGAGGATTTCGCCTGTTGGAGAGGTTAACCGTATTCCTACTCCGGATCCTTACTTTGATGATGATCCATCAGCGTGGAGCTTCCATATTGGGCTCGGAGCCATCTCTTCTATCATTTCTTCTGGGAGTTCTATCAGAAAGTCTGCAAAGACTTGAGACTTCGCGCAGGTTCTGCTCTGATACTCGATGTCGTATTCGCTCAGCTCTATTGCCCACTTTGCCAGTCTCCCAGACTGGCTAGGTCTATGGAGGATAGATCGCAGGGGGAAAGTAGTCAAAACCACAATTGAATGTGACTGGAAGTATGGTCTCAGTTTTCAAGCGGACATTATGACGGACAATGCCAGTTTCTCCAGCTATGGATACCGGGTTTCAGCGTCGGTGAGAGTTTGGCTGACATAGAAAATAGGCTTCTGCTCGCTGCGCTCTTCCCTGATGAGTACTCCACTCACTGCTGTTGCCGAAACAGCCGTGTATAGAAAAGTGGCTCGCCTTCCACTGGTTTCGTAAGTATTGGAGGGCTAGCTAGGTATTTTTTCAGTTGTTGAAACACCCGCTCGCATTTTTCTGTCCATTCAAACTTCTTGTTCCCACGCAGCGTGTCGTAGAAAGGTAAACACTTATCAGTTGACCGAGAGATGAAACGATTCAGCGCGGTGACCCGTCCTGTTAGCCTCTGGACTTTACGCTTTGTTTTTGGTGACACCATGCGTATGAGCGCATCAATCTGCTTTGGGTTGGCTTCAATTCCACGGTGGGTGACCAGATATCCAAGGAACTCTCCGGACATGACCGCAAATCTGCACTTGGTCGGGTTCAGCTTCATGTTATGTAGATTCAGTTGCTTGAAACATTCGTCTAGGTGAGCTACGTGATCCTTCTCCTCTAAAGATTTCACCAGCATGTCGTCTATGTATACTTCCATCGTCTTCCCCAGTTGGCCAGCGAACATTCGGTTCACTAATTGCTGGTAAGTTGCTCCGGCGTTTTTAAGACCGAACTGCATCACTTTGTAGCAATATATCCTGCGATCTGTGATGAACGCCGTCTTCTCTTGATCATCTGGGTTCATTAGGATTTGGTTGTATCCGGAGAAAGCATCCATAAACGAAAGGAGTTTGTTGCCTGTTTTTGCTTCCACCAGTCGAGCAATATGTGGAAGCGGAAAGCTATCTTTTGGGCAGGCTTTGTTCAGGTCGGTGAAGTCCACGCATACACTCCACTTCCCATTCTTTTTCTTGACCACTTCTGGGTTAGCGAGCCAGTCAGGGTATTTTGCTTCGACTATTGATCCTACTCGTAGTAACCTTTCCACTTCGTCTTTCACTGCTTGTGCTCTTTCTGGTCCGAGTTTTCGCCTTTTCTGTTTGACTGGTTTAAAGGTTGGATCAACGTTTAGCTCGTGGCATGTCACGTTGATGCTGATGCCGGGCATGTCTTCTGCTTCCCATGCGAAGGTATTTGCGTTCTTTTTGAGGAAAGAAATCAGCTCTCCCCTTATCGGATCTTTCAGCTCGGCCCCTATCTCAACGCAGCGTTCTGGGTGATCGCCATCAATGTTTACTGAAACAACGGGATCGCAGGTGAGTTTGCTCTTCCTCTCACGATCCTCCGCAATCTGTAATTTCTATAAGAGTTTTGCCAACTCCTTCTCGAGTTCCCTGTCAGTCTTCATCTTCTTTTGCTTGGTGGTGGTTTCTGTGACGGGGTTCCTGAGTTTATGCTCAGCTAGGAAACAAATGCGAGACTCTTTTTGGTTTCTCCAAATTGTTTTGACTCCTCCGGGAGTCAGAAATTTGATGCAGAGGTGATAGGTCGATGGTACGGCTCGCATGGACTTTATCCAGGGTGTGCCCATGATGACATTGTAGATCGCAGGATGATCTGCAACCAAAAATTCCACTATTCTGGTTACTTTTTCAGCTCGGACATGAAGTTTTATTTTTCCCAGGGTCATGGTTGTTTCGCCCGAGGATCCAGTTAAAGGCTTCGGCGCGGCTGTGATTTTGGATAGGTCTATTGTTGGGGTCAGATTCCACCTCTTGAAGATCAACAATTGGAAAATGGCTAAGTATGAAAAAGTACTAGCAGCGGGATCCCAAACCAAGACAAGTTGGGTCAGGTACCCCTAACCGTGACAAGGTGGATCGGGATCCCTAACTGTGAAGGAGTTGGATCGGGATCCCTAACCGTGAAGAGTTAGATCGGGGTCCCGAACCAAGACAAGCTGGGTCAGGTATCCCTAACCCTGACTGAAGGAGTTGAATCGGGATCCCTTACCGTGAAGAGTTGGATCAGGGTCCCGAACCAAGACAAGTTGGATCGGGATCCCGAACCGTGAAGAGTTGGATCGAGGTCTCGAACCAAGACAAGTTGGGTCAGGTACCCCGAACCGTGAGTAAGAGTTGGATCGGGATCCCTCACCGTGACAAGGAGTTGGATTGGGATCCCTGACTGAAGGAGTTGGATCGGGATCCCTAACCGTGAAGAGTTGGATCGGGGTCCCGAACCAAGACAAGTTGGATCAGGTACCCCGAACCATGAGTAAAGAGTTGGATCGGGATCCCTAACCGTGACAAGGTGGATCGAGATCCCTAACTGTGAAGGAGTTGGATCGGGATCCCGAACCGTGAAGAGTTGGATCGGGGTCCCGAACCAAGACAAGTTGGATCAGGTACCCCGAACCGTGATTGAAGTAGTTGGATCGGGTATCCCGAACCATGACAAGGCAAACTGGGTCGTGTACCCCGATCCATGGGACGACAGACGGATCGGGGGTCACGACCCACGGCGAAGAAGCTGGGACATATACCCCGATCCATGGTACGACAGACGAATCGGGGGTCACGACCCATAGTACGTCACCCGAACCATGAACCATGATGTCACCCGAGCCGCGAACAATGGTTAGAGAATGGGCCGAGACAACGAGCCCACAAATTCAAGCCCATAAAAGAGATGACAAAGATAGCCCATGAATCGAAGCCCATGACGATGATAGGTTTCGCTAGAAGGAAATCCCGAGGAATTAGGAAATCTTCCTTATCTCTTTAGACATTAACTTAACCGACTTAAACATGTATATATACCGATGTATACCCTCTGAAGAGGGGATCCGCAATTTACCTAGCAGAACTCTGTACTTTTGCTCTTATAGGAAAAGGCTTTCTAAACAGCTTAATAAAGAAAACCATCTTTGGATCTTCGTTTGTGTGTTTTGGTGGTTTTTACTCAGAAGTTTCAGATCTCGCTAAAAGACATAACGAATTCAATTGGCATGGATTTATACTCCCACAATTTGGCGCTAGAAGGAGGGGGATTGAAATGTTCTTACACCGAAGAACCACCACAAAACCGATCTGAAGACGATGACCAACGACGGAGACGATAGCGCTGCTGACACCAGAAACGCCGGCGTGGAGGATCAAGCGAACCAATCCAAAGACGCTGGGGAGACTTCGACGACGCTCACGGAGATGAAAGCCATGCTGGAGACACTGCTCAAAAAGGCGGAGGAGCAAGATAAGCTGAACAACACGATGACGGGCGAGCTGAAGGCCCTCACAACGGTAAGTCGTACCCGAGGCACGGGATCAGGTCTGGATCCAGCAAGACGAGTCGGGAGGCGTCTCAACCCAACGGCCCTGGACTTCACAACTCCGCTCAACCCACCGAGGACCCGAGGAAGACTGCCACTACTACACCAAAGCTCAGCAAACCTGGCCTCAAGAGTCCAAGGGGCAGACGACACGCCAATCGAAGAGGAGCCTGCACCAATCATCAATCTAGAGGAGGAGAACCGAATGGAGCAAAACATGGAGAGCCGTGACAATCCTGAACACCTAGCAACCGGTCGAACCCGAACCGAAAGATGCGAGGCCATCCCCGAGGGAGATCAAGAGCTGACCGAGGAAGAGGAGAACATACTCTGGGCTGAGCAAGCACGGATGAACGAAGAGCGCCGAGCAGGAGTCAGAGCCCAGAAAGACGAGATGGCTAGGATGCGAGCATATATGGATCGAGCAGCTGTCGACATAAGAGCTGTCCGATCCATGATGCACAAAGCAACTAGCAAGGTGCCAGAGATAGATCGTGTACTGGAGGAAGCACAGAACACCCCGTTCACAGCACGGATAACTAGCACGAGAATTCCAGATCCTGGAAAGATGAAAGTCCCGATCTATGAAGGAAAGACCGATCCGAAGGAGCATCTGACGGCCTTCGCTATTGCCATGGGACGCTCGAATTTCAAGGAAAACGAGAGAGACGCCGGACAATGCCTTCTCTTCGTGGAGCATCTTAAGGGACCGGCGCTCCAGTGGTTCTCAAGACTCGAGCGCAATTCCATCAACAGCTATAACCAACTATCCGCGGCATTCTTGAAACATTATTCCATCTTCATGGATCCCGGAACGTCTGATGCCGACCTGTGGACCCTAGCTCAAGGGCAGAATGAAACACTCCGGAGTTTCATTGGAAGGTTCAAAGCTGTTATGTCAAAAGTGGAAGGCCTGAGCGACAAAGCAGCCCTACTAGCCCTGAAGCGAGCACTCTGGTTCAATTCCGATTTTCGCAAAGAAATCGCGCTAAACACCCCCACTACGATATAGGACGCTATGCATCGAGCTGCATACTTCATCACCGAAGAAGAAGAGATGAAAATCCTAACTGAGAAGTATGGGAAGGCCAAGACAACGAACCATTCTCCCCAAGTTTCAGCCCCTTCCAACACTAGGAAGAACAATCAAGGCTCCGGCTATATCCAGCACGAAGGAGGCTTTCGAGGAGCTCATAACTATCAAATTGACGCTCCTGGAATCGGTCGCGGAAGAGGCCGAGGCCGTGGAAGAAGCTCATGGAGCACATGGACCAAAAGCGACAGTTCCTATGACGAGACGGCCTACTGCGAACACCACCACATCTACGGACATTCAACCGCGAACTGCCGAATTCTAGGCTTGAAGCTTGCTAAAAAATTAGCAGCCGGCGAGCTTGGAGGAAACGTCAGCCTCAAAGATTTCGAGATGGACGTAAACACATACAAACCCGACCTGACAAAAGAAGATCACACCAAGCGCGATAGAAGGGATGACGAAGCGCCACCCTCTGGATCAAGCAGAAGAAGGATTAGCATGATAATGGGAGGATCCCATTATTGCTCAAATACCGTCTCGTCAATCAAAGCATTCCAGCGAAGGGCAGACGTCAGCATCAACTGGTCTAAACCATCTAAGTTTCCAAACGACGTGATATCATTCGAGGAAAGAGAAACGATCGGAATCGACAGACCTCATGATGACCCTCTCGTAATCGAATTGATCATCAACGACTGCGCTGTAGCACGCGTATTAGTAGACACTGGGAGCACCGTGGACATAATCTTCCTCGAAACTCTCAGAAGAATGAATGTGGACCTGTCTGAAGTGATATCTACTCCCAAACCCTTAACAGGATTCTCTGGAGAAACCACCATGACTACCGGAACAATCAAACTGCCTGTCCAAGCTGGCGAGGTGACGAAGATCGTTGAGTTCTCCGTAGCTGACCATCCGGCCATCTACAACGTCATTGTGGGGACCCCGTGGTTAAATTCGATGCGCGCAGCCGTTTCGACCTACCATCTTTGCCTCAAGTTCCCTACACCAAACGGCGTGAAAACTATTCGAGGAAATCAAAAAGAATCTCGTGTCTGCTTTCTCGCCACACACAAGCTCAGAAATCCGGTGACTGACCCAACGGCAAATTCAAAGCGCAAGAAGATAAAGATCGACAGAGAACCGGTGAAAGAGCTTTCCAAACTGTTATAGCAGTTACAGATCGCGGTGGATCGCGAAGAAGAAGTGTCTAAACCAACCTGCGACCCCGTCATATCAGTTTGCATTGACAACAAACATCCCGAACGCTGTGTAGAAATTGGAGCAGATTTAGATGGAAAGATCAAAGAAGAGCTCGTGGCATTCTTGGAGAAAAATATCAACACCTTCGCATGGGAAGCAGAAGATATGCCTGGCATCGATATCAGTATAACAAGCCACGAACTGAACGTCGACCCGACTTTCAAACCAGTAAAACAGAAAAGAAGAAAACTTGGGCCAGACAGAGCTAAAGCGGTAAATGACGAGGTGGAGAGACTACTGCGCGTCGGATCAATAACTGAGGTGAAGTACCCGGACTGGCTAGCTAACCCAGTGGTGGTCAAGAAGAAGAATGGCAAATGGCTCGTGTGCGTGGACTTCACCGACCTGAACAAAGCCTGTCCAAAAGACAGCTTCCCCCTTCCACATATCGATCGCTTAGTCAAAGCGACGGCAGGAAACGCACTCCTATCCTTCATGGATGCCTTCTCAGGTTATAACCAGATCTTGATGAACCCCGACGATCGCGAGAAGACCGCTTTCATAACGGATCGTGGAATATATTGCTACAAGGTGATGCCATTCGGTCTAAAAAATGCGGGAGCAACATACCAGCGACTGGTGAACAAGATGTTTGCGGACCAACTCGGTAAAACAATGGAGGTTTACATAGACGACATGCTGGTGAAATCACTAAAGGAACAGGATCACGTCACTCATCTCAAGGAATGTTTCTCGCAGCTGAACTTTCACAACATGAAGTTAAATCCGACCAAGTGCAGATTCGCAGTCACTTCGGGAGAGTTCCTTGGTTATCTTGTAACTCACCGCGGCATTGAGGCAAACCCTAAGCAGATCGACGCACTCATCAATATGACTTCACCAAAGACAAAAAGGGAAGTCCAACGTCTTACCGGGAGGGTAGCTGCGCTTAACCGATTCATCTCACGATCCACCGACAAATGCTTGCCATTCTACGATACTTTGCGAGGGAACAAGAAGTTCGAGTGGACGGACAACTGCGAGGAAGCGTTTCAGCAACTCAAGAACTATCTAGCCACTCCCCCAGTTCTCACAAAACCAGAAGCAGGGGAACCACTTTTTCTGTACACCGCAATTTCTGCCACAGCGGTAAGTGGCGTATTGATTCGAGACGAGCGCGGCGAACAGAAGCCGATATTTTACGTGAGTAAAACCCTTACAGACGCGGAAACAAGGTACTCACAGATGGAGAAATTGGCACTATCCATAGTTATGTCGGCAAGAAAACTAAGGCCATACATTCAGTCTCACTCAATCATCGTTCTGAGCACCTTTCCGATAAGGTCTGTTTTGCACAGTCCAAGTCAGTCAGGAAGGCTAGCAAATTGGGCTATCGAACTGAGCGAATACGACATTGAGTATCGCGGACGCACGTGCGCTAAATCGCAACTTCTTGCAGATTTTCTTATCGAACTACCCGAAGAAGGCATTGACGACGAAATGCAAGGACAGCTCTGGAAACTCCATGTTGATGGCTCATCTTCCAAAAACGGTTCAGGAGACGGGATACGGCTAACCTCTCCAACTGGCGAACTACTGGAATAGTCTTTCCGCCTGGGGTTTCATGCATCTAACAACGAAGCAGAGTACGAAGCCTTGATTGCCGGGATGAAACTTGCTAACGGCCTAAAGATCAAGAAACTCCATGCATTTTGCGATTCCCAACTAGTCGCGAATCAGTTCAGCGGTAAATATGCAGCAAAGGATGATCGAATGGAAGCTTACTTGAAGATCGTCAAAGAATTAGCTGCACAGTTCAAACAATTCATCCTAACACGCATTCCGCGAGGGATGAACACCCCAGCCGACGCACTTGCAGCCCTTGCATCAACTTCCGATCCAGATCTCAAGCGAGTGATCCCGGTAGAATTCATCCAACACCCGAGCATCAGTTCCGGCGGTTCAGTGAATGCCATAACTCGTTCACAAGCGGCTAGACAAGCGACAGATGTCCCGACCAGGCAAGAGGTGATGGACGAAATGCAGGAAGAATTGGCCGATCAATCACCCGCAGAGCCGGATATTGCCCCAATGGAAGAAGACAATCTCGTTGAGTCACCAACTACAACAAGCAGCAAGGACCCTGTCGTTGAACCCAACGGAGAAGCAAACGAAGTCAACAATGATCCAGAATATGGTTGTGACAAGGAATGGCTCGGCGCAATCAGAGGGTACATATGCGACGGCGTCCTACCGACCGAAAAATGGGCAGCTCGCAAGCTTCGAGCCCAGACAGCACGTTACGTGTTACTTGATGGAAATATCTTCAAGTGGAGATTCTCGGGACTGTTGCTAAACTGCGTGGAAGGAAATGACGCCAGGAAAGTTATGGAGGAAATTCACAACGGTTCATGTGGAAATCACTGTGGAGGGAGAGCACTAGCCATAAAAGTCAAACGTCACGGCTACTATTGGCCAACAATGATCAAAGATTGCAAGGTGTTTTCAGCCAAATGCGAAAAATGCCAACGCCATGCGCCGATGATCCACCAACCTACAGAAGTACTTTCATCAATCTCATCGCCATATCCATTCATGTGATGGTCTATGGACATTGTCGGGCCACTCCATCCGTCAAAACAGAAACGCTTCCTTCTAGTTTTGACCGACTATTTCTCAAAATGGGTAGAAGCCGACTCCTATGCTAACATTAAAGATGCGCAAGTGGAAGCCTTCGTCTGGAAAAACATCATATGCCGACATGGAGTACCGTACGAGATCGTGACAGATAACGGCTCACAGTTCATCTCAAATCGTTTTGAAGGTTTCTGCGAAAAATGGAAAATCAGACTCAGCAAGTCTACTCCAAGATATCCACAAGGGAACGGACAGGCCGAAGCAATCAACAAAACTATACTTGACGGCCTAAAGAAACGCCTTGACGAGAAGAAGGGACGTTGGACTGAAGAACTGGAGGGGGTACTTTGGTCTCACCGCACCACCCCACGATGAGCGACAGGAGAAACCCCGTTCGCCCTCGTCTACGGAACAGAGTGTGTCATCCCCCCGGAGATACATTTTCCAGGGATTCGCCGGAGGCTATTACCAGAACAAGAGGGGCTCAATCACCTGTTAATGCTTGACGAACTGGACTTGATCAACGAAAGAAGGGACCAAGCCTTGATCAGGATCCAGAACTATCAAAACACGGCCTCAAAGTACTACAATTCCAACGTTCGAGAACGAAGATTCTACGAAGGCGATTTAGTTTTGCGGAAGGTTTTTCAAAATACCGCGGAAACAAATGCTGGCAAACTAGGAGCAAATTGGGAAGGACCCTACAAGATCACCGAAGTTGTCAAACCTGGCGTTTACAAACTTGCTAACATGATGGACGTTCCAGTACCGAGATCATGGAACGCAATGCACCTCAAAAAGTACTATCACTAAGCTACTTTACATGAACTACGGGGCGACTTGATCCCTGCAAAGGGTACGTAGGCAGCTCGTCTTCGGACGGGTTCAGTTGCCCCCTCCTTTCAAAAGGGGGGGGGAGTGGGTACGTATACGCATACTCGTATACTCCCATCTTTGTAACAGTTGCTACTATCTATCGAAGCTTTGCTTTCAAAGGCAATTTCTATAAAAACATCCTTCAAGGATCACTAAGTCTTAACAAAACAGACATATTTGAGCAAATCAGACTACAACGGGCATCTCGCCACATCTTCACTATTGCTGGCCACAATAGAGAATTCCCACATCCGTCTCAGGATCAAAAACGCGCTATACAAGTATTCGTTCATTGTCGGAGCGGATACGTTTATGGTAACTTATCCGTAAACCGAAATGCTCGTCCTAGACTATGCAAACAAATGTTCATTATCGGAGCAGATAAGTTTATGGTAATCTATCTGTAAACCGAAATGATCATCTCGAGACTGATCATCTCATAACTGCACAAACATAAGTTTGTATTCGTTCGTCAGAACAACTACTCAACAAAAACAATGCAAGCAAGGCATTCTCGAATCTATTGATAAACGAAAGACTTATATATTCAAATGCAGGGGTTGGCTAAGTCAGCAACCAGGCATAGACAGAAGATAATAAGTTCTTAGACAACTTGGATAAAGCCGTCCAGGCATTAAGAGAAAAGAGTTGTAAAATTAGACAAAGAAAAGAGGATCGTAGTCCTCCACTATCTCAGGAGTCATGACCGCCTTCTGCTCTGCCTCCACCATCTGCTCAGGTACTTCGCCTTCGGAGGCTTTGTCCTCCACAAGCAACGCCTCAGCAAACTCTGCAACCTTTTTCTCCAAGGCAGGATCGAGAGCTTTCGCAGAAACGGGATCGGAGACTATCTCTTTAGCAACCTCCACCGGACCAAGATCAACCAGACCAGGCGTTCCCTTGTTAGACCCGGAAAAATCCTGGATCCCGACACTTGCAGCAGCAGTCTCCATGGGCTCACCATCGTTAAGCTCCTTGAGAATATCAGATTGGACTGGAGACAGTCTCAGGATCTCTCTCATTTCGGCCACGAGCTGAGCGAATGCTTCGTGAGATCCCATCAAGACCGCTTTCTGCTCAGCTAAATTCTTCGCCTCAGCATCGAGAGATGGCGGATCATCGCTTTGAAGAAGCCCGATGAACTGGAGATTGCCTTCAATCTGGGCAAGGTCGAGCATATCCTCCTTTGGCTCGCCGTCAATTGGGCCAAGAATCTTTTTGACTCGGGAAACTTTGCCTTCAAGCATCATCATGGTCTCGCGTTTGGCCTCTAGAACAGCTCGCTCGACCTTACTCTCGAGAAGCTCATTAGCAGCTTCAAGCTGCCTCGTCAGGCTAGCTATATGAGCATCCCGCCTTGCCTTCCCTGACTCTAGCCGCATGATCCGCTCGTCAGCTTCTTTAATGTGCTTTCTGTGTCCCTCCGCGTCAGCTTCAAGATCTTTGATCCGTTTGACTGCTTTTTCCCGTTCGGCAACCTGAGTCGCCTCGGCTTCTTTGAGCTTCCCATCTAGCTCAATGGCTTTCCGCCTAGCATCTTCGACCCTCTCGCGGTCCTTACGGGAATCAGATTCGTATCCCATTACCATCCTGTTAAGATGGGATATGAACTGCACGGCAACGAGAAAATACGTTTAATTATGTTTAGACGGATCGGGTAACGAAAACAAAACAAATATACATCACATACCTTAACACCCCTAAGCGACATCTCGCTGTAAGTTTTGTCCCTAAGCAAAGTGTCGGGTGGCGGAAAGCGATCACCCGGACAGGTGATTTTCGAGAAGATGGCCGCGGATGCTGAGGCATCACTGTACGCCCCTTCAGCATTTATTGGAGCGGCAGAAAGAGGGATTGCTTCGGGAATCGCCTTCAACGATTCAGTACGCCGCAGGCACTTCGGGGCATCCCCCTTGTCATCTACTGACTGGCGTTTTTTGCTTGTGTTTTTCTTTTCCTTTGCCTTCCCTTTGCCCTTATCCTTGTGCGGCAGTAGTCGAGAATCGGCTGGACGAAGCCCTACAACGACTCCTCCAGAAGCCAATGAAGGAGTCGGTTCGGGGTGATTATCAGCGACTTTTGGTTTGGGGACAGCGGCGGGGGTAGATTTATGGGTCGGGGGACGAGATTGGATCAACGCCTTGGCTTGTTGCGCTCTCTCCCTGGCTTCTGCCTCTGCCTTGGCTTTCGCGGTAGCTCGGTCTCTGAAAGTTGGTCTTCGCATCGTATCTCTTGAAGAATGAGAAGGGGACGATTGCTCAACTGATTGTCCTTCTGAAAGGGCTCGTGCTCTCTCAACTCGGTGAAGGTTGAAATCTCTAGACCAATTGCACTTGCAAGCTGAAAGCGCTTCGTGAACCTCAGACAGATCGGGAGGCAATGAAAGACGAAGATGACGAACTGCAAAACAATAATATTTACGCAAGGTCAAAAAGAAACCTAAAAAAAAAAAAGAGGAAAAAGGGAACTGCTAAATAATGGAGACCCGAGCCGTGGCCCAAGTCGAGCAACGGATCGGCTACCAATTTCTCCCCAGCCAGACTTGACAAACTGAAGGCACCTCCAACCCACCGATGCTTCAGAAATAGGGACGAAAAAGAAGTAGTCTTCCCAATTATCGTCTTTCGACGGGAAGCCTCTTATGATATTTCTCCTAGCCTTGCCCGACACATAATATTTCAGCTCCCGCTTATTTCGACGCCTGAACTCCAGCAAGTGTGTCAGGTGTTCGACGCCGACTTCTAGATTGCACTCATAACTTCTTACCAGAATACCGACCATATGCCTGATTCCTCGAGCGTTGATTTGAGAAATAGCCAAATTGTATTTCCAGATAAACTGAAGGATGGCTTCAGGGATCGGGAACCACAACAGGCAGCGGGATCCAGTCGTAAAGAGTGAAATGGTTAGGAGGCGGATTATTGGCTCGGTCTGATGGAGAAGGAAGAACAAACTCGATTTCCTCCGAAATACCGAACCTGTGCCTAAGGGCCGATAGCGAATCCACGGTTGAAAGGGTTGAACCAGGTGGATTGGGTCGCTTCTTGTTTTTCTTCTTCCGTGGGGTTTGACGGTTAAGATGCATCAGACGCTTCAACTCCTGTCTGGCCACGACTGGATCGAAGAACCAATCCTCCGGTTCAATTTTTGGCAGATCGGGGTCCATTGCATCAGTAAAAGGGTTCGCCGCCTCGACTAATGGAGAATCATGGAGTTGAGGCACTTCAAATCGCAAAGGATTCCCAGAATTGCTGCCAACTCCAGAGGATTCAGAAAGCACCATTTTCTGCCAAGAAGGGAAGGTCCAACCCCCGAATCACTTGGATCATCCAGGTTTTCTGAAACGTGTGCACCAGAAGAATCTTCCCGACCACAGCTTCGGGTTAGAAACGGATCAGGAGAGAAAGATGGTTCAGGAAGCGAAGACTGCCCCGAAATGCCAAACAAGCGGGTATACGGATCGGGAGATGCAGAAACAGATGAATGAGACATTCCGTTGAATTCGAAGACGAATCAGGGTCCTTAGAAGATATGAACAGATCGGGATCCCTAACAGCTCGCGAAAGAGAATCTAGAGTTTCTAAGATTCAAAAGACGGATCGGAGCTCTCAGCAGCCTATCAAAATAGATCAAAACCTTTAAAAAGTTGAAGAACAAGTTGAAGATCTTTTAAGAACAGCAAGTCAATCTAGATCTTCAAAGCAAACTGCCGGAAAACTTGAAGACGGCGACGGAGCCAGTTGAAGATGGATCGGGAAATTCAAGCGGATCGGTGGCGAAGGAAGAGAAATGGAGTTTCGGCTAAAAAAAAAACTTAACAAAAAAAAATTAGAGAGAGAAAGAAGAGAGAGGTTACCTGCTTTGAAGAAATTTTCGGAGAAATGAAGTGGAGAATAAATGAGAAGTATCACGGATTATATAGGCAAATGGTGACGTCATTCGCCTCGGGAACCAGCAAAAATGCTTGCACTCCCCGATAAAGGTATCAAGGCAACAGAATCCCGAACTGAGTTTACCTAGGAACTGAACCAGCAATGCTACAAAGGAATGGTTCGGGGCTATCCATGGATCATGGTTCGGGACTTTCACCAAAAAAGACAGTTCGAGACGACCACGAGAATCGCTGATCTCACTCGACCATTTACAGCTCGGCACTAACATTACTGATACTGCCAAGCTGGGGGGCTAACTGTTGGGGTCAGATTCCACCTCTTGAAGATCAACAATTGGAAAATGGCTAAGTATGAAAAAGTACTAGCAGCGGGATCCCAAACCAAGACAAGTTGGGTCAGGTACCCCTAACCGTGAGAAGGTGGATCGGGATCCCTAACTGTGAAGGAGTTGGATCGGGATCCCTAACCGTGAAGAGTTGGATCGGGGTCCCGAACCAAGACAAGTTGGGTCAGGTATCCCTAACCCTGACTGAAGGAGTTGGATCGGGATCCCTAACCGTGAAGAGTTGGATCAGGGTCCCGAACCAAGACAAGTTGGATCGGGATCCCGAACCGTGAAGAGTTGGATCGGGGTCTCGAACCAAGACAAGTTGGGTCAGGTACCCCGAACCGTGAGTAAGAGTTGGATCGGGATCCCTAACCGTGAAAAGGAGTTGGATCGGGATCCCTGACTGAAGGAGTTGGATCGGGATCCCTAACCGTGAAGAGTTGGATCGGGGTCCCGAACCAAGACAAGTTGGATCAGATACCCCGAACCGTGAGTAAAGAGTTGGATCGGGATCCCTAACCGTGACAAGGTGGATCGGGATCCCTAACTGTGAAGGAGTTGGATCGGGATCCCGAACCGTGAAGAGTTGGATCGGGGTCCCGAACCAAGACAAGTTGGATCAGGTACCCCGAACCGTGATTGAAGTAGTTGGATCGGGTATCCCGAACCATGACAAGGCAAATTGGGTCGTGTACCCCGATCCATGGGACGACAGACGGATCGGGGGTCACGACCCACGGCGAAGAAGCTAGGACATATACCCCGATCCATGGTACGACAGACGGATCGGGGGTCACGACCCATAGTACGTCACCCGAACCGTGAACCATGATGTCACCCGAGCCGCGAACCATGGTTAGAGAATGGCCGAGACAACAAGCCCACAAATTCAAGCCCACAAAAGAGATGACAAAGATAGCCCATGAATCGAAGCCCATGACGATGATAGGTTTCGCTAGAAGGAAATCCCGAGGAATTAGGAAATCTTCCTTATCTCTTTAGACATTAACTTAACCGACTTAAACATGTATATATACCGATGTATACCCTCTGAAGAGGGGATCCGCAATTTACCTAGCAGAACTCTGTACTTTTGCTCTTATAGGAAAAAGCTTTCTAAACAGCTTAATAAAGAAAACCATCTTTGGATCTTCGTTTGTGTGTTTTGGTGGTTTTTACTCAGAAGTTTCAGATCTCGCTAAAAGACATAACGAATTCAATTGGCGTGGATTTATACTCCCACATCTATGTTCATCCTTCTGAGAGTTTCCCGGAAGATCACATCTACAGAGCTTCCCGTGTCTATCAGAATCGGGCGACATCGCAATCGTCTACGATTAATTCTATCACGAGGGGGTCATTATGTGGTCGGTCAATGCCGGTGGTTTCCCTTTCTTCGAACGAGATGACGTCGTTGGGAAGTTTGGAAGGTGCTGATCAGTTGACACTTGCATCGGCTCGCCGCTGAAATACTTTGATTGATGACACCGTGTCCGAACAGTATTGTGATCCTTCCATTATCATATTTATTCTTCTTCAAGAACCTGACTGTGTCACCTTGTTATCTCGCCTTCCTCGCTTGGGAGCATCATCGTTTTGATTTGTCTGGTTCGGCTGATCCTTTTCGCCTTCTCGCTCGAAATCCTTCAGGCTAACAGCGTTTCCAAGTTCTCCGGCTACTAGCTTCGCTGCAAGCTTTATCCCTAGGGTTCGGCAATTTGCGGTTGAGTGACCGTGCATGTGATGATACTCGCAGTAAGCTTTTTCATCGTACGAACTCTGATTTCGTGTCCATGTATTCCATGGTGTTTTACCTCGGCCTGCTCCCACCTGGTTGTTGTGGGCTCCTCCGAAATTGGGTTTCTCGTGGTGTACATATCCGTTTCCTTGAGTGTTCTTCTTATGAGGTGGTTGGTTCGGAGTTTGGAAGGAACGGTTCGTCGCTTTGGCTACTCCATGCTTCTGAGACAAGACCTTCATCTCCTCCTCGTTGACTATGAAATCTGAGGCTCAGTGCAACCCATCTTGGATCGACAGTGGCGCGTTCAAAGCGATTTCTTTTCGGAATTCGGATTCGTACCAAGAGCCCTTTTTAATGCGAGCACAGTAGCCTTGTCACTTACGCCTTCGACTTTTGACATCACTGCTTTGAATCTTCCCATGAAGCTTCGTAATGTCTCTGTAGGCCCTTGAGTCAATGTCCATAGGTCGGCATCAGAGGCTCCTCGATCCATAAACATAGAGTAATGCTTCAGGAAGGCGGCAGACAGCTGCTGGAAATCATCAATGGAGTTCCGCTCTAATCTCGAAAACCATTAGAGGGCTGCAGCCTTTAGATGCTCCACAAATATGAGGCAGAAACCGGCATCTCTCTCCCTTTCTCTGAAATTGGCTCGGCCCATTGCTATGATAAATGCCGTTATGTATTCTTTTGGGTCGGTTGTCCCTTTGTAGACTGGGACTTTGATCTTTCCTGGGTCGGAGATCCTTGCCTTGGTAATCCGGGCTGTAAATGGTGTATTGTGTGCTTCCTCTAGTACGCGGTCAATCTAAGAGACTTTACTGGTTGCCTTGTGCACCTGGGATCGGACGGCTTTCATCTCAACAGTGGCTCGAATCAAGGAGGCTCAGATTTCGTCCAACTCTTCTCTCTGGGCTCGGCTCGTTGTTCTTGGCTTGTCAATGTATTGTGCTTGTTGAACCCACAGGAGATTTTCTTCTTCCTCTGCAAAATTCCTGGCTCGGTCTAGGTTAGTATAACCTTCGCTGGCTCGAGCTCCCGTCAGTGTTGGTGCAAACCCTTCGTCAGCGAGATTCTCCATATTGTGATCTCTTTCCACGTGCCCCTCTTCGTCGAGAACGATTGTTGCAGCCGACCCACCATTGGTGTATTGGTCACGTCCACGGCTGGTTTCTCTTCCCCCACGAACCAGTATAGGTGGCTCGGTGATACTTGATCTGGTTGCCGCGGGTGTGTGCTCGTTGATGGGATATGGTGGTGGCAATCCTCCCAAAGTCCTCGGTGCATCACGTGATGTTGAAAAATCCAGGGATGTTGGGTTTAAGCCGAGCCGTCTGGTTATTCCGCTAACAGGTGTGTTCGTAGACAAACCAATTCCTCCGGATCATACATTTCTGGCTCGGCTCTCCGTTGCTAGTGTCTCAATTCTCTCCGTTAGCGAGCAATTCAGCTTATCCTGCTCCTCGGCCTTCTTCAGCAACGTGGTCATCATATTTTTCAACTCTGTCAGCGTTTCGGACGTTCCTTCCATGTTTGCTGGCGGTGGGTTGATTCTCGCTCCAAGAAGATCTACACCAACGTTGCTCGCATCTTCACCGCTTCGGTCTCCATCGATAGTCATTGTTTCAGATCTCGTATTCGGTGGTTCTTAGGGTCAGAAAGCTTGAGACTCCCCATAGACGGCGCCAAATTGTGGGAGTCGAAATTCGCACAACCAAAAACTAGTAAAGAGATTTAGGGATTCGTCAAACTTCTATGTAAAGAAAACAAGAACAGAGATCCAAAGATGGAGATTTTATTCAAGCTGTTTTGAAAGCTGTTTGTAAAGTAATAAGTGTGTTGCTAGGTCAATTTTCCGATCCCCTTTTTCAAGAGGTACATTGTTTATTTATACGCAAAATAGTCGGCTAGGCCTTTTCCTAAAGGATAAAGGAGAACTTCTCTACTCTTCAGAATTTCCTTTCTCTGATTCAGATGCAGACTTCTTTCTTTGCCTCGTCGCCTCGGCCCACCAATATCTTGTGGCTCGTTGCCTCGGTCCAAAAAGGTATTGGTCAGGTTACTTTACTGCGTCATCGGTGAACCGGCTTGTCGCCTATCTTGCCTACCTCGCTTGTTTCCGAGCCAAGGATCGGTTTGTCAACACGTTGGCTCGTCACCACAAGTTGGTTCGCCAACATGTTGGCTCGTCACCGTTTGTTGGTTTGCCAACATGTGAGCCAACATGTTGGCTCATCATCACTTCTCCTTGCTGCCGAGCCAAGTGTTTGGCTCGTCTTCTCCTTGCTTCTGTCGCCGAGCCAAGTGTTTAGCTCGTCGCCAAGGGTTTGGCTCGTCACCAAATGTTTGGCTCGTCATCACTTCTCCTTGCTGCCGAGCCAAATTTTGGCTTGTCGCCTAGCCAAACGTTGGCTCATCAATCACTTCTTCATGCCTAGCCAAGTGTTGGCTCGTCACTAACTCTTCCTGTTGCCTAGCCAAGTGTTGGCTCGTCACTAATACTTTCATGCCTTCATCTCCGAACCAGTACTTGGCTTGTCCCCTTGCTTCGGTCGCCGAACCAAGAGAGGTGTTGGCTCGTCGCCTTCCCTCAATACCGAGCCAGAGAAGTGTTGATGCCGAGGCAGATGTCCATGCTTGTTTGGCTAGGCTTTACATCCATTTGGCTAGGCTTTTTTTTATACTCAGCATTTTCAGCAGTTGATCTCGATGGGGTGAAAATCAACCCCAACAATCACTGTACACTACATCTCTACCGATCTGCCCTATTCGGAGGATGTGTCCGAGTCCCCACAAGGTGAGGTGGCCAAGTTTTCGTGCAATGAGAGAGATAATGTCCGAAGGGAGCTCTGGTATTTGCATGTTAACCTACGATGTGATGCGGTATTTGGATTTTGAAAATAATTAACAGGCACTCTGTTCGTAAACAATGAGCTACTTCATAGATAAAAAAAAAGAAATGAAAGGGGTCGATCTTCCTTTAAATTGTCTTGGAAAATAAAAAAATCAATTTACTCTGACATCGCTCAACGACTCTGACATCGCTCAACGATATTTATAAAGTCGTGTCTCTTTAAAAACACATCTAGTACAGTCATTGCACGAGCCTCATTTAATGGCTTGACATGAGACGCATGCGGGATGACTACTGTGCAACCCCTAAACTATCATAACATAAGATACTCTGTCTTCGAAAAGATAACTCAATTTAATAAGAAATGGCAGAGAAAGCACGTAAATTTACCACATTATTAAATGGCGCGAACTCACATAAGAATAAAGGACAACTCATTTATTACACATGAGGAGATGAATGACAACTCATTTAAAAAGTATACATCCCGTCGCCCGAAACTGAAATTTGGAAAGGGTCAAAAAAAGCAATGAACATGTATTTATTGCAGTAGTTGAAAACACATTCCCTAGTCTGCCAAAACCCTAGAGTTTATCAAAAACAGTAACGCTTCATGTTCATATAGGAGAAAGTCGTGTCTCTTTGTCTCTACATCTATTTGTTTACCAAAGACACAACATTTATCTTCTTCGTCTTACCAACTTTGTGACCATGGGTTATAGGCTAAGTCGAATTAAGATGGAACTTAAGCGGATCCAGAAGGATGTTCCTACACAATTCATCAGGGCAGGTATAAAATCTAGAACTCCCAAGTCTTTTATGCAGTTAGAGGTAGTATTATTTATGGATGATAATAGGAACTTTACGGATGTAGTATTATTTAGATTAAATGTCTGAGTTGAGTCTTATTTGTTTTAGGTCCCGTTGGTGATTGTGTTTACGAATGGGAAGCAGCTATCAATGGACCCTTCGACAGTCCCTATGCCGGAGGGATTTTCTTGCTTACCATCCATTTTCCTCCGGATTATCCGTTAAAGGCGCCAAAGGTGTGCTTTCTGCTTTTTCGGTTACTTGTTATTTGTTGCAGGATGAAACTTTCCTCTTGATCATCTTGCTTTTAATTGATATTCTCTTTCTCTTTGTATGCAGGTGGGTTTCAAAACAAAGATTTACCACCAAAACATCAACGCAAATGGAGCGATTAACTATGATATCTTGAGAGAAAAATGCTCTCATGCTTTAACCGTGTCCCAGGTTTGGAATTTTTTAATATTTAACAAAGTTATTGTCGAAAAGAAAAATACTTCAGCCAAACACGTGTGTTAATGCGATGGATTGCTGTTATGGAATTAGGTTTTGATGTCAATTTGCGCGCTGATGACTGACCCAGTCCTAGATGATCCTTTTGTACCGGAGGTAGCCCATATTTATAGGACTGACAAATCCAGGTTCGAGTCAATTGCGCGAAGCTCGACGGAGAAGTATGCCATGGGATCAGAGTGAGGTGATGGAGGCAAAGAAAGGATCAGTCTCACCTGTGTGTTCTTTTTTAGTTTTATTATCTTTTGAATACTACTTTCCTTTGCTTTAAGTGTGGTATTTTTTATTTAGTAATTTTAATTATGTTCTATGTTTGCTTTAGTATCTTCTGAAGACTGGTTTGCTTTAAGTGTTTCATTTTGTATCGTTTCAATTCGGTTATTTTGAGTGAAGGCGCAGTATCTGCTTGTACTCTGCATCTTAAAGCAGATGATGGGCGGACTCTAAATTTAGGCTTCATCTACATTGTTTACACTGAGCATAAACTGCGTCTTCTCAACTTGTTTTCATCCACAAAGGTCTAACAAAACAAAATAAAGTATACCTAAATTACTGAACTATTATAACAAGAGACATACATAAGTGTTACTCCGAGTCTCAAAAGATCGAGTGCAATAACATTAAACAACACAGTTGACGAGGTTTACTCTAGTTGGTATTGTTAAGACGAATAAGGTCATCAATGTATGCATAACCATTGAGAAACCACCGGTCTTAACAACCCTTAGTTGCTGGATTGCTTCTTTAACGACAGGAATTGTTGGATTAATGAGGAGTTCAGAGAATGGGTATAGAGCCTAGACATGTATCTCACCTGCAATGCCAAAGAGTCACCTAGTCATATATGTTGCAATAGTTCTCTATGATTGAATGAAGTAGTAACAGTACCTCCAAAATAGTCCATATTCCAATTTCGTTGCAAGCAGAATATGACCTTCCCAATTGGCTGAAGTCACCAGAAAAACTCAAATTCATCAGCAAATGTTCCATTCGCAATACAGTTGATATCTTCGTTCTCAAAATAATATAATTAACTTACTTGAAATTCTTCAATGTGAAGTGCAGAACTTTCTGACCATGGACAATGTAACCATCATCTGTGAAGCCTTGATAAATTTTTAATTTTTTACTTTCACAATAGCACCAAGCAAATCAAATGTGTGATAGAGCAACATCAATATAGATTATTTGATCTGACGTGGAATGGAAAATCAAACAACTAATATTCCATCAAAACTTACCAACACTAATCTTCTTATGCAATGAGCCGTTTAGAACTCTGCGAAATGGAGATAATGACACCATATGGTTACCACAGACTCTTGGTACCTTTTTAATGATCGATTCTTCATGGAAAAAGATATGGATCTCATGGTGTGTTAGTTTCCACTGACCCGGCCTAGTCGCCACTTCAAAATGCCTAATCAAATACCATTCCTCTCGACGTCTTCGAACTTTGACAACAGATGATTCCGAGTGGTTGCAGGGATCCAAACACCCTAAACCATAAAATCAAAGATTGTATTTATTCCTATAAAAATGAAACAAGATTCTTTCCAAATGCGTGGATAGTGCTCTCCAAATTCTCTTACGACTTGAACCAAGATTCTTTCACCATTCTTCATGATTGGCAAGTCTAAAACCATATGTAACTGAGCAATTTTTTTAGATTGAAAGTTTTAGAGAAAATTTTTGAAGAAAAGTTTTGAGACTGAAATGTTTTGGAGAAAAGTTTTGGAGCCTGAGAAGTTCTAAAGAAACGATTGGATTAAAGAACGGTAAATAATCAAAACTTACTTTTTATGGTTCCAAAAAATGTTAAGAGTCAAAGCAATATCACATCGCAAGTGTGGGTTGCGAAGCACCACGTGTCGATAATCGCATGATGCAACACAAGAAACAAGGCATTGCAGTAATTGTTAGAGTGCGCCTTATTTGCGAAGTGCCATGTATTACTCTGCATTTAATTGGTAAAATAATAACTTTTGATTCGACGTATAATTACTAATATAAATATATTTTCAGACGCAACCCAATAAACTTGTTGAATTGGGGTTAATAAACAACTTCAATGGTAGAGTGCACAGCGTTATTCCGAAATAATAATTTAGATAAGTTATGGTAAAATATTTCAAACTTTCCCACTACAGAGTACGAGCACACGCTGCGAATTCTCTGCATGCAGTACTGCTTTTTCTCTGCATTTATCCTAACCTGATATTAAATTTCCCGAAAACCAATATATTTTTATTGTCTCAAAAAAAAATTACGATAGTGAATACGTAATCATTATGTATAAATTAAGCATATATAGTAAACAAAAAAAAGCAGGATAACCCCGTATTTAACTCTTTTACCCATATCTTCACCTATTATACCAATGGCACAACATTTTTCCCAATTAGTAATGCAGAGTATGACCAAAACGGCGCTTTCTCTGCATATACTCTACTGCGCCTTCTCTGCATTTATCCTATTAAGTTCATTTATAACAAATATACTATCGTATGTGAAAGCGAATACAAACAAAATGACTTAGGAATTCGGGATATCTTTTTCCAATATAGGTAATGATATTATTTTATTATTAAATGATACCGTATCATTTAAAATACGCGTAGTTCCCTTTTATTTTATGAAATGATGAGCGGACTCTATTTGTAGTCTGCGCCCTTCGCTTGATTTCTACATGTCTCTTACGTGTCCTCATATAAATATATTTTTAGACGCAACCCAATAAACTTGTTGAATTGGGGTTAAGTTACTAATGGCAATACATGTAATATAAACATCAACATCAATGGTAGAGTGCCCAACGTTATCCGAAATAATAATTTAGATACGTTATAGTATAATATTTCAAATTTCTCCACTGCAGAGTACGAGCACACGCTGTGAATTCTCTGCGTATAGTACTGCTTTTTCTCTGCATTTATCCTAACCTGATATTAAAATTCCTGAAAACCAATATATTTTTATTGTCTCAAAAAACAATTACGATAGTAAATACGTAATCATTACGTATAAATTAAGCATATATAGTAAAAATGAAACTTACTTTTCATGGTTCCAAAAATGTTAAGAGTCAAAGCAATATCACATTACATCACATCATGTACTCTTCTACAAATCCATTCGTATAATTTTCTCATGGCCATGATTACAAAAAATGGTTTTGCAGGATGAAAACCCTAACGAGCATACTATGCAGCCATCAATGGATGCGTGTAGAACAAGTGCGGGTTGTGAAATGCGACAAGTCGATAATCGCATGATGCAACACGAGAAACAAGGCATTGCTGTCATTGTGAGAAGGCGCTTTATTTTCTAGTTTGTAATGATGTCGTGTTGGAAGAGTAATACGAGATGAACCCTTTATATTCTGCGATTCTTTATTAATGGGCCCCGTATTGCTGGACACTCTAGTAGAGGAAGAGCAGACTTCTTTAATTGGTACGACAATAACTTTTGATTCGATGTAGAACTACTTTTATAAATATATTTTTAGACGCAACCCAATAAACTTGTTAAATTGGAGTTAAGTTACTAATATACTGCACCTTCTCTACATTTATCCTAATTTAATTAAAGTAAGACATCATAGGGGTTGCTGCAAATTCTCTGCGTTTAGTTATGCTTCTTCCCTGCATTTATGCTAACATGATACTTCCCGAAAACTAATATATTGCGCCTTCTCTACATTTATCCTATTAAGTTCATTTATGTATGTGAAAGCGAATACAAACAAAATGACTTAAGAATTCGGGATATCTTTTTCCAGTATAGGTAATGATATTATTTTATTCAATAAATAATATCATTTAAAATAACGCTCCATTCGCTTTTATTTTATTAAATGATGAGAGAACTCTATTTCTAATCCGCTTATTAAATAAAGTTAGTATTTACTTTGCTCTTACTCTGCCTACGATAGCAGAAGAAGAGCAGACCTCTTTTTTTATTCTGCGTATTCTTTTTTTGAGCCCATTATGTTGAACACTCTATCAGCAGAGGAAGAAGAAACTAATAAATGATGGGTCCGACTGGTAGCATGTAGTATCAAAGTTGAGTTGCAGTAGATGTTATAATTGATATAACTTGCAGTAAAAATATGTTGTAGACACTGTAGATTTATGTGGTGAGTTTGCTTTTACTATGCATTTTACAGCAGAAGCTGAAAGAAGTCTATTTGTATTATGCGGTTTTGCTTTAGAGAGTGTGCATTAAGCGCGTTTAGTTTTTAATCTGCTCTTACTCTGCACTCTTACTCTGCATTTAATCGTTAAGTTATAGCTTCTCTACGAAACAGAAAGTATCAAGTTAAGAAATTACAAAATACTTAAACAAGTAGAAAACAGAAGAAGATGACGACCGAAACAACACCAAGAATCACTCCAATCATTAGTGTCACGATCATATCCTTTTGTCCAAACCCCTTGTCATGAAGATTCATAACCATCCCCTGAAGCGTATTGAAATCATTATCCGCCAATTCAAGATTCAGAACCGTATCCTTATAGCTCGTCTACAAAACAGAAAGTATCAAGTTAATAAATTACAAATACTTAAACAAGTAGAAAACAGAAGAAGAGGACGACCAAAACAACACCAAGAAGCACTCCAATCATTAGCGTCACGATCATATCCTTTTGTTCAAACACCTTGTCATGAAGATTCATAACCATCCCCTGAAGCGTATTGAAATCATTATCCGCCAATTCAAGATTCAGAACTGTATCCTTGAGCTTCTTCAACTCTTCGTCACAACTCCGCAGCAAGGGCAACACCTGGTCCCGCGAGTACAAGACATTGTTCCACATCATCTGAGGGTCTATGTTGTTGCCCATTGCTATCAGATGTACCCAATGCATTCCTCTAGTAAACCCATCTCAGCCTTAATGTCCTGGAACTCATCCATCATGGCGTCATCCCACCATCGCCTTGTGTGGCGGATGCGACATCCATCCTAAGCGTACAATATACAGGACAAACGTAAATGAAATCATTAATCTGCCACATTTATAGTCATGGAATTCAAATATTTTTGTACCTCGTTCCTGTCACAGGTATAGAATCTCCTTCCAGCATTCAAACCGGTTGTTTTAGTTTGAATCACTATCTTACCACCACAACAGGGGATGCAACAGCGTATAGGAATCCCAGAGTATCCGTCACGGCGACCCTTAGAGCTCACTCTGGATGCCGGAGATGTGGTGTCACTGTTGTTCATGCCGTAATCGAAAGGACCGAAAGCCATAACCCCGAGTATTAACTCTTTTTGGAATTCCAATGTGTGTTTAGCCAGGACAATGAGAAATTTAGGTTCCCTTTTGTCGATAATATACGCCAAAAAGAACGAATCCCCTAATCTATTTAAACACGAGAAATTTAGGTTTTAGGGGGAAAATTGAAAATTCAAATCTCTTTGAATTTTTAAACATTATCAATCTCGTGGCAAATACGGGCTCATACCCATATATAGAACTGATCCGAAATGGTACTGTCGATAATATACGACAAAAAAGCACGCATTTTCCCAGTAAAAGGGGTAGAATCGTTATTTAACAGAAGAATCAAAGGACAATGTATAGGTGTAGTGTTAATTACATTTCTATCCATTTGGCATTTCTCGCCACATCATCATTATTTAGTAGCGAAGGCTGTACGACGTACCAAACCAACGTCACGACGTGTATTTTCTCTCTTTTAACTTTGCCTTATTTGCATGTTCACTGCAAATGTTATGCAAATATGGTAGAATATAACTTATTATACAATACAAATGTTATGCGGTTTTTCTGCAAAAACTGTATTAGATGTGTTGTTTACAATAAGATTACGGCACATTTTACGCAGATCATAGCATTTTGCTTGCATAGCAGTGGCATATTCGATAACTAAGAGATAAATAATAAATGAATGTACAATAACATTAACAACCATTTCTCTTATAACATTGGAAACTTACAATTACAAAATTAAATAGATAAAAAACAGTTGATATTCTACGAAGTGTCCGGGGAACAGTCGCGCTTCATCCCTCTAGAACTCCCAGGAACATCGCAGCCAACGTCATCCGATCCAAATTCGCGACTAATATGATCCAAGAATCTTGACTGGTGGGTCAAAGTTGTTGCCACAACCCTAACCGAATCCACAGCCGTCTCCACATTCCGAAGATGAGTCTCCAAACCACATATCCTAGCACGTAGGACTTCTCCCTCCAACTCTAACTCCTCGCAATGAGGACAATGAACATTAACGCTGCGAGATGGATACACGGTTTGCCAAGTAAGCCTAAGGTGATCCAGGCTACCTGGACGGACCTCTGCTTCGTCGATATCTGCCCGAAGAGAACTCCCGTCAACTGCGGTGTCGGAGAAAAGAAACTCAGGTCACCGGTAAGGGAGTGAAATCAAGAAAAGGGCATTAGGAAATTTGGGATATGTGCGATGGTTCTGCGTTGTAAGAACTGATGCAGCGCAACAGAGAGAAAATGCATGTTAAAAGAGTGAGATTGATCAATTCGTCAAACAATTACTTTTTTGTAAGAGGGAAATTACCTGGATCAGACCACAAACGGGGAAGCCCGTCGGGACCGGAATGACGAACAAAGAAGTAGTGAATCTTGTCATCATCACCACCCTCAATTTGGAGGGGAAGTTCAATTGGAGATCTGCAACCGTCACGAAGGGTAAGTTCATATCTATTAGACCAGGGGTCTAAACTCCTAACCTCAAAAGCCCCAAAAATCATAGCACTCGAAACAGTGATTCCAGATAAGTCCGACAGTATTTGGACGGCATTTATAGCCCCCATGAGCGGGCATTAAGCTGGCTGGATACAATCCGAAGTTCTTCACAAAACTCCATCATCAACAAAGACAGGCGATGGTGGAAACCTTTCCGAAAGGAAGACCAATAGACGGTGACATAGCCTACCGGAGGAATCCTGGGCACGTCTTGAACCTCTGGATATTTGAACCAATCTGAATTCCAAGGCACAATATGATTAACACTGTTGGGTTCGCTCCTGCCAGAGGAAGAAGCAGATGAGAAAAAGGCATACATCGGAAGATTGGTGAGACTGATGGGTAGAAAAGAAGAATAAAAGATTCGCTTGCGTTGTAGTAGCAGGGAGGAAAGGATAAATTATCTTTTTTTCCACACACAAAAAAGATCTTTATACTCGTTGAAAGGAAACCGAATCAGTATGGAAGTTCTAATTGGTCATACTCTGCAGCTATTACTAGACGCCTCTGAGATAATACTGCGGCATGCGAAGGGCCACGTCATCGTATGATTGAAGACGAGAAACAAGGTACATTAATAATTGTCCTACTACAATACGTCATACGCCATGTGTCGATCATGCATGATACAACACAATCAATAAGGAATGGCAGTAATTGCGACTACTCTGCTTATATTCTGCAATAAAATTAATAGTACTCTGCTTACACGCCTTGTAATAGTACTCTTTTTACGGGACTTCTATTAGTACTCGTCTTTGATTTATAATCAAAACACGTGCCTTTTTGCATATACTCTACTATAGTGGACCCAATTCCTAAATAGAAGAGTGGACCCAGTTCATAAATACAAGAGTGGTTGACGAAACCACTTCTTATACTATACAAGAGTGAAGACGCTTGATATTCCATGTAAATGAAACTCTGCTGACTTTTGTTATACTGCATGGAACGCAAATTCATACTCTTATAACACTTATGGGCCCATGGACCCATAATGGATAGTATAAAAAACCATATATTAGGGTTTCAGTGTCTCGGAGAAGTTCATTTTATACCTGCAGCGCCACTTAGATCTAATATAAAACCTACATTTTCTCTCTACATGGACAGAGATGAAGACCCATCATGGCTCAGGGATCACCTCGTTCAACTCGACAAACATTTCTTCGAGGTTACCTTTCTTCTTCAATTGCAATTCAATGTGTTACATGTTTACTACTGGCATAGTCTGCGGAAGGTATTTGGCATAGTTTACTACAGACATAGACTGCTATGAATCCCTTTATTTTGAGGTGTTTATTTTGAGACTTGGATTAAAACATTAAAACGTATGGTTGTTAAGCCTTGAGACCGTTTAGATGAATATTGTAGAGAATGCGCAGTTTATGCTGATTTTAAGCAAAGAAGATGCAGCTTAAATTCAGAGTCAATTTATCATCTCGGTTTATGCTGTGTAAGCAAAGAAGATGCAGAGTACGAGCAGAAGCTGCGTCGTCTCGGTTTACACTCTACAAAAATTGATTTTTTTACCCTTGTAGATGAAAATCAGTAGAGAAGGCGTAGTTTATGATGCGTGTAAATGAAGAATAAGCAGAATAAGTCCTCGATCATCGCATTATGTAACACGATAAATAAGGAAGGCCGGTTTATGTGAGTACTCTATTTATATTCTGCATTAAATTTAATAGTACTCTGCTTACGCACCTTGTAATCTTATATTCTGCATTAAATTTAATAGTACTCTACTTACGCACCTTGTAATCTTTTTACGCGCCTTCTATTAGTACTCTGCTTTGATTAATAATCAAAACACGCGCATTCTCTGCATATTCTCTACGAGATAAAGGTTGAAATGATGGGAAGGTGGACTGTTGAAATGATGGGAAGGTTAACCGTTGAAATGATGGGAAGATGGACCATTGAAATGACAGTTAAGCAAAAAAATGACGTATGTGGTTTCGCTTTATCCCTCTCAGATCATAACTGTTCCACTCCCGTCTATAAAAAGAAGAAGAATCCTAAAAATAACTTGCGGCTTCTCTTCTACTCAATCTTTTTTTTGTCTGTGCAGTTGATTCCTATTTTTAATAGGCACATTCTCTGCATTTTACTCTTTTACAGGCACAGATTCAAGACATCATGGCCGCAGATCATTCGAAGAAAAGAAAAGCACCAATGTCAGACCTGGAGTTGGAGGTAGAAGAGAAGCGGAACAATGCAGTTATGGAGGCGGAAAAGGAAGGAAAGCATCGCCTGAGGGCAATTCTTCTGCTGGTGTCATCTCAAATGAGAGCAAAGGACGAAGCTCACCGCGTCAAACTCAAGTTAGAAAGAATAGCCGTTAAACACTATATGTTGGAGAAGATGATGCATGAAGAACAGAGAAAGAAAATATTGCTGAGGAGGAGCTGAAAGAAATTATAGTTCCTCATATTGATTGGTTCAAACTTGATCTTTCGTTTATGGAGGATCAAAGTTATGTAGAATTCTTGTTATCCTTTTTGCGTTGTGTGTTTGAACTTTAAACTTTAAAATCTGAACTTATGTGTATTTCGAATTTGTTGTTTGTACTCTTGTTTTGGATTTGTGTGTTGTGTCTTTCAACCTACTGACAGATTTGGAAGCAAAGTACAGGCAGATTTTGGTGCAGAGTACAAGTAGACTTGGATATAGAAGCAGAGTACCGGAAAAGTATGCGAAGCATAAACCTAGTTTTGAAGCAGATTTTGAACTTATGTTTATATACGTACAATTTATGTTTCTTATTTGTACTCTTGTTTAGGTTTGATGACTCTTAAGATTCATATAAAATCTACTTTTATTTTTGCCTTTTTTATATTTAGTTAAGTTATATAATCTAGATAAGTTATACACAAATTTTTCAACTATGGAGAGCAAATGCTGCGCTTTCTCTGCATTTAGTACTGTTTCTTCTCTGCATTTATAATAAACATGAACTTCAATGCTGGAAAATGGGCTAATTTTTCATATTCTTTTTCTAAATTTATTACAGAAATTTCGAGGAAAAACTGGTAGATGTTCTTATTCGTCTTGATCATGATAAAATACTTGGCGGATAATTTCCGGGATAGGGTCTATTTTGTCAAATCCAAGTTGTTCCCATTCTGAAGGATGGACCTCGAGCCGTTTTATAATCTTCTCGACTCTCTTCTATTTCTTGTGAAGTTTTGCCTTTTTCTTCAAGATGTTCTCGTGAGTCTTGATTGCTCGCTGGTACTTGTCGTTAAGCTTCATAAAATAAATTATAGATACATAAAGAACAGCAACGGAAAACTCTAAAGAAACATGCAACACCTTTACCTTAGTTATGAACTCCATGGATTGCTGAAAACATCTCGAGTTATGGTTCATGAGTAAAACTGAAGGAATCTTCAATCCGGATCGTTCAAATAAATTTGTTGAACTCGCGGAAGATTCATTATCGTTCATCGGATTGAAGACAAAGGCTACAGATGGCTCCATTAAAATTCAGCTATATGTGTTCACAAATAAAGAAGAAGTGTTGAAAACAACCCACGTCATAAATATAATAGTGGACCCAGTTACTAAACAAGAGTGGACCCACTTCATAAATACAAGAGTGGTTGACGAAATCCACTTCTTAAATACAAGAGTGATGATGCTTGATATTCCAACTTCAATGAAACTCTACTGATTTTTATTATACTAAATGGAACGCAAACGCATATTCTTATAACACTTATGTGCCCACATTTATGCTGAGTGTAAGAAAAGAAGTTGCAGAGTATGAGCAGGTGTTGCGTCTTCTCGGTTTACACTCTATAAGCGTAGTTTATGATACGTGTAAACGAAGAATAAGCATAATAAGTTCTCTTCTACTAACGAAGGAAAAACAAAAATTCTGCTTTTACGCCGCAGAGTTTGGTAAATGTAATATTTACTAGAACAAACTCCCTATTTACTATATACATATATTTACTAACCATGCAATTAAATTTGAACGTCGTAGGGATCGTAGATACTTGCAATAATTTTCTCATCACACATGGGTTGTTCGGTATCGAAGATGTCTCATCCAACACCTCCGCAGCGAGCTTCAGCCTCCAGGTCATCATTTTGGCATTAGAGAGTTCTCTTCCTGATAGCGGCAATCCTAACATGTGACACTCAATGTATTTAAGTGCGTATACTCCACAATCACCAACTAGTGAACGTATTTTGGGAACATTCTTTGCCCCAGGCCAGCTTTATTGCGGCATAAGTGGAAGAATACTGTGTACATTCTTGTAAGTACCACTAGGCCATCTTTCAAACTTACGCCACTCGTCGTACCTATTCTTCCAAAGCATTTGAAATGTTGCATCCAATATAGCAATCCGCAGACTCTTGAAAGAACTAAGATTTCTCTTTAGCCTGAGTCTATACAAGTTCAGTGTTGCGTCAACGTGCTGATAATAAGAGAAGGACAAATATTAGGTACCAAAGCAGAGTCTACTAGACACACAGCAATAAAAAAAGCCAAGTCTGCCCGATACACAACAACAACGGTCTGCCAGCTAAACATGAAATAAATAATTTTGCCAGACCACTGTTGATGAGGAAGAATGTACTTACCGTATCGTGTAACCATTCCCTTGGCTGCAAAAGTAAGTTGAAGAATTGATTGGCCTTTGTTTTCCCTCCAAATGGATAAATATTTGTTCTGTCGAAGAAAATCAACATTCAAGTTAGACTGCAAGATAAAATAGACGATCTTATAGGCTGTGTGTACTTACTCATCGGCTCTGAATACGTTCATCCTGTCCACCAGTGTTTCGTCAACATCTCCAAATCCAATTTCGTAAGCAGATTTCTGAGCCATTGGGTTTGTGTTGCTAGGTACAACATGAACTTTTGTCGATTTACTTAACCTTTCACTCCTCCTTGTTATTAGCTTGTTGGTCTGGCGAAGATTTCTGGAGGTTTCGTATATTTCGATTTGAGATGTAGTTGGGTGGACTGTATCCACTGATGGTTCAATGACATTCACTGGCTGGGAATTTCCTCTTCCTCTACCTCTTCCTTTTCCTCTTCCTCTTCCTTCAATGATTTTGACTGAATCTTCCGATGGATGTACAGAATTTTCAGTGTCAATCACTGAGCCTTCATTACCCTCTTCTGCAGGGGAAGAAACTGTCTCCATGCAGACGTTGGTTATCAATGCCGTAATGAGATTCTTAATGCAGACATTAGTTTCATCTGCTGCAGCGGCATCCTTAATGCAGACATTAGTTTCATCTGGCGTAATGTCATCATTTGCACAAATGTTTTCTTTGCAATCATCTGCCTTACAATAGGCATCCTCAGCCTTTTCATTCCCATCTCTTTTTTCACCATCAGTTGCTTCGTTTGGCCAAGCTGCCTTATCACTAACATCTTCTTTACCACCATCTGCTGCAGTGGCATCCTCCGCCCGAAGGCATACGTTGGGATCATTATCTTCTTTTTCTTCTTTGGCATCTTCTGCCTTTTCACTCCCATCTATTTTTTCAACATCTCTACCTCCACCATCATCAAGAAGATGTTCTTCTTTGGCATCATCTGCCTTTTCACTCCCATCTCTTTTTTCACCATTAGTTGCTTCGTTGGAAACAACTGCCTTATCAGATATAACATTTTCTTTACCACCATCAGTTGCAGTGGTATCCTCTGCCTGAAGGCAGACGTTGGCATCATTTTCTCATTTTTCTTCTTTGGAATCCTCTTCCTTTTCACTCCCATCTCCATCATTACTATCATCTTGAAGATGTTCTTCTTTGGCATTCTCTGCCTTTTCACATTTGTATTTTTTTTTCTCCATGGAACATATCTTGAAGATGTTCTTATTTGGCATCCTCTGCTTTTTCACTCCAATCTATTTTTGCATCATCTCCTACTTGTTCTTCTTTGGCATCCTCTGCCTCGATGCCATTATCAGTTACTTTTTCTTTGCCATCTCTTCCTTTATCATTTGAAAAGGAGCCAGAGGCAACAACCTTGATTCTTTCTCCTTCGTTGTCTTTGCCATCTCCTTTCTTATCCACCGTCGTCTCTTCTCCGTCATTCTGCAAAATTTCAAAGTAATGACTGTTACATGAACTCAGCTTCAAGTAATTACACCTTAAGGGCATACTCTGCCGTAATGGATATTAAGGGATGCCAATGATGAATAGTATTGAATGCCATTATTAGTCTGCCGTAACAATTACATGTCTCACATAAATGAATGATACAACATAGGCAAGCAGAGTATGCCATGCCCCTCTATTGTTCTACCAGATCTGATAGAGCATGATATCGCATATCATGCCAGCTCTTTTATTTCAATAATTGCTGAGTTGGACATACCATGCGGTTGTCAGGTTTTAGTTTGTTGTTAGAGAAGCGAATATCTTGCTCAAAACAAGTCATCCTCTCCATCAGCTTTCCAACGACCTGTGCCAAGTTGTTTAAGGTTTCACTCAAAACTTTCTGCTGTTCCATGCTGGTTCGGTGATGTTCCAAGTTTAATCGTTGTTCATCAAGGCTGGCATTTTCAATTCTAGTTACAATTGCGTCAAACTTGGTCTACTGTTTATTCAGGACAAATTCAATGATGTCGACGATGTCTGTTGAACCAGTAGATGAGCTTTTAGCTACAGGGAACTTTGGTTTATGACATACCATTCCTCATCTTCTTCTTCGATTTTTTCATCATATTTTTCAATTCCCTTCTGCTTCCTCTTCCTCTTTTCTCCATCTCGCTCTTCAATTCCCTTCCTCTTTTTCCCTTTTCCTCTCCTTCCTTCATGATCTACTTTCCTTTTTTTCCAGTGCGGTTTTCTGGGACAGGCGGTGTTTTGAGACGCTCCATTTGATGTCCGCCCACGGCTGGCCAGAGAGAATGTATTTGATGAGATTATCAAGCTTAACATCTATTACGTTGTTAGATTTCCAACGTGGATACATTTCTGCCCGGGATCTCTCGCACATAGTAGTTACATTCACCTACAAAACATAGTTATATGGTTACATAAATGTCAGCCAGAAGTCTGCATAATTCTGCTAGAAGTCTAGCGACGGGAAAATGTAAACTTGTGGCAGAGTCTTCAAAAAGACTCTGCCACTGTGGCTTACTCTGCCAAAAGTCTACATTTTCACTTCAACAAACTATGCCAAAGATATACATACATCTTCACTCGAGAAGATCTTCTCCATATCGGGTCTGCCAACTTTTCCCTTGTATCTTAGCAGATGTATACCTTCAAACGCTATAGGTGTTCCCAAATTTTCTCCCACTTTGGGTACATACACATACGCCCAGACCTGTAGAACTTGCATGAATCCCTTCAAAACATAAATCTGCCGTCAGTCTATCGTTGGTGATATTCATTCAGTCTGCGATACCCTAACCACTCGGTTTTCACCAAGTTTTTCGAGATTGCTTATCTCGTTTCGGCTTATACTGGTTAATGCACTACTAGTGATTGTCTTCTGCCGTTGGTGATATACATTAAGGGGTAGCGTTGGTCTTAAGGGGTAGCGCTGGTATTTTTAAAATTATTTCAAAATCTCGAGGAAGACTAGGGTTTCAAAATCTCGAGAAAGTCGAAGGGTCTGTTGCTTGCAAAACCTCTTTTCATCCCTGGAATCACAAATTCACCGTCAAACTATCTTTTTCCTCTTAGATCTCTCATTTCTCATTTGCACACAACAATTATTTTTCAAAAAGGATTTCGAAAATTAGAATCTCTTTTTCCATTAATAACTCCATCATTTACCACAAAAGGTATGGATAAAGCTCAATCTTTGATTTCATCGAGTTTTTGGTTTTCGTTCCATTTGTGCTCTTTAAATGATGGATAATAGCATTTTGTTCTCAACTATGCCTTATTCTCATTTGGGATATGTTTTTGTAGACACAACCACAAAGAACACAGAACCATGAGCATTTCAACAAGAATCAGTCACCATTCTTTTCAAGGCACCTGCGAGTTTGAGGAGTGGACACGAGAAGGGTCCAAGCACTTGAAGGAGTTGGAGCGAGCCACATTCTTTCCTATCCATTTTGCTTGTCGGGATATCATGTTCAAAATGGGGATACAAGACCAAGTGGATGTTCTAGTAGAGTGGATGAATTTGGGGAGGTTAACACATATGGACTACTTGATCTACCCTACGCCAACCAGGCATTTCCTTGCCACAGTGAAGTTCATTGAGGATGAAGCGAATGGACATGGATATGTCTACTTCTTGGTTGGGCCAACCCAATACTCACTCACTTTCTCAGATTTTTGTGAAGTATACCGCTTCCCATCCTCCACATTTAGTGCTACTCAAGAGTTTCATGAAGCATCCACCGTATGGAGAAACATAACAATGGATGGTTCATTTTCCACCGCATCTTGCATGTCCAAGGTGCGAAACCAAACTATCCGCTATGCTCTCAGCCTCTTGGCCAACACGGTTTATGCTTGCCACAAGCCGGGTGTTCCAACCACCAATGAACTAAGGATGTTATATTGTGCGATCCGGTATTGGCTTCACAACCAACATGGATGACCCATTGGGTATGATCATATTTTCCACCTTGATGCCGCTTCACTGTTCCTTGGGAACCTTTTATACATTCGAAACGAGGTGTCTTTGGTGGATAATCCGAAAGTCTACATTGGAGGCATGCTCACTCCACTCTTCGACTGCGTTGGAGTCAACTTCGACCTCTACAGACCCCTTCCAGAGAGGCCTAAGATGGACTTTGAATATTTGGTACTCACACACACTTTGGCGGCCCCTTTCTCTAACAACACGCTCGCATACCGCTTCATGGACGAGGACAAGACGCCTTTATGTTATTTCTTTCCAAATGGTCGATATTACAACACTAGTTGCCTCGAAGACCTCAAGTTCTCAATACCACACCGGTTGACCTTCTCTCTTCCACCGCCTCAAGATTACAACTCTGATCACTTCTAATAAAACTGTCTATGAGTTTATGTTTGTTTGTTTTTTTTGTCGGGAGTTTATATTTGTTTTATCATAAGTGCAAAGCTAATTGGAAGGAGTCAATGTTCAGCTCTTTTTTGTAATGAATTATACCAAAGTATGATACCAGTCTTGCTTTGGTCTACCGTTAGGTAAAAAGCACAGCAGTGTTTGCCAAATTTTGGCATAATACAAGCAGAATCTAAGCAGTGTTTGCGATACTCTGCTTCCAAAAGCAGAACTAAGAGCGTTATATTTTTTTTCTGCGAGTATCAGCAAAGACTGCGCGTACTCTTTTCTATCTCTACTTGTACTCTGCGTAGTCTACATTTACTTTCGTTACAAATGTCAACATGCGTAGTCAACAGCACTGTTTGCCAAATTTTTGCATAATACAAGCATAATCTAAGTAGTGTTTGCGTATACTCTGCTTCCAAAGGCAGAAACTGAGAGCGTTCTATTTTTCTTCTGCGAGTAAAAGCAGAGACTGCGCGTACTCTTTTCTATCTCTACTTGTACTCTGCGTAGTCTACATTTACTTGCGTTGGAAATATCAACCTGCAGACAGTGTGCCACTGGTCCGCGTCAACTCTGCTGGTCTTAAGGGATAGCGCTGGTATTTCCAAAAAAGTGTACTAGTTCTACAATTTTCCCTACGAGTGTACCCTGTTTGACATTAAAGTTAGAAAACGTACCATTTTAAACTATTTTTTCTTTTTTTAATGTTATTTCTTTCATTTTTAAAACTTTGTTATTGATCCGTTAGTTTTTTCATCAATGGTTTCATCTTTTATTTATGACGACTTTTCATATTCCTCACAAAACACAATACCAACTATAATACAAAAAAACATATTTACTGTAATGAAAAGTCGTCTAACCCTATATCAAAAAACATGTAAAACAAAAAGCCACAAGAATATCTCCCCGCGCTTCATAGTATATTTAAGTTGATATAATTACTTAATAGTAAAGATAGATATATAGTACTTATGAATTTAATTCTTATTTATTTATGTATATTTATGTTAAGTTTCACTCAGCGCTAAAAGATGCTGCTTAATTTCTAATACAATAAATATTTGATTCGACGTTTAACTACTGGTGTAAATATATTTTTAATCATTAACCCATAAACGTACACAATTGTTTCCACATATTTTTCTTTCCATAATAAAGTCAAACGGTTATTCTTTATTTAGCGAATATATTACTCTTCGTTCAAAAATTGCAACAAAATATAGCGAATCTAATATTTGGTAAATATGTCAAATATTTGATACTAAAACTATTTCAATCGAATAATCACAAGATTTCTATAATATTTGTTTATTGTGTAATATCTAACACATTCTTTCATATCTATAAATATCATAATACAATTTCTTTTATCGAAAATCATATTTATCGTCTTATTCTACAGAGAAACACCCATAATAAAAATTGTTGGAAGTACATTGGTATTCAATTTGCATTCATGGAAGGATGATTGGAAAATCTATGTGAAGATCATCAAGAAATGGGTCGTGACTACTCATGACAACAAGAACATATTGCATGTCATTCTCAGTGACAAAAATGTGAGATATTATATGTTTCTCCCTTAGTTCTATCAATTCTGTTAATTCAACTATTTTGGTAATACGAATTTGATATTAAGCTATATGTTTAGGGATACAAGATTCAAGGAACTGTTCCTTCTCATTTCTACTGAATGTTCAATGATCTTTGTGGGAGTCGAAACTCGAACAACTAATTTTTGGTTAAGAACTTAGGGGAACAGAAACTTCTAAGTATGAACTACAGAAACAGAGACCCAAAGATGGTTTTTATTGCTGATTTGATAAGCTTTTGAATACAAGATTTTGCTAAAGAAAAGCGTAAAGTGTTTTATTCTGTGAAATTGCCGATCCTCTTTCTGAATGCCTTCTCCTTCTTTTATAGATACAAGACTACACTGGCTAAGCGAGAATATCGGAATATTTTATTTTTCTTTTTGGATTTTCCTCTTCCCTTTTTTCGCCGATATTCGTTCGATCCAACTCTATCTTCTAGGGCTAACAGTAGCCTGGATCGGCCTACAGGCCTTGTAGCTGTCGCCTCGGCCCACTGAAGATTTGGGCTCATCGCCTCGGCCCACTGGAGTTGGGCTCATCACCTCGGCCCATCTTTTCATCGAGGCTTAGGCTCGTCGGCTAGGACCATTGGAAAGCTCCATTCTTCAAAAGCCCACAATGCGCCTAGACAATACTTAGTCATTTTTATGTTGATCTTTTAGCTAGGTGAAAACTGATCCCAACATGGCTCTCCACATATTTGGCTCTCCGCAGATTTGGCTCTCCGCAGTTTTGGCTCTCCGCAGGTTTGGCTCTCCGCAGGTTTGGCTCTCTGCAGATTTGGCTAGGCACAAAATATTTGGTTAGGCTCAAAATGTTCGGCTAGACACATAATGTTCGGTTATGCACAGTTTGTTTGGCTAGGCACAGTTTTTACTTAGCCATTTTTTCCTGTTGATCTCAGTGGGGTGAAACCTGACCCCAACAGTTAGCCCCTTAGCTCGTCAAACTCAGCGATGATGGTGATGTGGTTTAGGTAGTCGTTACTGAGATCAACGTGCCGAACTGAAATTGGCGTTTACAACTTTCCGAGCCGTTTCTTTGATCACATTGCCGAGCTATGTCTTCGATCATATGGCCGAGCCGTTTAGTAGGATGGGATGCCGAGCTATTTCGTTGCCTAGATCGCTGAGCCATTTATCGTAGGAATACTTGACGAGGCATTTTGCCAGGAAAACATGACGAGGCATTTTTCCGAGCAGGGCGTGACGAGGAGTTTTGCCGACGAGGTGTTTTGCCAATGAAACATTTTGCCGGCTAGGCATTTTACCGACGAGGTGTTTTGCCGATGAGGCATTTTGGTGATGAGGCGATGAGCCAAAACTATCTTGCTGATTCGTGAAAATTTTCAAGGGCCAAGTTCCAAGGCCATCTTGCAATCTCATAGTCATAGCGAGCTGTATATTAGTTAGCCAAAGCGACTTAAGGTAACTCGCAACTTTGCGCAAAATGTCGACGTGCTATAAAGTGATGTATACTGAGTTTTAAGATGTTAAATACTAGCATGCTAAGGAGCGAGTGATTGCTGGATTTTGACTGTTTACTTCGGTTTTAGGGCATGCGATGTAGTCTCGGCTTACTAAATGGTTTACGTTCAGTATTATGTTTCGAGATGTCGAAGACTAGCGTGTTAAGAAACATGTGATTGTTGGGTTTAGATAAAAAATGTTTAGATATCTCACACTAAACAATATACGTTTAGCGCTATATTTTTGAGACGTTGCGACCAGCGTATGGTTGCTGGGTTTCGAATGTTTACTTCGGTTTACGTGCATCCTTTCTACTAACGTGCCCGCTCTGACAGTAGACATGAGTATTTATATAGCTCGTTTAAATCCATAAAGGATGTAGTGGTCAAGATCCATAAAGGATGTAGAAGTTCGTTGTTGTGGCCAACAAACGAAAAAGACGAGCTAGTCTGTTTTGATAAGACTTGGTGTTTTGCGAGGCGATGAGTATGCCAGAGTGTCTGTTTTGATAAGACTTTGTCTTTGCGAAAGATCGCATTTCAATAAATTGGAGTATAAGTGTATACGTACCCACTCTCCTCCCCCCCCCCAATTTTAGGAGGGGGCAGTTGAAACCATCCTGAGATGGATTGCCTACGTACCCCTTTCGAGGATCAAGATGCCCCATCGTTCATTAATGATATAGCTTAGTGATAGTACTTTTTAAGTGCATCGCGTTCCAAGATCTTGGCACTGGACGTCAGCCATGTTAGCGAGCTCGTACAGTCCCTGTGAATTGAAGTTGGCTAGTTTGTTCTCAGGTTCCCGATTCGCCTTGACTTTCTTCTGCTTTGTCTTCGTATTAAGTTCTGCTACGGGGTTTCTGAGCTTATGCTCAGCCATAACACAAATTCGGGACTCCTTCTAATTTCCATGAATGGTTTTTATTCCGTTTGGCGTCGGGAACTTTATGCGCAAGTGGTATGTTGATGGGACAGCTCTCATAGAATTTATCCAAGGGGTTCACATGATTACGATGTATATCGCGGGATGGTCTGCCATTGAAAATTCTACGATCTTTGTTACTCTTTTGGCTCGGACGGGTAGTCATATCGTTCCAAGGGTCATCGTTGTTTCTGCCAAAAATCCGGTTAGTGGCTTCGGCGTTGTTGTAACTTCAGATAGACTGATCTCCATATGCCTTAATGTTTCTCGGAAAATAACTTCGGCAGAAACTTCTAAGTATGAACTGTAGAAACAGAGACCCAAAGATGGTTTTTATTGCTGATTTGATAAGCTTTTGAATACAAGATTTTGCTAAAGAAAAGTGTAAAGTGTTTTTCTCTATGAAATTGCCGATCCTCTTTCTGAATGCCTTCTCCTTCTTTTATATATACAAGACTACACCATCTAAGCGAGAATATCGGAATGTTTCCTTTTTTTCGGATTTTCCTCTTCGCTTCTTTCGCCGATATTCGTTCGATCCAACTCTATCATCTAGGGCGAACAGTAGCCTGGATCGGCCTACGGGCCTTGTAGTTGTCGCCTCGGCCCACTGAATATTTGGGCTCGTCACCTCGGCCCACTTGAGATTGGGCTCGTCGCCTCGGTCCATCTTTTCACCGAGGCTTGGGCTCGTCGACTAGGCCCATTGCAAAGCTCCATTCTTCAAAAGCCCACAATTCGCCTAGCCAATACTTAGTCTTTTTTACGTTGATCTTTTAGCTAGGTGAAAACTGACCCCAACATGGCTCTCCGCATATTTGGCTCTCCGCAGATTTGGCTCTCCGCAGGTTTGGCTCTCCGCAGTTTTGGCTCTCTGCTGGTCGGCTCTCCGCAAATTTGGCTAGGCACAAAATATTTTGCTAGGTCCAAAATATTTGGCTAGGCTCAAAATGTTTGGCTAGGCACAGAATGTTCGTCTAGGCACAGTTTGTTTGGCTAGGCACAGTTTTTACTTAGCCATTTTCACCTGTTAATCTCAGTGGGGTGAAACCTGACCCCAACAATCTCTTAGAAGAAAGTACATGGAAATATATAACTGATTTCAAGGTTGTGGATACTTATGTTCATCCAAGGAACACATTCAACAATTGGCATATAAATTTCTTGGAACACACCGCTGTCTCAAACAGTTACTCAGTGAAAGATGACAACTTCATGGATTTCGTCAATTTTCAAAGTATCAAAGATTGTCGTGTCGATACCGATTATCTTGTTGGTATGTATATTGCGTTTGCACTACTTTAAAATATGTTGAAGAACTTGATTCACTGTTTAATGTGTTTTGTTTATAAACTATATATTTAATTGGTGCAATCACAAGAGTTGGTCGTCTTCAGGTTGTTGAGGATGATCTTTATGATGATATTTTTGGTTTTAGATTGTCTTTCATGCGTTTCTGGCTCACCGATATGTTGTAAGTTTCATAATCAACGTTTTATATGTTTAGTATAGTTTATTAATGCTAATCCGTTTAAAATGTTATAGTAATAATGAACTCCAATGCATTGCGTATGGACATAGTCCTGCTGAATGAATCAAAAGTGGAACTCTAAATTTGAAGAAAAATCTATCGGTGTGTTTAGGTTATGGCGTGTGTCTTACCGTGAACGTTGGTTTGTCATTCAATTATCTTCATATACTATACTCTGATTGGAGTTGCTACAATGTACATGTTGTGTGAATTTATATTCATTTTAGGTCGGGTGGAGATTTATAATTCAGGTGGTATAACAAATATACAATTTGAACCTGAGATTCCATAAGTGGCTAACTTCCATATCAAGTCATTGTCTTTCTATTAGATTAACTGATAGAAAAATATGTTTATATAACTTCCATATTAACATTACAATATTGTTGTTTTGTTCACAGGTTTCCATCAAGAATAGTGTAATACAAGGAATGGACGGAACATTTGGAAGCACAAATCTTGAATACAATTTATGATGTAAACGAGCTTCGTCCATTTCTCCAGTAGATCACAAGCCAGAAATTTGATGTCCGGTCTATTATTGCTCGGATTGTTGATGGGAGTGAATTTGACGAGTTTAAGAAACAATACGGCACTGTGAGAGAACATTATTAGACTTATTTCTTATCTGGAATTTATTTTGGCAGACGCTTTTGCGAGAATATATGGCCAGACGATAGAAATCATCGGGAACAATGGCATACGCTTCAATGAATCTGCACTAAAAGGAGTTCACTTCATTTAATTATGTTCTCAGCGTAAAATTCCTCTTGTTTTCCTCCAAAACATCACAGGCTTTGTGGTAACTAAAAATTCCTTTTGTTGTGTTCTAACATTTGTGGAAGAGTTTGTCTCTCTATCTAACTTACTCTCTTTTGCAACCTCTCTTTTGCTTATATAGGTGACTAAAAAAAATGGTGATGGCAGTATCTTGTGCTTAATTCTTGTAAAGAGTCCGAGAGATTTGATTAGTCTATGCCAAAGCGTAAGCTCGGCTCTTAACTCAGGTACCAAAGATTACAATTATAAGAATTGTATTTGTACAGGCGAGCTCGGTTTCATTGCCAATTGCACCAGCATACAAGGTTTTTTTTTATTGTTACTCATGTAGATTTTATGTGGGACGAATTCAATATTTTATGGCGAAGACAAGATCACGAGATAAATTATCAGTAACTCGTGTAAGCCCTAAATGATGAGTAACAATTTAACTAAACAGAACAACGTGGACTACTGAATACATTAATGGGAGAAAGAAAATAAATTACTTTAAAGTTAGGATATGCTTATAGAATTATGGGCAATATCCATATTCCCCAATGGAAGGCATGTGAATAAGCTAAAAAGGAAATGGAGATTAGAATAAGATTCAATACATAACTTCAGATTTTGTAAATGTTAAATTCGAGTCAGATATCTGCTCTGCACTTGTCTCAGATCCTCGGCTTTGGCCTAAATGTGGTGCTATTTTTTTTTTTAAATGATCTGTGGAATGTAAAAATGCTATCCTCAGCTCTATAGATTTTTGAATCAAGACCGGTTTGAGATGCATTTGAAATCAAGATTTCCTGTTGTGAATTTTCGAGTTAAAAGAAGAGAAGAGCCTAAAACAGCAAACCATTTGAACTAAAAACAGAGTTTAACGGAACAACAAACAGCAAATCATTTGAACGAAAAAAAAGTTTAACAAAGATTGAAACATTAAAATAATAGTCAAACCAAGGGGTAGTTGTGACCAAAAGTTAGTCATCAGAAGCAGAAACAGTGTACTCCTCTCTGGTCTTCCACTTTTCTCTAGCGGATAGCATTTTCCAAAGCAATGCTGATTTTGCAAGATAAAGTGGTGGTGGGAAGTCATCAGGCAGTGCCAGGAAAACATTGTAACCTTGAAATATCAAACCTTGAAGGACAGCCACGACCATGCTGCCAGATTTCATCTCGTCTTTTGAGATAACCAGGATATTTGAGACCAAAGGAGGTTTCAAACGATTGTCCATTGACCACAAAACAAAGTCCACCATCATCACCGTAACTCTTGACACTTTGTCTGCTGGAACTATCAAGGGAGATATGTAGATTACAGTTACAGACATATAAGTAAAAGAAAGAAAATGTGTAAAAAAAGTAAAGGTAAATCTCACCTTTTACCAAAGTGATTCCGGCATCCAGATAGTCAAGCGGGAGCGATTCCAATTCCTCAGCAACACCATAGGCGTAGATTGACACGTCACCAGAAGAATGAACAGCTGACTTGATATTCTTAAAAATATATATATATATATATATATATATATATATCTTACTGGTGGGCATGGAGAAAGTTGTGATTTCTGGAGCGGGAAGCTTTATAAAAAACTTATCATCTTCATCTTCATCTTGCTCTTGCTCGCCTGTCTTGCTCTCGAATCGGTCTTGCAGAGTCATTGCAAATGGCAATGCTTCATCAAATATGCCTGGACAAACCCATACTGGTAATTTCCTCCCTGGTTCTAAGGAACCATTGGAATCTCTGTATATTCCAAAATTGTTAGCTTCATCCACGTCCACTGCAGGCAGTACAAGTACAATATGGAAACCTCTGTCTCTCAAAGAACCAAGAACCCTACTGATCATTTCAGTGTGTTGTGACAATTTCCACCAAACTACATGGAAAAAGCCTACTCCGTGCCCGTGCAACAAGGTCCGCTAACATAATCTTAAGTCTTTCATGTTCATCCTCTTGGGACATAAGAGGGAAGACTCTACCATAAACATATTTCTGAAGCAAATCATCCGAGAATACACTCGGATTAACACAAGCCATAATCTGGAGGGACAACGAAGACCTGCTTAGATAAAGCATACTTCATAGCGCGACTACTAAAAAAAGGTTCCTGATAGTTAGGGGAGCCAACTGTCGGCGTGCCAGTAGACGTTTCTCACCCTCTCTGCGAGGTTTCACAAAACATCCATTAAAATATTACATAGACGATTATTAGATCAGGAGAAATCTACAAACAAACAAGAGATAGAGAGAGATCTTACCAGGTAGTATTCTTCTGGGCAAGGGAAATCGAGAGACCCAGAGGAATACTGAAAAGGAAAAAAGGAAATTAGGGCTATTTATCGTTATGAGTTGGGCTTTTATTCAACTGGGCTTCAATTGAGTGTTAGTGTGTCTTAAATGGTCCAAAATAGTTCGATTCTTCTATAAAACAGAATTATTTTGGATTTTTCGGTGATTTAAATATCCAACTATACTATTTTCGCCAAAATAAGTACCAACTCTTTCCTGAACTACAATAAACACAAACTTGACCTAGCTAAATTAGATACAAAATCATATAATATAATTGGAGAGTTCTCTCCATTTAGGATGTTCATATCATTTTTTTTAAATCTCCACATCATCAAAAAGAAGTAATTACATTAAAACGATTCAATTAATTTTAACATTTTTCTATTTATTATTTGGAATAAAAATCATATATATAATTATATAAATTGTTCCAACTTTAATTGAATTTATCAATTAACAATTTTTGTGAGAATTAAATCAAAACAATAATTCAAAAAGAACCCTAAAATGTATTTTTAATAAAACAGTAAAATTAAAACTAATGACTCAATGAATTCACACACTATTATATTATTATCTATCATTAAAAAAAAACAATAATTCACAAAAAATTATATAATAAAAATATAACACAAGAAAATATAAGAGATTGTAGGATGGTTGTCGTGGTCGTTTTATATTCCCGCAAAAATTTTAACTGATTTTTGTTATAACTTGGCACCTAGCAAATCGTTGCTTTTCAAAGAAAAAATTATCTTCGACAATATCAAAATTGTATCTTTTCTTAAAATAAGTTTTTATTTTTATAAATATTTATATAGATTTATCTTAAAAAATTTAAATGATTATACTTGTTAGTAATCTTAAATGTATTGTTACTTGTTAGTAATTTCAAATTAAAATGTAGCATAATGTACTGGTATAAATCTAGTTAGTCAAACTTAAAACTCGACGTTAGTCTCTCTGTTAACTGTGATCGTTTAATAAACGACGTCGTTTGCAAAAAAAAAAAAAGTTCTTCTTCTTCCCCCAAATCGATCCCCAAATACTTAATTTCTTCTTCTTCTCCAAAACCTCATCACTGTAATTCCGATTTCTTCTTCTCCAAAACCCCATCACTGTAGTGTGGTTACTTAGGAGATATGGTCAGAAGGAAGACATTCACAACATGTCGACGCCCAATTCGAAAAGTTGCTGTCGAGGATGAGTGTGACGACGATCGTGAAGCTATACCAGGAGATGATTGCCCAGTTACTGCTGATGAGGATGGTGGCGTGTTAGAGAACGACGACAATGGTGGTGAGTTGGAGAACGCCGACAATGGTGGTGAGAACGATGGCAATGGTGGTGAGTTGGAGAACACCAACAATGGTGGTGAATTAGAGAACGACGACGATGTTGTGGATGTTGAAGACTTAGCAGATCATTTTGGAGATATTGCGAGAGAGGAAGAGAGTGATAAAGACAGTCTAGACGACATCTGGAACGATGACAAGATATCAAATTCTTTGTCATCCGACGATGAGGAAGAGGAAGCGCGTAGAGAATCCCATGAAGATACACTATCAGCCGATGAAATTCTAGCCTTGGGTTAAACATTTGGCTCTGCTTCTGAGTTCAAGCAGGCACTTCTTAGATATTCTCTTAAAACCTGATACGATATTAAGCTATTCTTGTCCACACAAAAGAAGCTTGGTGCGATTTGCTCTGATAAAAAAGATAATTGTGGTTGGAGAGTTTACTACTCCTATGAAAAGAGTAAACACAAGTTGCAGATTAAGACGTACATGAGTAAGCACACATGTATCAGGTCTGGTTTCTCAAAGATGTTGAAGAGTTCATCAATTGCACAGTTGTTTGAGGAAAGGTTAAGAGTGGATCCTAAACTCACGGCAAAGGACATGGTTGATGAGATAAAGAGGAACTATACTTTGATTGTCACTGTGGATCAATGTCGGAAAGCGAAGACCAAACTTTCGAGGCTGAGAAGAGCTAGCCACGAAGTACATTTTTCTCGGATTTGGGATTACCAAGCAGAAATCTTTCAGACCAATCCAGGCACCAAAATGGAAATTGAGACTATTCTGGGACCAAATCCAGGAAGCAAACAAAGGTTTGATCGTCTTTATGTTTGTTTTCAAGCACAGAGAAATTCTTGGATGACTTCATGTAGGCCTATCATAGGACTAGATGGCGCCTTCCTTAAATGGGATGTCAAAGGCCAGTTGATAGCTGCAGTTAGAAGAGATGGAGATAATAGAATTGTTCCAATAACATGGGCAGTACTTGAGATAGAAAACGATGATAACTGGGATTGGTTTGTAAATCATCTCAAAGTGGATTTAGGACTAGATGATGGGAGAAAGATAACGATCATTCAGATAAACATAAGGTAATGTCTATTCTTTGTTCTCTTAGATTCTCTATTTTTTGTGTCTGCCTTATCATATTTATAGTCTTTGGCTTGTATTGCAGGGTTTGGTGAAAGCTGTTCACAATGTTCTCCCACAAGCTGAACACCGTATGTTTGCTAGACACATTCTAGGAAATTGGAAGAGAAATAGCCATGATCCAGAGCTAGAGAGGCTGTTTTGGAAAAAACCATGCAGTTACACCAAAGGGGATTATGAATATAATTTGAAAGCGTTGAGGAAGTATAATCAAAATGCACATGATTCTCTACAGAGAACCAATCCTCATGCATGGTCCCGTGCCTTCTTTCAGGTTGGTTCTTGCTGTAATGATAATTTGAACAATTTGAATGAGTCTTTCAATAGAACCATTCGTGAAGCAAGAAGAAAACCATTGCTTGAATTGTTAGAGGATATTAAGAGACAATGTATGGTTCGTACTGCAAAGAGGAAACTAATTGCTAGTAGGTTAAAGACGAGATTCACAAGGAGTACACATCTTGAAAATTGAGTCGGCTAAGGATAAGTCTAAAGATTGTATAAGATACATGGCCACTGCTGAGTTGCATGAGGTAGACTTCCATGGTGTTTTTTTATTCTGTGGATATGAATTTACAAACGTGTGGATGCAGGAAGTGGCATCTCAATGGCATACCGTGTCATCATGCCACTTGTGTTATCACAGCAAAAAAACTGAAGATTCAAGATTATGTTTCAGAGTATTACACAACTAAAAAGTGGCAACAAACTGTTACGTGTAGTATTTCACCTGGTAAAGAACAATAGAATCAAGGGAATATTGTATTGATGATGATGATAAAAGTTGTACAGATCAAGAGAACGTATATGGGATGTCTCTCTCCTCCCCTCACACAAGTCACGATTTACTTGTTCCCTACTCACAGATCACAACTTTCCTTTATATACTAATACTAATCCCTATGCTCTTCACACATGTGATCCGTTGAGGACCATGTGCACGAGATATGAGCTGCTTATACTTAACCATGGTTTATTCCTTACCATATCATAGTGAGACACTCCTTCTGAGCCCATGTAACTCTACTTCAGAGTGATGTTTAACCCTTGATCAGGCCCGTTGAGCCTTCTTGTTCCTCTTGTACTGATATAAGATAGGTGGATGTTGGGCCTCATATGTATCAATATCCTCCCCTTTAAATTAACCTTGTCCTCAAGGTTGAAACGCGGAAACTGTCCCTTGATGACGCTTTTCCATTCCCATGAGCACTCATAATCTGGCAGACCCTTCCATTGAATGAGTACCTCTTCCTGACCTGAGAGTGGATTCTTTCTGTGACCCAAAACAGCTGCAGGTTCTGCCTCCAACACGCCCTCTGCAGTCAATCGGGCCGGAATGGGAACTGCCATGATTGGTTCTCCAATAGCCTTCTTCAGTTGGGACACATGGAAAGTGGGATGGATTTTAGCATCCGGTGGAAGTTTAATTTTGTACGCCACTGCTCCGATTCTAGCCTCTACTTCATACGGCCCATAAAACCTTGCAGACAGCTTTTCATTGGCATGTCTTGAGAGTGACAGACGACGGAATGGTCTCATCTTTAGGTACACCATGTCCCCAACTGAAAACTCCACCTCCCTTCGATGGCCATCAGCCCTGTGCTTCATCAGTTGTTGAGCCTTGTGTAAGTGTTCCCTGATGAGCACAAGAGTGTCATCTCTTTCCCGTAACGTAGCTTCCAAATCGGCATTGGCAGTAGACCCAGTTTCGTATTTCAGCAAAGTTGGAGAGTCCCTGCCGTAAACAGCTTTAAAAGGTGACATTTTAATTGCTGAGTGATATGCAGAATTATAACAGAGCTCTGCCCAAGGAAGAAAACGAGCCCAAGAACGTGGCTGATCTCCAGAAAAACACCTGAGGTAAGTCTCTAAGCCGCGGTTTGTTACCTCTGTTTGACCGTCAGTCTCGGGGTGATAAGCCGTACTAAAACAGAGGTTTGTACCAGCCAGACGAAACAACTCCTTCCAAAACGAGCTAGTGAACACCTTGTCTCGATCCGAGATGATAGTCTTGGGAAACCCGTGGAGTTTAATAATCTCTTGCACAAACAGGAGTGCCACCTCTGGTGCAGTAAAAGGGTGCTTCAACCTCACAAAATAAGCATATTTGGTCAGTCTATCCACTACCACCATTACCACATTGTAACCTTCAGACCTTGGTAACCCCTCTATGAAATCCATAGATATGTCCTCCCAAACCTGTGTGGGAATGGGCAAGGGTTGCAACAGACCTCCTGGAGCCAGAGTAGAATATTTGTACCTCTGACACACTTGACAAGCTGCCACATACCGTCGAATATCAGTCATCATTCCAGTCCAATAAAACAACTCACCAATTCGTTTTTGGGTCTTCAAAACTCCACCATGACCTCCCATTTTCCCATCATGGAATTCTTTTAGGATCAAACCTGTAAAGAGAGACTCTCTAGGTAGCACCAGCTTGCCTCTTCTTAGTAACCTCCCTTGCACCAAGGAATACTCGGGATGAGACTGAGCGTCTCGTTGTAGATCAATGATCACCTTTTGTAGTGTCGTGTCCTTGTCTACATCACCACAAATCTCTTCGAGTTGTATTGCTGTAGGAATGGTGAGTGCAAAGAGCTCTGGCACTGCTCCTTTACGAGATAATGCGTCTGCAGCTTTATTCTCCAGCCCTGGTTTGTACTGGATATCGAAATCAAACCCCAAGAGTTTGGTCAACCACCTTTGGTACTCCATGTTGATCTCTCGCTGCTCCAGCAAAAATTTAAGGCTTTTTTTATCGGTCCTTACCAAGAATTTCCTCCCCAACAAGTAATGGCGCCACTTTTGAATTGCAAAGACAATGGCCATGAGTTCCCTTTCATAGATGGACTTGTGTCGCTGCCTTTCAGTCAACGCCTGGCTATAGTACGCTATCGGTCGCTGATTTTGCATCAAAACCGCACCCAATCCAGTGCCTGATGCATCAGATTCTACCACAAAGAGAATATCAAAGTCCGGTAAAGCTAAGACTGGAACCGTGATCATGGCGTGTTTCAACTTGTGGAAAGTCTCTGCAGCTTTATCATCCCACTGGAAGTTGTCTTTTTTCAGGAGATCTGTGAGAGGACGAGCTGCAGCTCCATAATCCTTAACAAAGCGTCTGTAGTAACCTGTCAGACCCAAAAAACCACGCAAATCCTTGACATCCCGAGGCTCCTGCCACTCCACCATTGCACTGATCTTGCTAGCATCAGTAGCAACTCCTTCTGCCGAGATCAAATGCCCCAAATATTCAATCTGCTCACTACCAAACTGGCACTTCTTTTTGTTTGCATACAACTTCTGTTGGTGTAGAATTTGTATTACCAATCTCAGGTGCTTGCAATGTTCCTCTCTGTTGCTGCTGTATACTAGGATGTCATCGAAGAAAACTAGTACAAACTTCCGTAGGTACGGCCGAAAGATGTCATTCATCAAGGACTGGAAGGTTGCTGGTGCGTTTGTCAACCAAAGGGCATGACCAAGAATTCATAGTGACCGTCATGCGTACGGAAGGCTGTTTTCTGTATATCCTCCGCCTTGACCAAAATTTGGTGATACCCGGAACGTAAATCCAACTTGGAAAATACCCTTGCACCTTGTAGTTCGTCTAGCAACTGGTCAATCATAGGGATGGGGTAGCTATCAGCAACAGTGGCCTTGTTTAGTGCCCTATAGTCCACGCAAAATCTCCAACTTCCGTCCTTCTTCTTCACTAGCAACACGGGACTAGAGAACGGGCTGCCACTCTCCTTAATGATACCGGCAGCTAGCATTGCAGCCACTTGTCTCTCAATCTCAGCCTTTTGTATTTGTGGATATCGAAAGGGCCTCACACTGATAGGATTGGTGCCTTGCTCAAGAACAATGGCGTGTTCCTTTCCTCTGGATGGTGGTAACCCTTGAGGTTCTGTGAAGACGTGAGCAAATTCCTTCAACACCAAAACCAATTCCACAGGTGGTGATACTTCAAAGTCACTTCCGACGGCTTGCAGACCCCCATACTCCAGTACCTCTCCCTCTCCCTGTTGCTCAATTGCTTTCCATAAGGATTTGAGTGAAATGGCCGAGTTACACAAGGTAGGGTCTCCCTGTAGTGTGACTGTCATTCCTGGCACCTTGAATTTCATTACTTGCAACTTCCAGTTCACTTTCATATCGCCCAACGTTTCCAACCACTGTATTCCAAGGATTGCATCCGCGCTGCCCAATTCGAGAGGCAAAAAACTTGTAATGATTGAGCAGTTTTGCATAATCAACTCAACATCCTTACACACACCTGCTCCCTTCACCGTTAATCCCGTTCCCACCAACACTCCATATCCCATTGTACCCTCTGTAGTAAGCCCCAATTGTCGTACTATTTTATCTGAAATAAAATTATGCGAAGCTCCACTATCAACCATCACCACCACCTTCCTTCCCTGAATCGTCCCTGTCAGTTTCAGTGTTCGTGGTGAAGAGATCCCAACCACCGAGTTGATGGAGAGCTCAGCCAGCTTCGTTATCCCTGCCGAATTGTCCGCATCTGCATCATCGTCTTCCTCAGCATACTCATATTCCGTCCCATCCTCTTTCACAATCAACACCTGCAACTCCTTGTATCGACACTGATGGCCTGGGTGGAACCTTTCGTCGCACCGGAAGCACAGACCCCGAGCCTTCCTCTCCGCCATCTCCTCTGGTGTTAGCTTTCGGTAGGGTGGCTTACGATTTCCAGAGAATCGAGAGGACCCTAGGGTTTTGTCTTTCAAGTTTCGATACTGTGTCGTTTGACTCCCAAATTGATTAATGGATTTGGGTTTCAACGAATTGGGCCCATTACCATGAGTTGGGTCTCCACGATTGACAGCATTCGAGAATCTTCCACCAGGTGACCTCATCGTCCTTCCTGCACTACAGGACAACTCCTCTGGCAGCGACTCCTCCTGCCCCGACCATTCTTCCACCATTTTTGCTACAGACATCATTTTTTTGAGGTTTCGCGGCTCGAACATCTTCACCCCTACCCGGATCCTCGGCTTAAGTCCGATCATAAAAGCCATTTCCAAAACTTTTTCATCCAGCTCTGGTGCGTTGGTGGCTAACGCGATGAAATCCCGACAATAGTTCTTCACCGTGTCCTCTTGCCTGAGCGTTAGTAACCTTTCTCCGGTTATAGTATCATGGCCTGTCGCAAATTGCTCCAAGACCCTCATCTTCATTTGTTCCCAGTTCAAAAATGGGTTTCGATCGCGTTCCCATCGGTACCACATCAGCGCCTCATCATCGAAACACATCCTCACCGCCTGTAGCTTCTCTTCCTCCGTGAAACTTCCAAGCTCGAAGTACTGCTCTACCTTGAGTACCCAGTTTTCAGCGTTATCTCCGTCAAACAGAGGCAGCTCCAACCTCCGCATCAACGGCTCGTTCCTCTTCTCCGGTGCTTTTCCTTGTTGAAGCGATGTGTTCTCTGACTCGGATTTTTCCACAGTTTCTGCAACGGCGATCGGTTCGATCATGGTTGTTGTGGTTTGGTTCATGATTTCACTAGAGGATCCGACGTTGCTCGTATTTTTCTCCGGCGTAGGAGTCTCCACGTTGATTTGTTTCTGTCTCCTTGCCTCTGACTCCTCGATCCACCTCTGTTCCATATGATCCAACACACTGAACTTACCCATTTGTTTCTGCATCTCCGCAAGAGTTTTCTCTATCGCCGCTATTTTTTCCACATCTTTTTGCAGACCTTCAACGACTTTCTCCAGATCGGCTTGATCAGATTTCTTCGGTGGTGCCATTCTTTTCCCAGATTTCGAATGCTCTGATACCAAGTTGTTACGTGTAGTATTTCACCTGGTAAAGAACAATAGAATCAAGGGAATATTGTATTGATGATGATGATAAAAGTTGTACAGATCAAGAGAACGTATATGGGATGTCTCTCTCCTCCCCTCACACAAGTCACGATTTACTTGTTCCCTACTCCCAGATTACAACTTCCCTTTATATACTAATACTAGTCCCTATGCTCTTCACCCATGTGATCCGTTGAGGACAATGTGCACGAGATAGGAGCTGCTTATACTTAACCATGGTTTATTCCTTACCATATCATAGTGAGACACTCCTTCTGAGCCCATGTAACTCTACTTCAGAGTGATGTTTAACCCTTGATCAGGCCCGTTGAGCCTTCTTGTTCCTCTTGTACTGATATAAGATAGGTGGATGTTGTGCCTCATATGTATCACAAACATACGAGCATGGTATTAGGCCTGTGGAAGGAATGAAGTTGTGGCCGAGGTTAAATAATTTACCCGTCTTGCCACCACCAAATAGACTAGGCAATCGTGGTAGGCCAAGTAACTATGATAGAAAAAAGGTCAAGGTGAATCTGCCTCTTCCTCTCAGCAGACCAAGTTAAGTCGTGAGAAGCGCATCATGACATGTTCAAACTGTAGGGAAGAAGGGCATAATAGGTTAACATGTTCAAGACCTAGTGTTGAGCCTGAAGCTAAAAGACCAAGGGGTGGACCAAAAAAATAAAAGGTTCTTTCAATATTTTGTTGTTAAAAGTTCTCTACTGTGATCTCTTGTTGATTCTAATGTTCAAATTGTTTGTGTTGTTTTATTAGATTCTATGAGACCATCATCATACATGTGATTTCAGGATGCTTTTACTAACAAGAAGATGATGCTTTTGCTAACAAGAAGATGATGCTTTTGTTGTTGTATCTCTCAAGAACTTATCTTTGTTTCTTTGTATCTTTGAAACTTTAAAAAACCATCTTTGTATCTTTCTTAAACTCTCTTTGTCTCTCTCAAGCGTGTTCTTTTGGAATGTGATTTCAGCTACTCTCTTTCACTCTCTCTCTCTCTCTCTCATTATGAAACTAAATGTCGTAAGGTCACAGAATCTCAAAAGAGACAAATGACAAACTCCAAAGATCTTGCATAAACTCAAAAGAGACAAATGACAAACTTGAAAGGTCTTACATAATCTCAAAACCAAGACAAATGACAAAAACTCAAAATAGAAGATAGGCAATGACAATAAACATGAAGCAAAGACATACACAAACTAATCTGGTGATAATTTTCCACTTCCGAAACTCGACTTTGATCCACATTACATCTTCTTTGAAGTCGTGAATCACATCCTTCAACCCTTCAACCTCGGCTTTGAGATTGTAAATTTTCATTTTCTATATTCTCAATTGATTGTAATGCATCTTTAACCTCCTCTAAGCAACGATTCTTCTTCCCACTTAAACAAATGATCATAATGAAATACAAAGGAGAAATGAGAATGTTAGAAGTTTAAGAAAACAAGTTTTTAGTAATGCATCTTAATATTTACATCTCTCTTGGTTTCACAACGGTAGAAAGGGTGTCCGGGATTTTTTTGTGTCTTCAACGTAAACATCGTAACAACACCTTCACATACACATTTCAACCGAAAACCACGTTTTCTAAACGATTTGACAATTGATTTCTCCACTTTTGAACTCATATCCACTTGAACTACACAAACAAAGCTGCAAGATCGAAACTACAGTGATGGAATTTTGGAGAAGAAGTAAGACACTAAAATGATGGGGTTTTGGAAAAAAAGAAATCAAAATTACAATGATGGGGTTTTGGAGAAGAAGAAGAAATTAGAGATTTGGGGAAGAAGAAGAAATTTCATTTTTTGCAAACGACGTCGTTTTATTAAACGATCATAGTTAACGGAGATTAACGTCGCTTAAATGAGTTTTAAGTTTGACTAATTTTGTATCTAATTTAGCCAGATCAACACAGGTTTGTGTTTATTGTAGTTCAATGAAGAGTTGGTACTTATTTTGGCGAAAACGGCATAGTTGGGTATTTAAATGACCGTTTTTCCATTTTCATTATGTGTTGTTTCTTCATTTTGGTCAAGAAGTGTTGGGTTTATCTATTATATTATTAGAGAGGTAACTATGCGCCAGAATGAAAGTTGAGTTTTTATTACATCGTAATTTAATGTTGTCTTTATGTGGTTTATATTTTTATGGATATATTCGATAATTGATTTATACTTTTTATTGATTATATATATCCCCTCTAATTGGTTTAAACAATTTCGATTGTTTTAGAATTTTTTTATTATATGGATTTATTATATTTGATTGTTATATTCCATATATTCGATTTGTTCGTTTTATGGAAAACCCTAGCCCCTATCGATTGTTTTAGAATTTTTAATTATATGGATTTATTATATTCGATTGTTATATTCCATATATTCGATTGGTTCGTTTTATGGAAAACCCTAGCCGCTACTTTTATGATTATATATATATATATATATATATATATATATATATCTCGGGTGTTGTTGTTCGGTCATGGCTGTTCTGAGATCATTATATTTTAATCTTTTAGCAAAAATTTCTTGAGTTTGAAGTTTTGGATCAGTTTGATAACTTTCGATTTTGATTTCGCTTCTCTGGAACCATTGATAGTGATACGATACTCTGGAGCCATGTTTTCGTCTCTCTCAGCTCCTTACTCACTTTCTTCTTCGTTGATTTCATCTTTCGTCGCCGTTAAAGCGCCTCCAGTCACCGGACTTCTGGTTCTTCGCCGCGATATTCTTTCTAACATGGCTAGCTCGAATCGGAATGATTCGGATTATTGTTTTCCCGATAAGCTTAAATCTTTTGCCAAATCAGCTATTCTCATCGGTACTGCTGTTCCCATGATATTGGAGTTTGGTTTAAGTTTGGTGCACTAAAGATTTCGGTTTACGTTGGACGTCATCCGATTCAATAATTCAGCTACTTATTTAGCATATCTGTTACGATACTTCTAGAAAATAGGAGCAGTTTGTAACAGAGTCCTAATCTGCTGTAACAAAGTCTTAGATAGTTGTAGATTTCTCTAGATTCGTGTGGGGATCAGTTCTCTATAAATGTATGTACATTCCATCATTCTAAAGCAACGGAAAATTCAGCCTCTGTTTTTTCTTTATGGTATCAGAGCTTGACGACCCCGACTGATGCTGTTTCAACTACAACGATGAACGTGATAACGGAGGTGAGAAGAACAATCTCACCCTACGACTTGACCTCTGTCGACAATCCAGGTGCGGTGATCTCTCACCCACTTTTGAAGGGAATTAAGTATGACGAATGGGATTGCGGAATGAAGACAGCCTTGACTTCACGCAAGAAGTTTGGTTTGCTGGCCAGAACGATCACAAAACCAGCTGAAGGATCTCCTGATCTAGAAGACTGGTGGACTATTCAAGCTCTTCTTGTGTCATGGATCAAGATGACCATCGATCCGATACTTCGATCCACAATCTCACACAGAGATGTTGCACAAGACCTTTGGGAGCATTTGAAGAAACATTTTTCAGTGATGAATTGGCCTCGGATTCAGCAGATCAAAGCTGAACTTGCTTGTTGCAAACAAAGAGGGCTTGCAATTGAAGCGTACTATGGAAAACTAACCCGAATCTGGGACAGCCTTGCAAGCTATCGGCCGTTGAGAACCTGCAAGTGTGGCAAATGTGTTTGTGATCTCGGCACAGCACAAGAAGCAGATCGTGAAGAGGATAAGGTGCACCAATTCCTCTTCGGACTTGATGATCAATTCCATGCTGTAAGATCAAGCCTGGTTACGCGAGTACCTGTTCAATCACTTGAGGAGGTTTACAACATCGTGAGGCAGGAAGAGGATCTTCATGCTGGTGGAGAAGAAAGGTCTGAAGTGACTGCGTTTGCAATTCAAACAAAGCCACGTTTTAGAAACGAAGGAACAGCCTTATGCAAACACTATAATCGAAGTGGTCATGCTTCAGACAGCTGTTATGCAGTGATTGGCTATCCTGAATAGTGGGGTGATTGACCAAGGAGCAGAAGTTTGCAAGGAAAAGGACGTGGTGGACCAAGCTCAAGTGGTGGTTCTGGTCCAAATGGAGGAAGAGGACGTGGACAGCCAGCTTTTGCAAATCGTGTTTATGTTCCAAATCTGGAAATTCAGAATTGTGAACAAGCAAATCACGTCCTCACAGATCAGGACCGTGACGGTGTAAGTGGGTTGAGTGAACAACAATGGCGCACAATCAAGAACATTCTCAATGCTGGAAAGGAAAAGGAGACCGAGAAACTTTCTGGTAAGCTTTCTTTTCCTTCTTGGATATTGGATACAGGAGCATCTCATCATTTGACAGGAAGATTTGATCTACTAACTAATGTGAGAGATATGCCTCATGTTCTGATTGTTATGGCTGATGGAAGAGAACAAGTTTCTTTGAAAGAAGGGTCAATACGTATTGGCTCTGATTTAGTCATGAAATTGGTGTTTTATGTTGAAGAATTGAAGTCGGATTTGATTTCTGTGGGACAATTGATGGATGAAAATAGGTGTGTAGTTCAGATGGCTGATCACTTCCTTGTTATCCAGGACCGCATTTCGAGGATGGTGATTGGAGCGGGTAAGCGAATAGGAGGAACGTTTCACTTTTGCAGTACGGAGATCGCAGCATCAGTCACAATGAAGCAGGATAAAACGTATGAGCTGTGGCACAATCGGATGGGTCATCCATCTGCAAAAGTATTACGATTGCTTCCAAGTATTTCAGTTTCTGTCTCTTCTGCAAATTCGAATAATGCGTGTGATGTTTGTCTCCGCGCCAAACAAACAAGAGATTGTTTTCCGACCAGTTTGAATAAAACTTCTAAGATTTTTGAGTTGATTCATGTTGATCTTTGGGGTCCGTATCGTACACCTTCACACTCAGGAGCAAGATATTTTTTAACGATAGTTGATGATTATTCAAGAGGAGTTTGGTTATATCTGTTAAACGATAAAAGTGAAGCATCTAGGAATTTAAAAAATTTATTCTCCTTGACAGAACGACAGTTTGGCATACAAGTTCAAACAATTCGAAGTGATAATGGATCAGAGTTTTTGTGTCTCGCTGATTTCTTCCAGAAAAATGGAATCATACATGAAATATCTTGTGTGGGAACACCACAACAAAACGGAAGAGTTGAGAGAAAGCATAGGCATATCCTTAATATCGCGAGAGCTTTGAGGTTTCAAGAAAGTTTGCCAATTGAATTTTGGGGAGAATGCATCTTAACTGCGTGTTATTTAATCAACAGGACACCAAGCTCGGTGTTGCAAAATGCTACACCTTATGAACGACTTTATAAGAAACCACCTTCTTATAATCATCTAAGAGTGTTTGGGAGTTTATGTTATGCGCACAATCAAAATCGAGGAGGCGACAAATTTGCAGAACGGAGTCGAAGATGTGTATTTGTTGGGTATCCACATGGCAAGAAAGGGTGGCGTCTGTATGATCTCGAAAAAATGGAATTTTTCGTTTCAAGAGATGTTGTGTTCTCTGAATCTAAGTTTCCATTCTCATCTGAAAAATTACCTATGGTTCACGATGATGAAGATGAAACAAAAGATTTGTGGGCTCCAATTTCTGATGGGTTAATAAAATAAGAAGATATGGGCCTAGAAGTTGGGCCTAGTGTGCAAAGAAGGAATGATATGAAAGCTGTGCCATCAAATATCACGACACATCCCAATACTTCAAGGTCACACTCTGAAATTCAGTCCACACAAATAACACAGCTCCATCTTTGTCGTCTGCACCTCTCTTGAATCAAATCACGACAGAAGAAGAACAAACAGTGGATCTTGAGCCACTTTTAGGTCGTGGTCATCGGAGAAAGGCAATTCCGGTAACGCTACGAAACTTTGTTGTTAACTCTGTTGATATCAATTCAAAAAATAATTTCGAGAGTGAAACAACATATCCGATTTCTCATCAAGACAATGACCATCGTTTTTCCGCAACACACATTACATATGTTACTGCAATTCTAACTACGGAAAAACCAAAGTCCTTCAAAGAAGCGATGGAAGATGAAAGGTGGCGTAATGCTATGCAAATGGAAGTTGGTGCTCAAGAAGAAGCACAAACGTGGACCATAGAGGATTTGCCACCAGGAAAACGGGTAATTGGGAGTCAATGAGTTTTTAAGGTGAAATTTCAATCGGATGGGACTATTGAGAGATACAAGGCACGCTTAGTGGCTATGGGAAACAAACAAGTTGAAGGAGAGGACTATGGAGAAACATTTGCTCCGGTTGCAAAAATGGGAACCATGAGATTGTTCCTTGATGTTGCAGCTAAAAACGGATGGAAAATCCATCAGATGGATGTCCACAACGCGTTCTTGCATGGAAATTTAGCAGAAGAGGTATACATGAGACTACCTCCAGGATTTCAATCAACGGACAAAAATAAGGTATGTCGTCTTCGAAAATCGCTTTATGGCTTGAAACAATCACCGCGGTGTTGGTTTGCTAAACTGTCATCAGCTTTGAAAGATTATGGATTTCAACAGTCATTGTGTGACTACTCTTTGTTCACTCTGGATAACGACGATTTTCGATTACACAATCTGGTATATGTTGACGACTTAATAATTGCGGGTAGTTGTGTCAAAGCAACACACGAATTCAAAGATTACTTGTCTTCTTGTTTTTGGATGAAGGATTTGGGACCTTTGAGATACTTTCTAGGGATCGAGGTAGCAAGAAACGAAACAGGCATATATCTTTGTCAAAGAAAATATGCGATGGATATTCTCACTGAGACTGGTTTGTTAGCAGCAAAACCCGCGAGTTTTCCTCTCCAACAGAATCTTAATTTGGCTCTTTATACTTTGTTTCTTATGACAGACGCCAAGCAGTATCGACGTTTACTTGGCAGGCTGATTTATTTGGTAGTAACGCGCCCCGACTTGGCTTATTCGGTTCATGTCTTAGCTCAATTTATGCAATCTCCTAGAAGTGATCATTGGGAAGCATCTTTGAGAGTTGTCAGGTATCTCAAATCTGATCCAGGACAAGGCATTTTATTACGGTCAGATGGTAATTTTCAAATTACAGGCTGGTGCGATTCAGATTGGGCTAGCTGTCCATTGACACGTCGATCTGTAACAGGTTACTTTGTTCAGCTTGGCGAATCACCGGTCTCATGGAAAACACGTAAACAACCAACAGTTAGTCGCTCATCAGCAAGCCGAATACAGGTCTATTGCTTTCTTGACTCAAGAATTGATATGGCTGAAACGATTGTTAACAACGCTTGGAGTAAAGCACGATCAGCCCATGATAATTGCTTGTGATAGCAAATCTGCGATCCATATTGCCACAAATCCGGTGTTTCATGAAAGAACAAAGCAAGTGGAACTTGACTGTCACTTTGTTCGAGATGAAGTTCTCACGGGTAATGTTCTGATGCGTCATGTCGACTCAAAGTCACATCTAGCGGATATTTTTACAAAACCAATTGGACGAGATGGTTTTCATGACTTCCATTTCAAGTTAGGCATACAAAACTTGTACGCTCCAACTTGAGAGGGGGTATTGGAGTTTGGTTTAAGTTTGGTTCACTAAAGATTTCGGTTTACGTTGGACGTCATCCGGTTCAATAATTCAGCTACTTATTTAGCATCTCTGTTACGATACTTCTAGAAAATAGGAGCAGTTTGTAACAAAGTCCTAATCTATTGTAACAAAGTCTTAGATAGTTGTAGATTTCTCTAGATTCGTGTGGGATCAGTTCTCTATAAAAGTATGTACATTCCATCATTCTAAAGCAACGAAAAATTCTCAGCCTCTGTTTCTCTTTACATGACCGGAAAATTCTCAACTTTACCGGTGAAAGCGGAATCTCCGGTTACGACTACCAAAGAAACAATCGAGGAAGTGAAAGAAGAGAAAAGTTCATCTGAGATCGAACCCTCCTCGCCATTGTCTTAGCTTCTAGACTCCACCCCTGAGGCGGTCCAGACGCTGAGATCACTCGCCCAATAGCCTCGCCATTAAGAACTTCCACTTTGTTTTCTCTGGTTGTGCGGCTTTATTCGAGAACGCATTGCTCATGGAACGGTCAGGGGAAGGAGATGCAGTGCTGCAGAGGCTGGAAGATGCGTTAGCTATAGCCGAAGCTGAGAATATGGTGAAGGAAATTAGGGACGTGAGACTGATCATGGCGAATTTGTTGGTATGAAAAATCTTTTTTATTTTATTTCACCTTTACGTAGTTTAAATATCAATTTTGTGAATAATTATATAATCGTATTGTGTAGACGTAATTGGTCACGTTGTTGGTTTTAGACGATTTGTCGATCGTCATTCACCAAGTTTTTACTAGCCATCGGGGGATTTTATTGTCGATCTCGAGAATGAGAAGTACTTGGCATTATATTATTATTTACAATTCTTATTTGATAACGAAATTTGTTTTTTTTTGTGTCTGATCATTCACAGTGTCTATATTTAAAATTTTTTTATAGCAAAATTCGTTTGCCTCTACAATTGTCTCGTGATTACACCTCTGATTTTTACAATTCATTATCTAATTGTAAAGGAGCTGTCGTTGTGTGTGTCGTTAGGTTTGCAAAGGTCTACCACATCAAAGGTTTGTTATCGAATTGATGATTTTCATTGCCATTTTTTTTTGTTCTATTATTGATTATTTTTTTAATTTTAACTAACTTATCTCAACGTTTTTAGGTGTTTGGGGAGTATCAAGTGTTTGGGGAGTATCAACTGCTTATAATTGCACAAGTGTTTTGTTGGATCCTGATTATGATGAGGTTGTTAAATTCAGGCGAGCAATTGCAAAACGGATGAAGCATGAGTTTTAGCTTTATTTCTACTACTTTATTAGTTGATTTATTAATTGTTGTACGAAATCTTGATTAGAAATTAAACAACTAACTAAACCATTTTTAACTCAAAAGCATAATTATATAATCTTCTTCATAGCATAATATTCCTATTTACAGCAGGATAATTCTTTTATAGAGAATTATTTATTATTTTCTATTTTATCAAATTTCAGATTAACCAAAAACAATAGATCGAGATTAACCAAAAATAAAAAAGGAAATTGTGATAAAAACTAAACCTTGGAGACGATCATACTATTATTTAGCAAGTGTGAAATCCTACGTGGCGGCTCCAGAATTACTCTCAGACCTGTTTTTACCTTTATGCCATTAATGAAATCGTTTAATTACAATCCATTGCCATCGAAATTTTATGACTAAAATATCCTTATTTCGAACGCATATAATTACTATGGGTTTGGATATGTTTTTATTGTGGCCATCTATTTTACCTGTTTTGGGTTTAGTGTCTATTTTATTTGCCCGTTTGTTTGTGTCGGTTGTTTTAAAACCCTAGGTATTATTTTTATCGTTTGTTATAAATACGATAGAGACTACACATATTGTTTGTTCTGTAATACCTTTTTCTTTTTGCCCTAATGATATTTTAGCAAGTGTGAAATCTTACGTGGCGGCTCTAGAATCACTCTCAGACCTGTTTTTACCTTTATGCCATTAATGAAATCGTTTAATTACAATCCATTGCTATCGAAATTTTATGACTAAAATATCCTTATTTCGAACGTATATAATTGCTATGGGTTTGGATATGTTTTTATTGTGGCCCATCTATTTTACCCGTTTTGGGTTTTAGTGTTTATTTTATTTGCCCGTTTGTTTGTGTCGGTTGTTTTAAAACCCTAGGTATTATTTTTATCGTTTGTTATAAATATGATAGAGACTACACATATTGTTTGTTCTGTAATACCTTTTTCTTTTTGCCCTAATGATATTGTTTTATTTGTTCTGTTTTTTTGTAGGTTATGTCGCCGTCTTCGAGGTATTATTTTGTTCGTTTTTGTGTTTATAGAATATATACTCCGCATGTTGTTAGTTTTGTTGTTTATTCGTTTATTTCTTTTTATTTTTCTACTAATTATCGTTCTATTCGTTTTATAGGTTATAACCTCTTTTCAGAGGTATAATTCGTTCTTATATTTGTTGTTTATGTATATGTGTTTTGTTATCTATTATACTGCTCATGTTGTTTATTATATCGTGAAATCGTTATTTATTTTTTACTCATCGCTTTATTCTTTTTTATAGGTTTTAAACTCCTCTCTGAGATATAATTTGATCTTATTTATTTTAAAATTTATGTGTTTTGTTCTCTATTATACAGTTTGTGTTTTCGTTAATTTCAAAATAAGTATAGTCTGTATTTTATATATTGTATTATTTCTAACAATAATCAGTTATTTATCTTTAACAAAAAATTGTTTATTATAAAATCTTATTTATTATTATTAAATTTCGTATGTACTTTTGTTCTAATATTTATTTTAAAATTTAAAATTAAAATTAATTTGTTTACGTGTCTTGAATCTATGATGACATATATTTTTAGTAATTGTGTTTTTGTGTTAGTTATTTGATCTATTCATTTTCTTCTTCTTGCTATTGTAATGATTTTTTTTTTTTTTTTTTTTTAATGATTCTCAAATCTTTTTCTGTAGTATTCGATACACGAAAATGTCGTGTTCGATTTATTTTATTTAAATATGTATTTTTAAAAAATTAATAAATAATTAAAAAATTTATGTTTTAATTTTATTAACAAACTAATGTGTTTATTTTGGTAAAAGAAGGTTATATGTACAAATTTGTGTTGTTTAACACGACTGTAGAGAGGTAATTTTGGGTTAATTTTGTGGGCCCCCCAATTTTAGATTTCTATTTGGTTTCTCTTGTTAAACCAATCTCTATCATGGTAATAATTGTCTGTGGAGTTATTGTTTTTTTTTTAACATCTTATTTATCAAATCGTTAGACATGTTTACATAGTATCAAGGAATAGCTGATTGAAAATACAAACAGGAGGAAGATTATAAATACAGAATGAATCATATTGAGATTGGCTTCGATGAACTATTGAGATTATAAATACAGAATGAATCATACATAATGAATCATACAGAATGAATCAATTTGTCAGCTATTGTGTTATTCTTTCTTCCCGTATGCAGAATCTGTATTGCTTCAAATATCGTATATCAGACACCAAGATTTTCTTTTTCGTGTTTTATCCTCTTCATTGATGCCTCTACTGCGGATTCTATCTATCTCATTTTGTATCTGGTTTAATGTCACCACCTGGTGCCTCCGTCTTCTATGAGACACAATAGCTAGTTTGACCGTGGCATTAGTGGAAATGTCCATACCAATGTAGCCTTTATATATTAATGTTTGAATGATTATTATTAGACGATGATTTACAATATATATAGGAGAATTACAAGAGAGATTTAGGTTAATCATATTGACATATCTATCTTTCTCTATATATAGTCTATACGCCCCTGCAAGATGGAGGAGTCACTCCAATTTTGTAGATAATTCAGTGAACCGAGCCCGTGAAAGAGATTTAGTCAAGGTATCTGAAAGTTGATCTTTGGTGAAGACATGAGAGACACGAACATCACCAGATTGAACATGGTTTTTGACAAAGTGGTAATCCAAAGCAATGTGTTTCATCCTGGAGTGGAACACCGGATTAGCACACAGATATATCGCACCTACATTGTCACAGTAGATAACAGGTGATGAGGGTAAGTGAACATTGAGTTCTGTAAGCAAGGAACATACCCATCATAGTTCAGAAGCAGTGTTTGCAACGGCTCTTTATTCTGCCTCTGTGGAAGATTGAGACACACTTTTTTGCTTCTTGGAGGACCTCGAGATAGGAGTAGAACCAAGGTAGACAATGTAGGCATTTGTGGAGACGTAGTCATCTTCATCACCAGTCCAGTCTGCATCTTAAAAAGCATGGAGTCAAAGGGGAGAATCAGAGCGTAGCAAAGTGGAAGTGCCCGCGAGCTAGCGAAGGATGCGCTTCGCAGCTTGCTAATGATCGTCAGTGGGACGGTGCCTAAACTGAGATAACTTGTTGACAGCATAGGCGATATCTGGGCGCATAAAGGTCAAGTATTGTAGGCTGACAACAACTATCATGTAGTCGCTCGGATCACCAAGAGAGGAGCCGAAAGTGAGAGTAAGTTTTGGATTTGGAGATAATGGAGTGGAGACTGGTTTGGCATCGAGCATCTTAGTCTTGGTGAGAAGATCTATTTTTCTGTATTAAATGAAGACCAGTGGAGGTACGAGTTGTTTCGATCCCCAAGAAATAACTGAGATGACCAAGATCTTTGATGGAGAAACGTCTAACAAGTTCAGAGATCATGTTGTTGACAAGTGCTTCGCTGCGACCAGTGACAGCAATGTCATCAACATAGACTAATATGTAAATAAGATCATGACCCTTGTGATAGATAAACAGAGATGTGTCGGCTATGGAGTTTTCAAAATCAGCAGACAATAGAAATCGCTTGAGCTCATCATACCATGCCCTAGAGACTTGTTTCATACCGTAAAGTAATTTCTTGAGACGAGAGACATAATTTGGTCTATCTTTATCAATAAAACCTAGCGGTTGTGTGACATAAACTTCATCAGTTAGAGTACCTTGGAGGAAGGCGTTATTGACGTCCAATTGCCGTATGATCCATGAATTCTTCACTACGAGCTCCAACACAAGGCAGACTGTGGTAGACTTAATAACTGGACTAAACGTCTCAGAGTAGTCAAGACCATATTGGTGATTAAACCCATGGGCAACCAGATGAGTTTTATGTTTGTGAAGACGACCATTAGAAAAATACTTTAGAGTAAACAACCATTTTGTATCAATAACATTTTGGTGTGGAGCGCGGGACATCAAATCGTAAGTATCATTCCGAGTAATCGCGGTAAACTCCTCAGACAAAGCATGTCTCCATTGTGGGTCTCCCATTGCTTGGGTCACTGTGGTGGGGATCATTGGCTTGGTCGAGATAGTAAGGAAGAATTTGGTTTTTGGTTTAGTGATGTTGTTCTTAGATCGGGTTTGCATAGAATATTGGTTAGGTGGTAAGGGTGGGGGAATCAGATTTGGTGGATTCGGATTTTGTGGTGGAGAAGTTGGGTTTAGATAAGGAGGTGAGGACAGCGGTGTGGGATCAGGAATTTCTGGTTGTGACTGTGAGGTTTGTGGAAGGGACGAAGTGGGGAAGGATTCATCAAGTATGGGTTGTTGTGTTGTTGGGCTAAGATTGATATTGGTATTGGCCTATTTAATGGGCCAGGGAGCAGGTATGATGGTAGTGGGCCAGGGAACATGTCTGATGGTAGTGGGCCTGTGGAATCTCTTTATGTGGCCAAAGATATTTCATGAGGAAGCATTTCACTCGGCACAGACGACACCGGTGTTGCCGAATCCGTAGATTGCGACGAAGAGGTGGGCGGTGACGAGGTGACATAGTCGCGGTGAGGAGCAGAGCCTGGGGGTACCAGCAGCAGAACTGATACGAGTGGTCGAGACGATATAGGGATTTGAGAAGGAGAAGAATCAACTGGGTGATCCATAGGAGGTGAAGAACAGACTTGGGACGATGGGGGAGATGAGGAAGATAAAGGATAGCTGGTTTCAACGAATTGGACATGTCTGGAAATATAGATTCGTCCAGAGGTAGGATCCAAGCATAGATACGCACTTTGATGTAGGGATTATCCGACAAATACACACGGTGATGATCGGTTAGCCATCTTGTTAGCTGTGTAAGGCCGCAGCGAAAGGAAACAGAGACAGCCTAACACACGGAGCTTGAGATAGTTTGGTGGCTGTTAAAAGAGTTTGGCGTAGGGAGAGACATTCACAAGAACAGGAGTTGGCATCCGATTGACTAAGTAGACAGCCACCGCAAACACATAGGACCAATATAGTTTACAGACAGAGGTGTGGCCAAGTAATGTCAAATCTGTTTCTACAATGTGGCGATGCTTTCCTTCTGAGATTCCATTATGCTCCGGCGTATGTGGTGGTGACGTAAGGTGAGAAATGCCATGGAGAGCCAGAAACTGACGGAGAGCAATGAACACGCCTCCATTATCAGAATATAAGGTGCCTATCTTGCTTTGAAACCGATTTTTGACCAAAGCTTTGAACGCAATGAATATGTCACGGACTTGGGACTTTTGTTTAAGTGGGTAAAACCAGGTATATCGAGTATGATGATCCACAAAAATGAGATAGTATTTGAATCCATCATGAGAAAGAATAGGAGAGGTCCAAACATCAGAGTATAAGTATTCAAGAGATTTTTGCGCGATGATTGTGTTTGAGTAAAAAGGCAACTTGTGACTTTTATTAATAAGGCAATCAGAACAAGAGAAGTGTTTATCTAAAGAATGCGAAACTGGTAAAGAGAATTGAGAAACAAGTGTTTGTAAAATAGGAGGAGATGGGTGGCCAAGTTGAGAATACCATGACTGAAGAGATGTTTTTTGGAGATGGAGAGGCAAAGAAGGTGGTTGTGGTTGAGGGTTGAATCGGCCACTCCTATAGCTCATTTTTAGTTCTGCTTTGGAGTAATCGGGCCCCGTGCTGAGATCCTTCACAAAAATGAGTCGGAAAGAATTCCACAGAGACTTGGTTAGTGTTACACAAACGATAAACGGATATAAGATTCTCATAAATATTAGGAACAAATAAGACATCTTTTAAGGTAAGGGATTTGAAAAGAGTAGGAAGTAAGGCTGAACCAGTATGTGAGATTTGGAGACCCGAGCCATCAGCAATTGTGACTTCTTCACCACCATTGTATGGTTGATGTAGAGAGAGATTGTTGAGATCGGTGGTGAGATGGTGAGTTGCACCACTATCCAGAAGCCAGTTTGATGCATTGTACGAAGGAGCAGCAGCTAGATGAGCCGGAACACCACCCAATTGGCAGCGACCTTGATAACCTCGGGAGGAACGATGATGGTTCCTCGGAGAGTATTGTTGTTGTTGTTGCCAGGTTTGTTTCCGGCGATTACCATAACGATTCTGGTTTCTGTTGTTTGATGGTTTGTTGTCACGATAACTCACCGTATTTGCAGTGATTGGTAGCTGAGGAGGAAGCTCAGTTGGTAGACGAAGCTCATGTCTGAGCAAACGTTGATCTCCGTGAGAGGAGGAGTAACGTCACGGCTCTCAATGTGGTCAATGACCGTTTTATAGGTGTCAGGGAGTACCAACAATATATTCAACTTGATCTTCCTTGTCAAGCGGTTGGCCAAGCAAGGCAAGTTGATCAAAATGAGTTGTAAGTCCTTGGAAATAGGTAGTAATGGACTTTGTATCATGTTTCCAAGTCTTGAGTTGATGTTTCACGGATTGATAGTGAGCGCGGCTAGGTTTCAGATATGTGTTGGTCAAAGTGGTCCAGATCTCAGTCGTCGTGTTGGTCGTGGAGAGAAGCGGCTGGATAGACACTGAAATAGCACCAAGAAGAACACTGTAGATCAACCGATCTTGACGCTTCCACAGCATGTAGGAAGGATTCACAAAGATAACATCAGCCACCGTAAGAGTTGGTGGAGAGATAATGACAGATCCGTAGAGATACCTGGCGAGATCATAGCTATCTAACAAGACGTGAACATGACGGCTCCACATCATAAAAGTGGAGTCGGTGACCTTTGTAACGTTGGTCATATTAACGTTAAGCAAAGGTACGGATTCAGAGACAGGGATGGTTTCACTGTTAGTGGCCGGAATGAATGAAGAATGAGACATAGTGAAAGAACAAGGAGGAAGAAGAAAAGCACAGAAGAGAATATCTGAAAGTTTGAAAAGAAAGTGGCGGCCAAGAAGTTTTTATATTTTTAGGTATTTTGGCTCTGATACCATATATATTAATATCTGAATAATTATTATTAGACGCTGATTTACATTATATATAGGAGAATTACAAGAGAGACTTAGGTTAATCATATTGACATATCTATCTATATATAGTCTACAGCCCCGTGGTCTACTATGTAACACAAACGACTAAAAAAATTGAATGAGTCAAATGAGATTTGTTGTTTGTAATGCTATCACCCAAACGACTAAAAAATCTAGCTAAACGAAGACACAATGAAATAAAAACATGAAACAAGACTACAACTTCTTAACATTTTTAGGACTTTAATTTCGGATGATTACATAGCAACATCATTCGTATTTTATACACTAGACTACCGTATCACTGTCAAATCAATAATGCATTTACATTAGTCCCAAAAATGTAACGATAAATTAAAAGGTGCAGCAAAACAGAGCCTTTAGGATTAACATTAACGATAAAAACACATTAACATTGACTTGTCATAATCAAATCAACCATTTTGGTGAACAAAATCATCCCTCTCCATCGCCATTCACGACCTCTCTGTTCATCGCTGACATTTCAACACACTCACTCTCTCTATCCTTTTATTTACAGTTTTCTTAAAATTCTTAGGATAACTGTAAAAGTCTACAAAACAAAACAAACCAAAAAAAAAAGTTAACTTGCACAAGAAGCAACAACAACATAATCAACACTATCATGAAACAAAGACATTTTACTAATCACAAGAGCTTCACCAAAGAAAGAAGCCCACGTTGATTTCTCAATCCTAACCTCCACAAAATCACCAACTTCAGGATTCCTCTTCAAATCATCATCATCACCACCAAGACACTCTTTATCAAACATAGGCTTTCTAACAAACGAAACTCGATGCCCTTTATCGGTTTTGCCTATAAGTTCTGTCTCAGGAGCTCTCTTGTTTGGTCCTTCAACTAAAACTAACTGAACTGATCCGACTTGAGAGTCGTAACACGGACCTGTAGTTTCGCGGAATGCTTCGATAAGTTCTGTTAAACGTCTTTGTTTCACTTCCTCTGGAACGTCGTCTGTGTAGTTTCGATGAGCGTGTGTTTTTTCTCTCATGCTGTATGCAAACATGTAGGCCATATCGTATCCAACTTCTCTTACTAGGCTTAGTGTTTCTTGATGCTCTTCTTCGGTTTCTCCACAGAAGCCTGCGAGATCAGACATTTCAAAGACGATTTTGATCAGGTATAAGGTAATGGTGATCAATCCGGTTTAACTTATTTGAACCAAATCTCGAAAAGCTGATCAGTAAACTGGTCCAAACCGTGATTTCTTTGAAAAATCTTTCAGATTAAAGATAAACTAGATTTTGATCCACGTCAGCGCGGGATTAAATGATTAAATAGGTCGACGAATATTTAAACGTGTATAACAAAATATATTATTTCTAATATCTATAAACGTACAAAATGATATATATTGTGCATAATAATAAAGTTAGATACTTTTGATCAAGCATATGTTAATGCCATTAGTTTTAATATTTTTATGTGTAAAATTGATTAAAAATATGCAAATGTTATTTATTTCAATATATTTTAAGTATAAAATTGATCTTCATTTTTTTCCGTCTAAATTGATCTTCATAATAATAAAAAATTTGTTAATATATCATAAAAAGTTAAAAAAATAGATATGACAAGTCTAAAATATTATATTTAATTGGGTTTAAATTTGTAAAACATGTATTAATGAGCTTATGTTATAAAATTAATGAAATTATGTAGACATTTCCACTATGGCATATATTTTTAATTGAAATGTTCTGATTGGTTAAAATTAAATGATGTGTCTTAAATTGCTCATTGAGTGACACATTGGATTTTTCTCTCTACTGTCTCCTCTATTAATATATATAGGATGTTCTAAGAAGACCGACTATGAACTGAAACCAAAACCGTATCAAACCAAACCGAAAAGCTGATCCATAAACCAAATCGAGGTGTAAATGAACCGATTTGGTTCTATTTTTCTCACTATTTTAACAAAATATAACTGAAACCGAGTTGAAATGAAATATTCAAACCGTAATTTTATCGAAAATCTTTCAAATTGAAGATAAATCTTCTAAGAAAACCAAATACAAGCTGAAACCAAAACAGGTGATACTTGGTTTTTATATTTCATAAACCGAAAAGGGATCACGAAAACTAGAAAATTCAAACCATTTCCCTATCTTGAATCTAATACGATCCATAAACTTGTTCAATCCCAAAGTAAGTAATAAAAGAACTGAAAAACTAAGGGTTTAAGCAATGTTTTCGAGTAGACTTACCGGTTATAAAATCGCTGGTTAGAGCTCACATCCGGTATAATACTCCGAATATTTTTAACAAGATCCAAGTAAGCTTCTCTTCTATATCCTCTACGCATATGTTCAAGTATTCTGCTATTACCAGACTGTGCAGGAAGATGAATAATATTGCAGATATTATATCTATATCTCATCAAATACAGCAACTCGTCCGGATAATCTTTAGGATGAGGCGAAGTAAACCTAAACTGCATCTCGGGAAACTCCAAAGAAGTCTATCCAAGAGATCAGCAAATCTCAAACCCATGTTTTTAACTTTACACCTACTCGAGAACCCTTCACTGTATTCCCACTTAGCTCCTGACTCAAGATCAGACGAGTCATCGTTATAGCTGTTCACATTTTGCCCCAAAAGCGTAACTTCTTTCACACCGGCTTCCCATAACTCCTTAACCTCACGAACTATAGATTCCACAGGATGTGAATGCTCTCTTCCTCTAGTAAAAGGAACAATGCAGAAAGCACACATGTTGTTGCATCCTCTCATAACAGATACAAAAGCAGTAATAGCACTTTCAGAGATTCTAATTGGTGATATATCCGCGTAAGTCTCTTCTAAAGAAAGAAGAGTGTTGATTCCTTTCTGTCCGTAATAACCTCGGGAGATCTCTATACGCATCAGGACCGCATACCACATCGACCATTTTATCCGAATCAGGAATCTTGTCCTTTAATCTCTCAACCATACATCCCAAAACAACAACTTTAGGTGGTTTAAGAGACAATGCTCTTCCTTTAGCTACATTTTTTTTCCATTCACGTTTCAAGAACCAAAAGTTGTAAGTCTTTGCCATACTCTTTGCTCCGTGTTCTCTCGGATAGCACAAGTGTTGATGAAAATGACTTCTGCACTCTCCGGATCAATCACTACTTCTTTATAACCGGAGTTTTTCATGATCGAAAGGACGATCTCCATGTCGTTAATGTTCATCTGACATCCATATCTTTCGTGATAAATCCGTCCTTTTGACTCAACATCAGAATCTTGTGCACATCTAAGAGCAAGAAAAGAAAACTATTAGCATAAACTGTGAGCACAATCATGTAAAATTAGAGCTTGAAGATCATTCAAACAAACATAAACTTTCACAATCTATGGATTGGTGAACAATCACATTTGACAGAATTGGTTCATGCAACTAAATTTGATACTCTGATTCCTTAAATTTCAAAACTTTAACTTCCACAATGTATGGATTGGTGAGCAATCACATTTGTGCAACTTACATTTGATACTCTGTTTCCTTAAAGTTCCAAACTTTCGAGTTTCCATATTCGAAAAACCAATGGCTAACATCAATTAGGCTATAGAACAAACAGAAATTTCACAAATTTCTCTCAAAATAAGAGCTTCAAGATCATTCAAACTCCATTACCAATGAGGACTTACTCAGATTCGGTTTGGGAGTGGTAAGAGAAGCATGAGCTTGAGCTTTAGAGATGAATTGGTGGAGACTTGGACCATCAAACTTGTCAGAACCAACACTTTGAGAAACAGAGAAGTTTCTAGAAAGATTTAGAGAAAACCCATTCTTTCTTTTGATTGGTTTTTGTGTGAGACAATGGCAACGAGGGAGAAGAGCAGAAGAAGAAGAAGAAGAATGGCTTACTTTAGAGGAGAGGAATGTTAGAGAGAAAGATCGTCGTGAAGAGGCTTTGAAGCAGAGAGAGCAACAACCTTGAGGGTGAGTGAGAATTGAGGAAAGAGATGAGAGAGAAGAATACGCCATTGGAGATTGAAGAAACGGGAAGCTCTTCTCAACGCTAGGTAAAGATCCATCTACACAAAAACACTGCGTTTTCGTTGTCCAGGCTCATGGGTAATATAGACATTGCACTTTACGCTTGAGGTTGAAGATGAAGAGAGGCTTGAGATTGCTAATACAGACTGGATGCATAACTATAAAGGATCTAGTAAGCTGTTGCTTTTGCCCAAGAACACAGAAGAGGTTTTGTTTTGTTTTTTCTATTGTATCTTTCCATTAGTTTGTTTGGATTGTGATGAATGTTTTTGTTTAAGTATAAGTTGTGTTTTGTTGCAGGTGTCTGAGATACTTAAGTATTGTGATTCGAGGCGTTTAGTTGTTGTTCCTCAAGGTGGAAATACTGGTCTTGTTGGTGGAAGTGTGCCTGTCTTTGATGAGGTTCAAAGGTGTTGACCATACTCTATTGTAAAGAAGACTCTAAGGATGTCTACAAGCATAAATTTATATTGTCAAAAATTTATAAACTTTTAAGGTGTTAGCCAACAAATTCCAAAAATTTAGTACATTTCAACAATATGACAAAAAAATGTATCCAAAGGGGAAACTAAACAATTTGAAATGGTAAAAGGGGCTCTAAAGAAATCTACAAACAAAAATTTAGAATTTTTCAAATTTTTCAAAATCAAAGGTGTCTACAAACATAAAGACCAACTCCACTGTGGTCTTTTTATCTGGCACAGCAAGTTAATAACAACAGATAAAAATAGTAAAAGTGGAAATCAAATTCAAACATATGAAGTCTCAGGATTGGTTAACAAGAGATGAGGTCCAGACCACAAATGTAGCAAGCATAAGCAGATGCAGTGGAACGCGGTCGACAGTCCCGTACGATGAACCGGCGCAGTGGAGGGAATGGTCTTGGAACTACCTCCTGCGCATGGAATATGGATACAATCGAGTGCTTGGTTTTGGTGACTAAAAGAGTTGGTACCTGAACGAGCACCCGGTGATGAGGTTGGGGTTAGTGCCACACTTGGGGTCTCCTCCGCCGGCGATGAGGTTGGGTGTAGTGCCACACTTGATGTCTCCTCCGTCGGTGAAGGTGCGGGAGGCAGTCCACTTTGGAAATATTTTCTATTATAAGGTTGAATTCTTGAATTGAAATAACCACTCCACTTTTTAAAGACAAAATCGTTATGGAATTTTTTAAAAATTTATGTTTGTAGACTTTGAGTTTTTAGGAATTCGTAAATCCATTTGAGTTTTGACCGTTTTTTGACAAAATTTTAATTTTTTTTTCGAAATCTCTATACCACATCAAATAGCATAAATAATTAAATTTCAACTTTAGATACATTTCATTCATTTTTAAACAATTTCGTCAAATTTACTAAATTTTAGGAATTCGTAGGCTAACAACCCCTTTAGTTTTGAAAGTTTTTGACAAAATTTTGGATTAATATTTGTAGACTTCGTAATAGACATCTATAACACATCAAATAGTATAAATAATTTAATTTCAAATTTAAATATGTTTCATTCATTTTTTGGTAATTTCTCTAAAACGAACTATATTTGAGGAATTCGTAGGTTAACCCCTTTGAGTTTTGACAGTTTTTGATTTTTTTCAAAAATTTATGTTTGTAGATTTCATGAGAAACCTCTATAACACATAAAATAGTAGAACTAATTTAATTTCAACTTTAGATACTGTTCATTCTTTTTTTTGCAAATTTTGCCAAAACATACTAAATTTTAGAAATTCGTAGGTTCATGAGAGACTTCTATGCCATATCAGTATAAATAATTTAGTTTCAACACTAGATACATTTCAAAAAAATTACATTTACAATATTAGGGTTTCAAAATTAAAGTGTAAAATATTTAGGGTGTCACAAATAATTTTAAAAATAGTTAGTGTTTCAAAAATAGATTATAAAATATTTAGTATTTAGGATTTGGGGTTTAGGGTTTTGGGTTTAGGGTTTAGAGTTTGAAGTTAAGGGATTAAGAAAAATGAAAAGAAAAAGTTATGGGTTAAACTGATCAATTTAAGAGTTGAGAATCTGTGTAATTTTTCGGGAGTTTTTTGATCGATTCAAAATGTAGAAGCCGGATCTGTAAATAGTCAAACAGTTTAAGGATTAAAATACAAAAACAGAAAACAAGGGTAAAACGAGTTTTTGTTGTTCAAAAAATCGTGGGATTGATTTTGGCAACTCAAATCTTTTCGCCGATTTTCTTGCAAAGTGAAGAAGTTTTGGTGAGTTTTCGGATCATCCCTTCTCATCTTCGTTTTGTATGAAACTTTGAGAGATTGAATTCGGATTTTCAGTGGTTTTAGGTTCGTTAGGAAATGTTGTTGCTAGCTTTTTTCTTCTGGACCATCATCAATCTTCAACCCACGGTTGGGTAAGCCCCTATCTTCAATCTTCTTCTTCTCTTCTCCATTAAAGTGAGCTCCAAACTCTTTAATGGCGGTTTTGTTTTCAGGAAGAGTTAGAGTGTGATATTAGCTCTTTAGAGACTTCTCAATCTCACAAATCCAACGCCACTGACCGTTCGTCAATCGGAGATCAGAGTTTATCAGAATTTGCTCGGTAAGTTTTTCAATCTCCAAGAGATTTAGCCCAATCGGAAAGCTCATCGACCGGTTCTTAAGGTAAGGAGACCGGTTCTGAACTGATATAGTTGAGGTGAATAAACACCTGTAATCGGTTTTTGGTTTGGTCATGTTTTAATTTTAAATCGACATCAAATTGGACCGGTTCGGCTATTTATAAACTGGTTTTGGGAAAACCGATTTCAGATTTAGATTGCTCTTGTCAAAACCTTTCATATGGTTTATTGAACCTATTTTTATGACAATCGGTTTAATTTAGGTAAATTATTTGGTGTTTGAACATGTTTGTTGAAATAAGTTTGGTGGCCGTTCGATCTGAAAATCATTTTTTGGTGAGTTTTAACTCCCTTAGTATTATTATACGCTACTACAATATTTTAAAAAAATTTAGAATAATAATTTGAATGGTTAAATTATGTGATTTTAATTTAATTAAATTAATTTAGCCATAGAGAATTAATGAATAATTAAATTATCTGAAAGTATGATATTTAAAAGTATATGTTTATCATGTTTAAGTCTGGATCATGATTCTGGTGCGATATATGTTAAGTTTTGCTATGACCGGTATTAGCATGCTATTCTGATTTAGTAGTTCTATTGGGTAATCTGTGGCAGTCGGCACTCCCACGGGTGTATTCTGTACTCTAGTTTTCTGTTAGTGGTATTGGGGTCTACTAGTGCCGTGGCGTACTTCATTACCACCTCTGTAGGCGCCAGCATGACTATCGAGTATATTATGTATATATTATGTTAGTATCTGGTTTGGGTTGACCAATGTTGGGGTCATACCATTCCGCTTCTGATATTGCATTGCTAGATACATGGCCGCTTTGTCATGATGATATCTTTCTGCTCTGATGATTATTCTGCTAAACTCGTTATTCTGCTATGTTGTAAGTTATTATATTCTGTCGATTTATTTATGTTCTACCGATGATATTATGATCTGTTGAGTTTAGTTATGTTTCTCTAAATCTGAACATTTGTTTGTTTGTACCAACACGTGAACATTAACTGTGCGGGATCAGATCGTGTTGGTACATGTGTGTCGGGTTTGTAGTCTCACTGAGCGAGTTTTTGTTCACCTAAGTTATGATTTCCGTGCAGGTAAGTTTCAAGAATCAGGTGGTTGAGTGATCACCTTTCGTCGGGGGTTTAGGGCGAGACTCAGTAGGTTTTTCTTTATAATATTAATTTTTGTTTTCAAATTTTGAATTGAAAAACATTTTCGACTTTATGTATTATAAAATTTTTGATAAATAATTAATTTTGTTTTAGTAATGTTCTGGAAATTCTTTGGAATTTTCGGGGCGTTACAAATAGGCTAATCGAAAGATTTATAATTCTATTCTCTGTTGGGTTATGTTATGTTTTTAACAAATACAAACAATATATATTTTCTATTATGTTAAGGACATTTGATTATGTTTTTTTGAAAACATATTTTTATTTAAACTATGTGTTCCCATTATATTGAAAACGTGAGTTTCATAATATGACACGGAATATATGATTTGCAACTATCAAATAAATGATCAAATTGTAAAAATGATTATGTCCTCACGAAACATAATACTAGCTATAATACATAAAAAAATATACCATAACAAAAAGTCGTCTAAATCTTGATCGGACAACATGAGAAACAAAGGTACATAAAACCTTATACACTCCACAAATTTTATATTTATTTTAACAAAGATAAATTATTGTTCGAACTCTATCCTTTATTATTCTCACCGTTTTAACCAATTTAAAATCGGACCACTGAATGTAAACGTTGCTTAACCTTAGACTAACTATATTATTTGCAAATATATAATTAACGATAAAATTGTATAAATTATTGCGTCCTCACAAAACATAATACCAACTATAACATGTTTACTACAATGATAATATAGTTTAACACATTTTCATAAAAACATGTAAATCAAAGTACACTTCAACATTTCCCGCGCTTCATGCGCGGATCCGATCCTAGTACCACATGTAAAAACCTAAGGTGAATGTGATAAAGCTTGAAGTTACCTATTCTATCTCTCCAGTCTACCTCTCCCTCTTTACTCGTCGTTCCTCTCCCTTTCTATCTCTCTGTCTAATCACATAACATACATAATTTGATATAAATATCCTTATACATATACATCCTTCTTATAGCATAGTTTTTAACACAGGTCTTTCGTCTGAATATATAACATATTAAACATTATATTATTATTACGTACAATTGATATACACAGCCTAGTGATTCAATTTAGTTTAACTATTCTAGATTTTTTTTTTTTTTTTTGCATGAGTTATTATATGGTGAACATTGTTGTTGGGTGACTACTGACTCCTCTTCAGATTCCTCCTCTTTCAACTAAGTTTCTCTTCCAAAGCAGCTTCCACCAGACTCATGTTCACTGCAGAATCCAAAGCCACAAGTACAATTCATAGCATAGACATCAAATGTTAAGCAACAAATAAGCAAATGCTTCCTTAGTTCTTCTATTCTGCTATGCAAAAGTTTATAAGCTCGCATTCATTTAGAAGTCCAAACCAACAAAAAGTATCAACCAACAACTCGAAAACAACAAAAGATCAAATTGTTCAAGGAACCAAATACTGCAACTGGCTAATGGATACACCGTTATACTCATCTTAGTGCATCTCAATCTACAGTGTTTGCAAAAACAGAAAATAATTGTATATATTTCTGCAGTTGTGTGGATAGAAGATCAAAGAAAAGTACCTGGAGATCGAGTTGAGGTCAAACCCTTTATTATTGATAAAGGGCTCAGTTATCGGATTCTCCTGGTTTTGGTGCAAATGTGAGAAACGAACAAGACATCTAACATAGCATCGCATCAAACTGTTTGGTTTCAGGTAATACCATTTAAAACGTAAACTGATTTACCTGCTCAATCTGGTTCATATCGATTGGAACATTCATGTCTGGCACAATCATCTTAGCAGGAGGCAACACTTGCTCAGGTTCTGCATGTTCTGGCAGACCCTAAACAGAACAATTTAGCACAAAAATTGTCTGTCTGATGTCAGTAACGCATGTTTAGTGAAACAAGAACACAATTTTGGTTAAAAAAATTGTGATTTCACTAGGTAAGATTATAAAGGAGAAGAAAGCTAACCTGATGGGTAACACAGTGCGGTCCAAAAGGAACAAGATCGATAAGGAAATCATAAATTTCTGAATTCTTTATGGCCTGGAAGACATCGCAACGCCGGATGGTCTGACGGGAGCATGATTGAGTATGCATCCAAGATCGTAATGTTAGCTCTAGAATGAAGTATTCGCAAGCTTTGGAAAACAAAGCAGGAGCATCCCAGCTGATCATCTGAAAATTCACATTTATCACAGTCATCGGAAAATTTAGTAATACCAAATCAATAACAGTAATACATTCTAGATCCAACTCAATTCCAACAATTTTATCAGAACGGCGATTTCAGAAACTCCAGACCCAGTCAACAAAAATCGAAGAATGATGCAAAGAAACAAGATCCATAGCTTCCGTACCTTGACTTCCGGATCGGATTTCAAAATCTTTTTGACCCTAGATAGTGGCAAATGATTTTGGCGGTTGAACCCTGTGGGTAACCAAAACAAGTCAAACAATTTAGTAGTTGAAAGCGAGAATAATTTTTTTGAAACAGTGTCAATCTACTTTTGTTTCCTATTTAGGTGCTCTAAACAGCTCGGAATGTAAGTCACCTGTGAAGTTTTCTAGCTGATCCCTTTGTTTGTCCCAAAAAATCTTCAAAACATTTTCCAATGAAGAGACCTCCTTGATCTGTCCATCACAAAATTGGCACAAATTCACCAGATCATCACACCAAAAGGTTAAAGACATGAGACATCAAAAGACTTCAAGCGAACAACAGAGAACAAGGACCGAATGAATTTACCTTGCTCGTCGCTGGATGATTAGGCCCCACTTGATCAGGCATTGACATCACGTTATGTGAACACGGCGCAACAGGTTCCATCCTGCTGTGAGATGCTTTGACAGATGCATCTTGGAACATGGATGAGTTTGTCACTGTTGGCCTCCTCATGTTATATTTCAGAACAAATGATGAAAAATCGGCGAAGATGTAGAGGATGAAGCGAGCATAGGGGTCTATATATTGAGCTAGAATCATAACGTAACAATTATCATTTAAGAGAGTACCAATGAGAAAGAGATTCCTTTTAAAGATGGAGAACACTTTTTTTCCCAAAGATGAAAACATTAAATACTAAAAACTTCAGTACCTCGGGGAGCTCGTGAGGCTTACAAGAAAAAGAACCACTCGCAGACCTTTTCGTGAAAGGCACGCGCTGTGTAGAAGAAACACGATAACCAATAACATATTTGTAAATTATCACGCAATGCTTTTATATGTTCCACTTCAATCTATAAGATGAACACATTATCTAAATCAAGAAGCTAAAGATATCAATATGACAAAACCTATTCTCATACTAAGGTAGAAAAGGCAAAAAGCTCTTCGTAAGGTATCATATGTGATTGTGAAACATGTAAAGTTAAAGAATTTAGATAGTGACTTTACCTGGAAATCAGCATTCACTAGTTACTTAAATGATGGTTATGTGCAAACCTCTGCCGAATCAAACACTTAATAGTAAAATCTCGATTTGATCAAAGCCACATTTAAATCATGAGCGCTCGTTTTGCTAACTCCTAATTTCCACAAATGATTCAACCTCATGTCCATGGTCAAAAGACAACATGCAAACATCAAAAGTGTCACAAGTGCAGTAGATATTAAGTAACCGAGCAAGAATCGCATTTACCCATACTTGGAAGATACATTTGTTCAAATCCTTTACTGAAGAAGCAAAATGCTCATAAAGTTCTCCTTTTTTAACTTGCGTTTAAATCTGCACAAAAAGTCTACATCTAGATGTAATGGCCTAAAACAAGTAGATTTTAAAAACAATCAGATTAGTTAAAAGAATATCCTATTTCTTGATCATGATATCAGTTAGACACCAATGTGTAGTTACCAAATTCCACAAAAACCGACCATTGAGCACTGCAACAAACCCACTATAACTTATTGCTCTTTAAGAATCAAACTGCAATTTATCTATCAGCTACAGAGTAGCCCAAAACATATGATAGATTTTCACTCTGGTGAGCTGCTTTGTCTTAAAAACCTTTTCTACACAGCAAACCATAAACCCGACAAAAGATTTGGATCACATAAATCATATAACAATGCTCACACATTGTCAAACCAGCGCCACACATGCACATACACACTCGATGTTCACACTTCTAGTTCTAGTTGGGCTACATTTTTCCATAGTATCCCAGGATCTAACTAGAATTACAGTAAATGGTTTCCAAAAATCAAAATTTTCAGACAACTAAAACGAAGATTACACATACTAAAACCCATAATTTCATGACATAACAGACCCACGAACAAAAAAAACCCTCCTGTAACTGGCCTCTAGTCAGTAAAAATGGGAGCCAACAAAAGCTATATTCTCAAAACAAATCAATTTCGAACATGAAATTATGAGAAACTAAAACTGTAAACAATATTTAATGTAATTATTATGAATGAATTTTGACAAGTTACAAACTTTATGTTTTGTTAAAACCTCATCCCTTTGCAAAAGTCTGTAATTTTATACCCAATTCGAGAAACACACAAACAGCATTACCGAAAAGAGAACCACATTAAGTCTTCTTTCTCTTTTCATCCTCCAGCCCTAATTATTCCTACAATCCTTCTGATGTGAATCATTACCCAGAAATCCACCACAATTAGTGCATTTCAATCTAACGATACGCTAAGTATTTACCCTTTCTTGGCTTTTCTCTTCTTCGGTGAAAGAATGGCCGAAATGGAAACAGTAGTCGAAGGGTCACGTGGCGGTCGCGGTGGCGCCGGTAAGGATTGTTTGTCGGATCATCGGACGGAGCTCCTTTTTTCAAGTTAGATTTAAACTCGGGGATTCTTTGTTTACATAGCTCACTCAAATTATTTGAAAACTCTATCCGAATTTTACATAAGTTTAATGTTTTGTTTTCTGTGGTAAATTTATTATTTTGATATAATATTATCTTTAGATTTCACAAAATATATAGATAGGACCTATCCAATTTTTACAGTGCGCTGGTTGGCTGTTCATGGACTACCATAACCATGGGTTCCAGTGCACGAGATCTTGTAGCACTTACCAATGAGGCCCTATCAATTAGTATTACACAGAAGGGGGTGTTATTAAATCAATGATTTAAAGTCAATTCCATCAGTTTTAAAATCTTCAAAATTTTAATTTTGGATGGAGTTTATGTGTGTGGATTCTAAAATCTCTGCAGTATACATTGGATTTTGTTTCTAATCATTTGTTCATTAAATTCCATCTACAAGTCATTTCAAATCCATTAAAAAACAAAGATTTATAGAATCTTTTAATGTTGAATAACACTGGATTTTAATGATAGATTTAAAATCTTTTATTGAATAACACCAGATTTTAAAATCTTTAAAACATGATTTACAAATACCATATCCAATAACACCAGATTTTAAAGTATGATTTAGAATCATTGATTGAATAACAGTGGATTCTGTTTAGATTTAAACTCTATTAAAATCCATCATTGAATAACACCCCCTAAAGGAAGAAGAAATTGTTTAAAATAGTACGTTCTTTTATTTTAATATCAAGCGGATACGCTCAAAGAGAAAATTGTAGAACTAATACATTTTTTTTGGAAATATCAGTACTACCCTTTAAGACCAGCAGAGTTAACGCAGAGCGGTGGCACACTGTCAGATTGACATTTGTAACGCAAGTAAATGTAGACTACGCAGAGTACAAGTAGATATTGAAAAGAGTATGCGCAGTCTCTGCTTTTACTCGCAGAAGAAAAATAGAGTATCCTCAGTCTCTGCAATTGGAAACAGAGTAGACGCAAATACTTCTTAGATTCTGCTTATATTATGCAAAAATTTGGCAAACACTATTGTGCTTTTTACATTTAAGGTTTCGCAGATCAGCTAACGGTAGACCAAAGGCAGACTTGTACCAGACTATGGGATAATTCATTTTTACATGTTTTTCCCTAATTTTGTTCTTGTTTATTTACTGCCACTTCTTTTATACATTGTTTTGTACAGTTCAGTACGAATTTAAAATAAAATAAAAATAAAAAATCGTTATCATGTGTTTCTTTGTTCACGAGCGACAATTTGTCAAGTATTCCCTTAAGAGTGCATATTTTCTTTTAAGCGCCATAACCAGTAGTGCATTAACCGGTATAAACAGAAATGAGATAAGTAATCTCGAAAAACTCAGTGAAAACCGAGTGGTTAGGGTATCGCATACTGAATGAATATCACCAACGGCATAAGGCAATCACCAGTAGTGCATTAACCGATATAAACCGAAACGAGATAAGCAATCTCAAAAAACTCAGTGAAAACCAAGTGGTTAGGGTATTGTAGACTAAATGAATATCACCAATGACAGAAGGCAATCACCAGTAGTGCATTAACCGGTATAAACCGTAAGGAGATAAGGAATCTGGAAAAACTCAGTGAAAACCGAGTGGTTAGGGTATCGCAGACTGAATGAATATCACCAAAGTCAGGTTGATATCAGAGTTTGGGAGAACTCGGTTTTAAACGCCATAACCAGTAGTGCATTAACCGGTATAAACCGAAACGAGATAAGCAATCTCAAAAAACTCAGCGAAAACCGAGTGGTTAGGGTATCGAAAACTAAATGAATATCACCAACGACAGACCAAAGGCATATTGATATCGGAGAATTCGTTTATAGAGAATTTTTGTTATTGTATATTTGTATATACTTCCACTTCATTTATACATTATTTCTTACTGTTTATTACAACTTATGTTAAAAAAGAAAAAATCGAATTTTATTTTCGTTATCATATGTTTTTTTGTTCCACACAGACAATATGTGAAGTATTCCCTTAGTATTGTACTCCTTTATTAACCATGGTTATTGTTTTTTCTTCCATTCTGTTTTTCAATGTAACAAAGCTTTTAAACTCTTAGATTTAAGATCACTTCGGAGTTCTAACGTCTAAACAAATGTCAATCGTAGTTTTTACTTCGTTTTAAGTGGTTTATGGTTTCGCAGATTGAATGCAGACGTAGCGCAGCGCTTTTGAAGAGTTTCTACTAAAAGAAAAGGTGGCGCTTTCTTAATTGTACGACAAAAGGAGGCGCTGTCTTGATTAGGTAATATTATTTTAAAAAATTTCCCGTAATTTGTTATTTTCGGCCTCATGATTTTAAAGGCCCCACAATTTGGACTTCGATTTGGAAACCAGTATAAACCAAAACCAGTTATGCATTAACAGGTATAAACTGAAACCAGTAGTACATTAACCGGTATAAACTCAGTGAAAACCGAGTAGTTAGGATATCACATACTGAATGAATATCACCAACGGCATAAGGCAATCACCAGTAGTTCATTAACGGGTATAAAACGAAATGAGATAAGCAATCTCAAAAAACTCAATGAAAACCGAGTGGTTAGGGTATCACAGACTGAATGAATATCACCAACGACAGATCGAAGGCAGATTGATATCGGAGAATTCCTTTATAGAGATTTTTTGTTGTTGTATATTTGTATATACTTCCACATCCTTTATACATTATTTCTTACTGTTTATTACAACTTATGTTAAAAAAAAAAACTCGATTTTTTCCGTTATCATATGTTTTTTTGTTCAACACAAACAATATATGAAGTATTTCCTTGGTATTGTACTCCTTTATTAACCATGGTTATTATTTTTTTCTTCCATTATGTTTTTTTAATGTAAATAAGCTGTTTAAACTCTTAGATTTAAGATTACTTTGGAGTTATAACGACTAAACAAAAGTTAATCGTAGTTTTTACTTCGTTTTGAATGGTTTAGGGTTTTGCATACTGATTACAGATATAGCGCAACGCTTTTGAAGAGTTTCTACTAAAAGAAAAGGTGGCGCTGTCTTAACTGTACGACAAAAAGAGGCGCCGTCTTAATTTGGTAATATTAGTTTTAAATTCCATAATATAATTCGGGCCTCAAATTATTTATTTCAGACCAATAAGGAAATCCAGAAATCATAAAAAAAACACAACATTGTCTTTTCTTATTCTTCCCCTCAGCAACCCTAGAGTAGACGAGCGTATCTTCACTTTTTTCGATCTCTTCATTTCTGTGATATTTCTCCGATAATTCTCCGAAATAGTGTAATTTCTTCGAATATATCATGGATATGAATGATTACGAGATGGATTTTCCTGTCAGGATTTTTTCCAAAAGAAAAGAATCAGATCCAGATACCAGAATAAACTACAGTTTGGAGTTCAATCATCTTCCACTGGTGGAACGTGTAGTGGGTGAGAAAGTGTGGGATTATGTCCGCAAGTCACCGCTAGGAGTTATTTGTAAGTTTGAGAAATTGGGTTTCAGATGGAGTTCGAAATTTGTGCATCATCATCTTATTTGCAAACAACTGGAGTGTGAAAATCCATTTAAGTTGTGGTTTTTGATCGTGGGGCAGCCATCATGGTTCTCGCTCTTCAAATTTGAAGAGATCACATGTCTTAACTGTAATAAAATTACGCAGTTGGATAGACATCAAATGGAATCTTCTCAAGCTACTCACGAAAGCTGGAAACACTTTTAGGATCTTCTCAAAATACGCCGTTCTAGCCCTTGTATTGAGGACATAGAGAATTTGTGTATGAAGAATTGTGGACATATAAGCAAATCTTGGTCCAGGAAAGATAAAATTAGGCTTAGTTATCTAGCTATCATGTCTAACGGTCTGTTGGGTGCTGACCAGCTTACCGTAATTCCACTTAACCTTGCTAGGTTGGTGATGGATTTGGTAACTTTCGAACGGTATCCCTGGGGAGGGTTGCTTACAAAGATCTTGTTGAGCAGGTTAAGTTAGTAACTAAAGAAAAGATATGTTTAGACTCTTATGTTTTGAAGGAGTTCGTGCAATTTTTACAGGTCTGGACGTTTGTTTATGTGCCCAAAGTGGAAGAAAATTTGGGAACACCTATAGCGTTTGAAGGTATACATCTGCTAATATACAAGGGAAAAGTTGGCAGCCCCGATATGGAGAAGAACTTCTCGAGTGAAGAGGTATGTATATCTTTGGCACAGTTTGTTGAAGTGAAAATGTAGAATTTTGGCATAGTAAGCCACGGTGGCAGTGTGGCAGAGTCAATTGGCAGAGTCTGCCACAAGTTTACATTTTCCCTTCGCCAGACTTCTGGCAGAATTTGTTGTGAATTACGCACACTTCTGGCTGAATTCTGGCTGACAGTTATGTAACCATACAACTGTGTTTTGTAGGTGACTGTAACTACTATGTGTGAGAGATCTCAGACAGAAATGTATCCACGTTGGAAAGATAACGACGTAATAGATGTCAAGCTTGATAATCTCATCAAAGACATTCTCTCTGGCCAGCCATTGGCGGACATCAAATGGACCGTCTCAAAAATGCCCCCAGTCCCACAAAACCGCACTGGAAAAAAGAGGAAAGTAGTTCGTGAAGGAAGGAGAGGAAAAGGGAAAAAAATTAAGGGAATTGAAAAGCGAGATGGAGAAAAGAGGAAGGAATTGAAGAGCGAGATGGAGAAAAGAATAAGAGGAAGAAGAAGGGAATTAATGAATATGAAGAAAAAATCGAAGAAGAAGAAGATGACGAAGAAGATGTCGGACGTTATGTCATGAAACCAAGGTTGCCTGTAGCTAATATCCCATCTACTTGTTCAAGAGACATCATCGACATCATTGAATATGTCATGGATAAACAGCAGACCAAGTTTGCCGCAGTAGTAACTAGAACTGAAAATGCCAACTTGGATCAGCAACGATTAAACTTGGAACAGCAACGAACCAGCATGGAACAACATAAAGTTTTGAGTGAAACCTTAAAAAACTTGGCACATGTCATTGTAAAGATGATGGACAGGATGACTTGTTTCGAGCAAGATACACGCTTCTCTAACAACAAACCAAAACTTGACAATCAAATGGTATGTCAAACTTAGTAATTATTGAAATAAAAGAACTAGCATGCTCTGTGAGATCATGCTCTATCAGATTGGTAGAACAATTGAGGGTCATGGCATACTTTGCTTGACCATGTTGTATCATTCATTATGTGAGCATGTAATTGTTACGGCAGACTAATATTGGCATCCAATACTATTCATCATTAACATCCCTTAATATCTATTACGGCAGAGTATGCCTTTAAGGTGTAATCAATTGAAGCTGAGTATGCCATTTCGGCAGAGTAATATTCATTACTTCTAAATTTTGCAGAATGACGAAGAAGAGACTACGGTGGATAACAAAGGAGAAGGAGATGATGGCAAAGACAACGAAGGAGAAGGAATCAAGGTTGTTACCTCTGCCTCTTTTTCAAATGATAAAGGAAGAGATGCCAAAGATAATGGCATAGAGGCAGAGGATGCCAAAGAAGAAAGTAGGAGATGATGGCATCGAGGCAGAGGATTCCAAAGAAGAACATCTTCAAGATGATAGTAATGATGGAGATGGTGAACAGATAGATGGGAGTGAAAAGGCAGACGAAGAGGAAGAGGAAGAGGAAGAGGAAGAGGAAGAGGAAGAGGAAGAGGAAACTCCCAACCAATTAATGTGATTGAACCATCAGTGGATACAGTCCATCCAAGTACATCTCAAATTAAAAGATACGAAAACGACATAAATCTTCGCCATACCATCAAACATGACCAAATAACAAAGATGAGTGAAAGGTTAACTAAATCATCGGCAGATCGTGTTGTACCTAACACCAAAGTAAAACCAATAGCCCATAAATCTGCTTATGATATTGTATATGAAGATGTTGACGAAGCACTGGTGAATATTTTGAACGTATTCAGAGTCGATAAATAAGTACCCGCAACCTCTCAGATCGTGTATTTTATCTTGCAGTCTAACTTGAATGTTGATTTTCTTCGACAGAACAAATATTTATCCAACTGGAAGGCAGACAAAGGCCCATGTATTCTTTGGCCTACTTTTGGAGCGGAGGGAATGGTTAGTAGATGTGGTAAGTACATTCTTCCTCGTCAACAGTTGATCTGCCAAAAATGTTTATTTCATTTTTAGCTGACATACCGTTGTTGTTGTGTATTGGGCAGACTCTGCTTTTTGTTGTTGTTGTGTATCGGGCAGACTCTGCTTGTTGTTGTTGTGTGTTTAGTAGATTCTTCTTTGGTATCTAACATTTTTTCTTCTTTTATTATCAGCACATTGACACAGTAATGAACTTGTATAGACTAAGGTTAAAGAGAAATCCTAGTGCTTTCAAGAGTCAGAGGATTGCTATATTGGATGCACCATTTGCAATGCTTTGGAAGAATAGGTACGAAGACTGACATAAATATGAAAGATGGCATGGTGGTACACACGAAGTCGTGCAAGGTGTTTTTCTAGCTTATGCCGCAACAAACTTGGTCTGGCTCAAAGATGTTGATACATTATACTGCGTTCTACATGTGGGCAATAATCATTGGGTTGGGATTGTCATATATTTGCTTGAACGGGTTGTCGACATATATGATAGCTTAAATTCAAGTCAAGTAGATATTCTGACTGCGGCGAGGCCTTTTGCTCAAATGGTTCTTGCCGTAGTTCAAATGTGGGATCGTGACTACGATAGAGCAGAGTATGATCAAAATTGTTAAAGACATTCTAAAAATGGGTCCACTAGTACGTGATTGTGGAGTATACGCACTCAAATACATTGAATATTTAATGTTGGGATTGCCGCTATCAGAACGTGAACTGTGTAATGCAAAAATGATGAAGAGGAGGACGAAGCTCGCTGCAGAGTTGTTGGCTGAGACATATTCGTATACCGGACAACCCATGTGTGATGAGCGGAAACTGCAGATATCTACGATCCCTACGACGTTCAAATTTAATTGCATGGTTAGTATTTATATGTATATAGTAAATATTACATTAACCAAAGTCTGCGGCGTAAGCAGAATTTTTGTTTTTCTTTCGTTAGTAGAAGAGAACTTATTCTACTTATTCTTTGCTTACACGCATCATAAATTGTGCATTTTCTACTGATTTTCATCTACAAGGGTAAAAAAAATCAAACCCTTATAGAGTGTAAACTGAGAAGACGCAGCTTATGCTCGTACTCTGCATCTTCTTTGCTTACACTCAGCATAAACCGAGATGATAAGCTGACTCTGAATTTAAGCTGAATCTTCTTTGTTTACACTCAACATAAACTCGACCAAACCTTCTCTACTTATTTTCATCTACAAAGGTCTTAAAAAACAACCATAAGTTTTAATCCGTCTCAAAATAAACACCTCAAAATAAAGGGATTCATAGCAGTCTATGCCAGTAGTAAACTCTACCAAACACCTTCTGCATACTATGCCAGTAGTAAACTCTGCTTTTATCCTGCTTCAGACTATGCGAGTAGTAAACATGTAACACAAATTGAATTGCAATCGCAGAACAGACACGAGTTCATTTTAAACAAAAGAGACACTAGTTCATTTTAAACAAAAAGACAGACGAGTTCATACAAATTAAATAAAAACTTTAAACAAGAGAGCTTTAGCCAAAAAAGACATGAGTTTAGTCTTCTGCGTCGGATGCTCCTAAAATACGTATGTTGAGCACCTTTTCTCGGGTCAACACCATTTGTCCGTCTACTTCACCAAGGCATTTCTCAAAAGGAAGATTACCGTCCAACTGTTCACAGGTTACACGCTGAACTCTGTCCAATAAAAAAATTGCAATAGGAAGTAGTGGTTGGAGGATTGTGCAAAATAAATTTCATGTAGAACTTTCCCATTCCTGCCACTGTAGGTGCAATGGAACTGAAACAAAACTGGTAAAAAGTGGGAGCTTCTGACTTGAAATGCTCCACAACGACAAGTTCTCCTCTTTCCCTACTGTTTTCCCTGAGAACTATCCTTCCATAATCTTTAGTATTAAGAAAGTGAATAGACACGGTTTGGCCGCATTAAAACATCTGCAACTTCTCAGAATGTAAAGTGCTTACGTGGTCATATAGCATTTGGTACATGCCTCTAAATCCGCATACCATAAAAGGACACAGACATTAGGTGAACATGCACTCCTCTAAATTCGGGATATTTCATCATAAGTGACAGCCTCCAAGCAACCAAATTCAACATTTGGACATGGAACTTTAACCTCCATGACTGAACTGCATCTTGCACATACATGATTCGTAACTAAGTGTCCTTCAGTACATTGGATGTCAAAAAAATTCGACTGAAGTTAGAACCCTAACATAGTAATTAATCTCCATATAAATACAATTAAGGTCTGAACATTTAACTAATTATCTCCATAGTCTACTAACTGAAGTCAGAACCATAAGACGAACAGAACATATACAGATAGTAAATGGTATGAAAGATAACCTCGAAGAAAGGTCTATTGAGTTGAACGAGGTGATTCCTGAGCCATGATGAGTCTCCATCTCCGTCCATGTCGAGAGAAAATTTTAGGTTTTATATTCGATCTAAGAGGCGATGCAGGCGTAAAAAGAAGAGATCAGATGAATGAACTTCTCCGAAACTCTGAAACCCTAATATATGGTTTTATACTAACTGTCCCTTATAGGCCCATGGGCCCATAAGTATTATAAGAGTATGTGTTTTCGTTCCATGCAGTATAATAAAAATCAGCAGAGTTTCATTACATGGAATATCAAGCATCATCACTCTTGTATTTAAGAAGTGGGTTTGCTCAACCACTCTTGTATTTATGAAGTGGGTCCACTCTTCGTTTTCCTGCTTTTTTATTGACTACTATATATGTTTAATTTTTATATGTAATTAATAATTACGTATATACTATCATGATTGTGGGAGTGTAAATCCACACAATTGAATTTTATTAGCCTTTTTAAGGGATCTGAAACTTCTGAGTAAAATCCACGAAAGCACAAACATCCAAAGATGGTGTTTTTATTAAAGCTGTTTAGAAAGTTGTTGCAGAATAACAAGTGTTCGCTAGGTAAAATTGCATATCCCTTTTTCAAGGGAGGTACATGAATATATATATACAAGTCTAAATCGGCTAGGGGGACTCCTAAAACGATGAGGAAGTTTTTCCTCTTATTTTGCTCCTTTCCTTTCTTCGCGTATATCTTCCTCTTTTTCTTTTAAGTCAGTTTAGAATCATGGGCTTTGGCTCATTGCTTCGACTTATACATTTGATGGGATTAATGTGTCCAACAAAATGGGGCCCAGCAAAGAAGACGCATAATACAAATAGAGTCCGCTCATCCTCTGATGTTAAATATAGATTAAAAGCGGTTAAAAACTAAACGGGGAGAGCAAATAAGACGCATAATAGAAATAGAGTCCGTTCATCTTCTGCTTTTTAATGCATAGTAAGAGCAGGGAAAGCGCATATTACAAACAGATTATGCGTAATACTGATCAAATGTCTCCTTTTTCTACAGGGATTTGTAGATTTAACAAGTGATGGATCCATGGTCGGTGTAAAGAGGATGGGAGATACTAAACTTATTTTTAAATCAGTCATTTGAAAGCAGGCTGTTACTTCAATTTTCTTGATATCCAAAGATCATTCAAAACTAAAATTAGACATTTAACAAACAAAATAAGTCTAAAGATCTCGATTTAGCATTTTACAAATGTGCACTTCTCTTGAGCTACTCAAAATTCCCGATAAACCAGAGTCACACAGCCCAAGCAGCTTTACCCTGGTTTCTTCTATCCATCCTTTTTTCTTTGGCTTTGACTTTAGGGGACAAGCGACGCTTCCCCATAATGATGTTCTTTATCCTGAAACCAATCAGAGGAGGATTGGGTTGTGATTTATTCTTCGTAGTGGTTGTCGAATCTACACGGTTGGCCCTGCCCTATTTGTCACGGTTTGTTTCGATCTCGACAGCTATTCTCTTCTTCTGCTTTGCATCTTCCTCCGACCTGTCCTTGTCCCCTGCACATCATATAACAAAAAACAATCCACTATCATTTTTTACCCCATATCACAGGCCATATGCAAATTAACATAACTTGTTGATTTTTAAAGATTTGATCATTTTTCTAGGGAGTAAATAAAATGAGAAAAGCAAGGGATAGTCAAGGTTAAATAAATACTATATTTGATACTCATGAAAGCCATTTGCACCTATTTATGCCAACTTTTTGGTTTTTACCTCTTTCCCACTAAAATCCTTCCCAACGATCTCAATCGTTGAAATAAAGGTACGTAATTGTGGTAGACCATATGTAGCAGTTTCATAAACTGGTAGAAGAAAATATTCTTTATGGGAAATTTCTTGTAACAAGTTCTTGTAAGCAGCAACATCAATTCCCTGGATAACAAAAATGACACAAAGACAAAAAAAAAATTAAATTTAAACATGGAAAAGCACATAATTGTGGTCCAAAATGAGTGGGAACTAGCCTCTGGACTTTGCGGCGCCAATGAAGCCAATGCTATTTTTGCAGTGGCATATTCAGCCGTTTTTAGCGTGGGAAACAATTCCTCGCTCTGGAAAGTCTGTCCAGAAAGTGTAACCTTCCATCTAAAACGAGGAGGATGAGCAGGCCCTTCTCGCTCAGTGGTATACACCGGTAGATCCATATTTTGTTTCAGGGCATATGAATGTAGTTGATTCTTGTATATATGATCCATCTGTATCTAAGTTGGAGAAATAAACAACTTTCAGATCAATGTTATCTGCTGAGAAAAAATAATAAAGCTTGAATTGATCCAAAAACCATAATCAGACTGATTGATCTAGGGTTTCGTACAGACCCGATAATCAGGGAGAAACTCATCAAGGAATCAAGGTCTGAATTGGAGATTAAAGTTAACAAGACACGAGCGAATTGAAAGAGAACAAACAAAAAAAGTGTACCTCTTTGGAATGGTGAAAATAGACGAAGAGACAAACAATCTTTGAAATCTCCGCATTCAATTTCTCAGAAACCCATGCTCGTCGCGAAATTTCTCAAATTTTCTCGGCAGAGGAAAGAAGACGCATAATAGACATAGAGTCTGCTCATCATTTAATAAAATAAAAGCGAACGGAGCGTTATATTAAATGATACGCCCTCCATTTTTTTAATTAATGTTTTAGAAAAAAAATTGTTTCTAAAAGATTGATTTTTTTTAATCTTTTCTATGCATTTTTAATGAAAGCATAATGATGAATTGTAGATTTCAAGACATTAATTGATTTTACTGAATTATTATTGGCTTAGAGTTATGAAAAATTGTTTAGTTCAAAAAATAATGCATTTAATTTAAGTATTAATTTTTTTTCTTAATATGTGTGAAAAGTTTAAAATATCAATTAAAAAAAATGGAGGGAGTATCATTTAATAAAATAATATCATTACCTATATTGGAAAAAGATATCCCGAATTCCTAAGTCATTTTATTTAATGTGTCCTGCAAAATTGGGCCCAACAAACAAGACGCAGACTAAGAGGAAGTCCGCTCTTCCTCTGCTGTTAAAGTGTCTAGCAAAATGGGGCCCATTAAAGAAGTTGCAGAATATAAAGTATTCATCTAGTATTTCTCTTCCACTGACATCATTACAAACTGGCAAATAAGACGCCTTCTCACAATTACTGCAATGCCTTGTTTCTCGTGTTGTATCATACGATTATCGACACGTGGTGCTTCGCAACCCGCACTTGTTCTACACACATCCATTGATAGTTGCAGAGTATGACCAATTAGGGATTTCATCCTGCCAAACCATTTTTTGTAATCATGGCCCATGAGAAAATATACGTCTCGGTTTGTAAAAGAGTGCATGATGTGATGTGATGTGATATTGTTTTGACTCTGAACATTTTTTGGAACCGTAAAAAGTAAGTTTGATTATTTACCGTTCTTCAATTTGAAGACAAGAAAAAAAGCGTTGAGATACATCCAACCATTTCTCAAAACTTTTCAGTTTCAAAACTTTACTTCAAAGCATTCCATATGCAGGAAAGTCACTTATCGTCCACATAAGCACTGCACGCATGTTGAAATTTTTCTTCTTCGAGCAGTCATACGTTCGTACACCTGTATACCATAACTGCTTCAACTCATGAATAAGTGGCTGCAAAAACACATCCAGGGACCGCTTTGGATGGTTAGGACCAGGGACTAAACTACTCAAGAAAAGAAATTCCCGTTGCATGCACATATCAGGAGGAAGGTTATAAGGCGTAACAATAACTGGCCACAACGAATATTATCAACCTGACATTCCAAACGGACTAAACCCATCAGTGCAGAGATATAAATGATCGATTGATCACTTCACTTTTACACACACTAAATTCTTATGTGCGTTACTGATCGATCGATCTTTTCCACGGATCGATCGATCGATCCGAGGTAAGTCATCTTGGTTCTCTAAAATCGTGACTCTTCTGTATTTTTTTTTTTTTTGTCAACCGTATTTGATGAATGTTGGATCGTGGCTCGTGGGTCAATATGGTTCGACCAGGGTTGAGTTTGAGATATGGGAAGTGAGGAATAAAAGAGATGTTGAGAGAAAGAAAGAAGCTCTAAGAAAGAAACTATAGGGAAGAATGCAAAAAGAAAAAGAGAAAGCTCTAAAAAGAAATGAAATCAAAATCTATTGGTCTCCTCTAGAATAAGAAAGAAGAATCGAAAAACAAAAAGAAAAGAAGCTTAGAGGAGTCTAGGAAAGTTAAGTGAAAAAGATAAAATGAAGTGGTTAGTACCACGAAAGTGGATTAGTCATAGTATTGAGTTCCATGTTCTAGGATAGTGTTTCATCCAATCTTTTTCACCATTGTTTGATAGGCACGTTCTCTGCACATACTATACTAGATGTTTGCTGGTGCACCTTCTCTGCCAGTTTTTCATTACGAAGAGACACGACTTTCTCTTTGATAACCAAATTAATATGTTTTCAAAGAGACACGGCTTTCTAGATTTGACTAAGCACGTTTTGAGTAATTGAGTTGTCTTTTCGAATGCAGAGTATCTTATGTTATGATGGTTGAGCGGTGGCATAGTAAATGAGGTGTCATTCATCTCATGTCGAGCCATTAAATGAGGCACGTTCTCTGCACATACTATACTATATATGTTTGGACACGACTTTATAGATATGGTTAAGCGGTGGCAGAGTAAATTGAGTTGTCTTTTCCAAGAAAAGTTAAAGGAAATTCGAGCCCTTTCATTTCTTCTTTTATCTATAAAATAGTAGCTCATTGTTTACGAACAGAGTGCCCTTTATCTGTTTATTATTTTCAAAATCCAAATACCGCCTCCCATCGTAGGTTAACATGCAAATACCTGAGCTCCCTTCGGACATTATCTCTGTCATTGCATGAAAACTTGGTCGGCTCACCTTGTGGACACAGATAACATTCTCCTCGACGGGGCGAATCGCAGCTTTTTGTAAGATGCCTAGACACCGGAAACCCAACATGTATTTATTATGAGGCTACAAGACTCATTAGCACACAACAAGACATCAGCGCAGCCATTGAGCTTTTGGAACGGCTTGTCCCTTTGAGTGCCAACGCAACTTATCTCTGTGGAATGTTGAGTGTATGTGTTGGATGTACGGAAATAGCTGCATAAATTCTCAAATTATGTGTCGACGTACACGATGAAGGTGATTTTGATAAACTCACCAGGCTTGGGGAATGGGGTTCTGGACACAGTTGTAGCTTTCTATCCACACATGAACCATTCTTTTGCATCAAACGTGGCATTACCCAGACTGTCCAGATTTGCCTTTTCCAAATTGTGTCATTGAGCACGAATATCAACCTGCATGCGAAAACTGCTACTTGTATTGGTACGCAAGTCGTCTTTGTCACATTACATATGCGAGAGGGACGACTTCTTCCTGTTTTGCAAAAATGTAGAGTGCTAATGAAAATAATGAAAAGATGATCCAATTCACGGTGTTATTTTATTTGTTTATGTATTTAGAAACTCTTGAAAAGTTATGATTCCATAATTCAAGATGAGGATTTTAATTGATATTTATAAATCCATTCTAGAACATGTTTTACCCTCGGATTTGAGTATTTATATTTTTATCATGGAAACACAAGCAAACATCTATAGTAGAGTATAATAACAACAGAAAGGGCAATTCCTGCAGAGTTTAACTAGAGAAGTCGTAGAGATAAAGCAGTGAGTACAGGCAGATTGAGGCAGATTAATGGCATATAACAGACGCACACTTTGCGATACTGGATGCAGACTCTGTGATACTAACTATTTTATGATACTTACGGCAAACTAAAGACTAACATAAAACAACGGCGCACCAAAACATAAGGACAAGTTAAATTTCACATAAGCAGAGACTACACAAATTAAAAAAGTTATAAACCAAGATTTGTTTAAATAAAATTTAAACTGGAGATTTGTCTATCTTGGCAAAGTGAAGCAAGAGTTACAAATCAGTCACAAATCAGGAAAATGAGCATGTTTTTCAATTATGTCCTACAGTATGGCATTTTGAGCACTTGTGCTGTCTTTTTGGGCTACTCTGGAAAAGACTATTTTTCATTTTTGGGGGTGGAGTACTCTGCGAAAGTTTAGCTTTCTTATTTGGTGTTTGAGTAGTCGAAGAATTACGAGATCGTTTCTTTGTCACCTTTGGGGATGGAGTAGTGGGTGAAATATTATGGCTAAATGGAGTACTCTACTTCGTTGTGGATTGAGTCATCTGATTCATTTTTTCTTTGTGGATAGAGTACTCTGCGAAGGTTCTATTTTCTTCTTCTTCCATTGATTACGCTTGAACCGTTTAGCCTTTTTCAATAGCAGAAAGATATCTCTTTGTCTTCGGTCTACCGAAAGGTATTTTTATGAATGGTGGCAAACATTGTTCACTAATTACGTGTGGTGGTAGAATTGAATCTTTGTTTACAGGGTTTATAGCTTATGAGTACGTTGAATACAAGTAGTCATTTGTGAATGATCATCCACCAGGGTAGCTTCATCAGTTTTCCGACTTAATGCTACTTTAATCGCGTGCTCGCAGGGAATATTCTCGACAATATATTGTCTATAAGTACAACGTCTCTGAAATCATTAAAAAAAAAATAATCGAACTCAGAGCAGATATACTCAAGGCCGTGCCTATAAGGTTAAAAAAGAGGCATTTGCCTCAGGCCTCTACATAATATATACATTTAGGGGCCCCAAATTTACAAATATTACTCATAGTGTAGTGGTAATAACTACTTTAATGAGCTCTCCCACCTCCCTGGTTCGAAACCCATCTTATTTACTTTAAATATTGTTTTTTTTTCCAGTTTTATTATTAAAAAAATATATCGAAAGCCCTTCATTATTCAAATTGGAGGCCTCATTATTCAAATTGGCCTCAAGCCTCAAGAAGTCTGGGCACGGCACTGGATATACTTGGCAAAATTTTCCAAAGACTGGCAGACTTTCTGCTAAATTAAAGTTTGGCAGAGATAAATAGCATAAAAACTTACATACCTCATGTGGATCAACCACACAATCATAATCTCCACCTGTAACATGGCTACAATTTGAATCAATATGTTCAACATTTAAATTTTCCAAGCTACCGTGTCTTTCATGCAGTAAGTCTTCAATGTTTGGGGGAAATTTTTTATTAATGAGGCATCTTTGTCTCGCCTTTCCACAAACCACCTTAACAATAACTTTCTAATACACTCCATGAAAGGTTTAACAGAAAATGATCTATCTTCCTTAAGCGCATCATTAATGGATTATGCAATGTTGTTCATCATTATACCAAATCTATCTCCTGGAAAATGTCCACAAGCCCATAATCGAAATTTCGCCTCTTCCAAGTAAACTGCTAATTCACTGTTCTGATGATGAATCACAGCAAACAATGTTTCAAAATCTATCACTCGATATGCATATGCAGCACGATACACCAAACTGAGCATTGCGTTCTTTTTGAACTCTAAGATAAGGTTATTTTGAGGTGATAGTAATATACTCCCCTATTAGCTGCGGGAAAAACCTTTTCAATGGCTTTGGCGATTGATAGATGACAGTCATATATAATAGCCAAATTTTTTATCATCAAGTATCATACCACGCAACTGAGTAAAAAACTATTCCCATGAAGCATCATTCTTTGAGTCTTACAATCCCAAAAGCTATAGCAAATATAATCGAATCTGCATCTTGAACTGCAACTACTAGCATAACACCTATGTACTTCCGAGTTAGATGTGCTCCATCTACCACAACAACCCTCCTCAAGAACTCAAATCCTTTGATGAAAGCACCAAAAGCAATGAACAAATACGTAAACATTTGTTGATAATCATGTTCAAGCTTTGTAATCTTACCTGGATTGGCCTGCTCTATCTTGTATAGATAAATCCTGGTAAACCCTCTCAAAAGTGCCTTTGACCAGCTCTCGTGCATATGCCAACGCTTTATGCGCCTTCGTATAGTCTATGTCAAGACAATGCAGTGACTTAATACAGTTCATTACATGCTTAGGCATGATTCTTTTAAGATCATTACCACCACTAAACCTATCAACATATATCTTTCCAGTACATTTTGCATTACCTCGTCGGTGACGAGAATACATATAGACAACAAAGCATGTATTAGCTTATTTATATATCCGAACGACAAATTCTGGAGATTCAGATGAAACTGACAGAGTCGACACACGAATCCTCCATGAACAATTAGGAATAAAACATTTCATGATATATATTTTTTTTCTCGACGTGTCGATTTTGAAATCAAACTTCTCGATGACTAAAATCTTGCGTAATTGCATAATTAATGCTTCCTTGTCATCAAATATAGACCCAACCTTAATAGTTTCAGATTTCTTCATTGGTAATGGCTTCGTAGGCGTGTCATTGAATATATCGCAGAATAAAGGTGGCCTCTGCTGTTGCTTCGCAGACTGTCGGCAGTCTCTGTTTTTATTCGTTGATGGCATTGTGGGTGTTGATTACTACAATATTAAATTTGTTAAGAAAAAGTTAGGGATTTAAAAACTTCTATGAACAGAAACACAAGAACAGAGATCCAAAGATGGTTTTTGTTTATAGATATATTTTAGAGCTTTGAATAAAGAGGTTGTTTAGAAAAAACTAAGTATTTGTAATGCCCCGACTGCCACCATTCGTGGGCCCCCACGCCCACTCTCGGCCCGTGGGCCCCACCCTCGTCAGACGGCCAGTGAGTTAGTCCGGGAGGCTCAAAAGACTTGTTTACTAACCCTGCAAACCACCACGTGATCTTTCCCTGTGTTTTGTCCTCACTTGCACGGTACTGGAAATGACTTCCCAGTAGGTCACCCATCCTGAAATTGCTCCAGCTCAAGCATGCTTAACCCTGGAGTTCTCTCAGGACCAGTGACCGAAAAAATAAGTGCACTTTGGTGATATAGGTAGCCAAATCAATTCTTATAAGCCTCTCCGCATGCACCGCATATTTCCATAAATTGGGGTGTTACAATCACCCCCACTAACAGATCGCAACGTCCTCGTTGCGTACCAAGATCATCACCCATGACAGTGTGAGTCTCACACTCAACTGAGTTCGGCTCTGATACCACTTGTAATGCCCCGACCGCCACCATTCGTGGGTCCCCACGCCCACTCTTGGCCCGTGGGCCCCACCCTCGTCCGACGGTCGGTGAGTTAGTCCGAGAGGCTCGAAAGACTTGTTTACTAACCCTGCAAATCACCACGTGATATTTCCCTGTGTTTTGTCCTCACTTGCATGGTACCGGAAATGACTTTCCAGTAGGTCACCCATCCTGAAATTGCTCCAGCTCAAGCACGCTTAACCCTGGAGTTCTCTCAAGACCAGTGACCAAAAAGATAAGTGCACTTTGGTGATATAGGTAGCTAAATCAATTCTTATAACCCTCTCCGTATGCACCACATATTTCCAGAAATCGAGGTGTTACATTATTCTTGCTAGGTCAAAAGTCGTAGATCACCCCACTCAGGATACAAGTACATGTGTATTTATATGCAAAATAAATCGGTGGTTTTAGCCTTAAATCGATAAGGAAGCTTTCTTTTTTCTTCGCTTCTTTCCTTTCTTCATGATTATCTTTCTTTTTCCCGTAAACCTTTAAGGTCGGCAGAAAGTCATGGATTCTCACGTTGACTCGGCCCATTGTATTTCGAAGCCGCCGTCCTACATTGCCGATATGGATGAGGATTTCTTCGACGTAGTTGCCTCGTCTTGGTCTTGGGCTCATCGTTCCTACTCACATCTTGCCTCATCCTTCCTCTTTAACGGCTTGACAGGTCTATGTCCATACTTAGTCATTTTTGCCTATAGATCCTAGTGAGGTGGGATTTGACCCCAACAGTTAGCCCTCCAGCTCATCAGTTTCTGTTTTGATAGTGACGAGGTAAAAGTGATCGATATTGGGATTTTCATAATAAGCTAGTTCGGCAAAAATGGTGGGCCGAGCTGTGGAATTGTCAAGCTGCATAAGACGTCGGTAGACGTATGTAGATTGGTGTTGATTCTGAATTGACATGTTCTTTTTTGGCTGACACATGGCACATTCTCGGCCACACATTTTGACGAGACATCAAAGAGGCGCCTCGATCCATCCCCAGCATGCCTCCTAGGTTAATTATTGCTCATAGAGCATTGTGCTTCTCCTATAAATATTAGTCTTCAGCCTTTAGTTTCATATCTTAATCTTCATCCGGAAAAGGTAGAATCTCTCTTGTTTTTTATTCTCTGTCGTATATTATATCGCAGCAAGGCGCCTTCTCTCTTCCCATCGTAGGTTAATATGGAAATATCGGAGCTCCCTTCGGACACACCCTCCGAACAGGGCGGGCCGGTAGAGATGTAGTGTATTGTAATGAAGTTATGAAGGAACTCTGTATCGATGATCTGTGTGAAGACACAGATAAAATTCTCCTAGGTGGGAAGAATCGCAGCTTTTTGTAAGATGCTTAGACGCCGGAAATCCAATAGCTATTAATTATGAGGCCAGAAGACTCGTGACCACACAACAGGATATTAGCGCAGCCGTGGAGCTTTTGGAACGGTTTTTCTCTCCATTGCTAACACAACTTATCTGTGTGAAATGATGTGTGTATGTGTCGGACGTACGAAAAGGGCTGCGAAACTTCTCAGATTATGCATCAACGTACACGCTGAAGGTGATTTTGACGAGATTACCCGGCTTGGGGAACGGGTTCTGGACACGGTTGTAGCTTTCTATCCACCCATGAATCATTCATTTGCATCAACGTGGCAATACCCCGATGGTCCAGATTTGACTTTTCCGCATTGTGCCACTGAGCACGAATATCAACCTGGATGCAAAAATTGTTACTTGTATTGGTATGCAAGACGTCTTTGTCGCATGACATAAGGTGTTTATTGCGGTCGAGGCCGGCTTCGCTGTCCCTGAGGGTAGTCACAGAAGATAGAATTATGTCTGCGACGCCGTTCTCCATTCGTACTTGTGAAGGTCCCTCCCAGGTCTCTTCGAACCGAGGAGGCGATAGAGCCTAAGGCCGTCGGTGGCCCTTTGTGTTGTTTTGTTTCATTTTGTTTTTCGAACATGGCACTCCCTTTGTGGGGGTTTTTAATTCTTTGTTTATGTTTTTATGTGGCCATACTCTGAGCTATTTCATATTGACTGTTTGAGCTCATTTCTGTTTATAAGACTGAGGTTGCTGATTTAGATTGTATTACAAGCTTTGACATAGCTTTACAAAGCTTGCTTTTTTGCGTCGTGTTTATGAATGTCCTGACACATGCTTGACTAACCTTATACCAAGGTGATATACACCCGGTACTTAGTCGTTTTGATATGTTAGAATCTAGCATTTTAAATATATCGCATTTATACGATTAGTACTTATGCTTTCGAGATATTTTGACTAGCGATCCATTTGCTAGGTTTTGAATTTGAACATATTCAGGTATTTCGTACCAAACGACGTACCTTACTTATTATGTTTTCGAGACGTTTTGACTAGCGATCTGTTTGCTAGGTTTTGGATTGGAACATATTCAGGTATTTCATAACGAATGACGTACCTTACTTATTATGTTTCCGAGATGTTTTGACTAGCCATCTGTTTGCTAGGTTTTGATGTTTAATTCGGTTTACGAGCACGTTTTCCTTCAACATGACCGCTCTGATAATAAACATAGCGCACTTAAATATCCATTAAGGATGTAGTAGAGAAGATCCGTTCAGGATGTATTAGTTCGTTGTTGTGGCCAGCAACAACAAGTTCGATAACTGTATCGAAGAGTCTGTTTTGGCTAAGACTTGATATTTTTCGAGATAGTAAATAAGTCAGAGGACTTGTCTCGATTAGTGCTTGCGAAGATTGTATCGACCTTCAAGAGATGGGAGTATACACGTATACGTACCCACTGCCCCCTTTTCTTAAGGAGGGGGCAGTTGAATCCATCCTAAGACGAGTTGCCTACGTTTGTGTTTTTAGTGTCGTTTCAGGGTCGAAAAATGTTTGAATGGAATCTAAGGCATAAGGAGCAAGGATTGGAGCAAAATGAGAAAAAAGTAGGCTAGATCGATCCATCCAATCTCAAGCCAAATCACTGTAACTTTCTAGATTGACCTGTGAAGCCCAGATCGATCGATCTAGGCTGGATCGATCGAATCCACAGCCAGATCGATCGATCTAATATGCCGTAACCTTTTGGATCGACCAAATTTATCCCAGATCGATCGATCCAAGCTCCTCCGACCATAAAAAGGAAATTTTCAATTTCCTATTTTCACAAAGTTTTGCCATATCTTTTCATCCAGAACATTATTTAATATATATATATTGGAATTTGAGCCATTGTTTATGCTAAACTTTTGATACTCTTTCTACTCTACATAGACTTTTGGTTTTCTGCAATCTGTAAGCACCAGGGAGACGAGTCTCTAACTCTGCATCTTTGAGAAGCTTTTCTGAACCCCTTTTGATTTATTTATTATGAGTTTTTCTTCATCTTCTGTTGTTTTGATTATTTCCATGCTTGAGTAGTTTCATAGTTAGGTTTAGGGTATTCAAGGGAGTTTATGAATCATTGAATCAGACATAGATAGGGATTATTCATCTTGTCTTCACCTATTGTTGTTCTTATTGCTTAGATTGAATTGATCACTTAATCTCTGATTTTAGTTTAAATCTATTTATCGAAAGTGTTATAGGTTTCTTGATAGAACATAAGGTGAGCAAATTATCCTTAGCCAATGAAAGCTGATGCTAAGGCAATTTGTGAACATATCAAACCTACTCATTAATGCTTGTTTAGAATTCTAAAATCAAACGACAATTTAGATTCTTAGGTTGCTAGATAAAGTAATTGATACCACTAAAGTGGATTGCATATACATTCATGTTTGAGTTTGAGACTGTACTTTATCGTTCCCTGAATAATTGTCTTGTTCATGATCTCTGAATTCATACGAATTGCCCTAGACTTAACGTTTGCTTTTAATTGATTCTACATCGTTTTTATATTGCTATTTTGTTTCACATCACAACAAACAATCATATTGCCATCTTAGCTTAATTTCACTCATATAGATTCGTAGCGTTTCACTTGGTTCTCGTGGATTCGATCCCTAAATACTACTTCGCTTGCTGTGCACTTATAGTGATATTTTAGGGTTAAAACTTTGTGTATCAAGTTTTTGGCGCCATTGCCGGGGACCAATTGCGTCACCTTCGATTTTTTGTTTGGAATTTAGACTAAGATTTACTAACTTTCTCTCTTGTGTGTTTCAGGTGTATGCAAAGAAGAAGCAAAGGATCTGACAACCTTTTCAACTTCAGCAACCAAGAACTTGCAAGGTTAGAGAGAGAGAACAGGAAGATAAAGACGAATCAAGTCACAGTGGGTGATCAAATTGACAGCGATGCACTTGCTACTGCAGCTGAACTTCAGAGGCTACAACAGCAGATGCAACAGTTACTGCAACAGCAACAACAACAGCGATCTCCTGCAATTGTGGATGCGGATACTCCCCATACTTTATACCAGAACAGAGCTGCTATCTGTCCACCAGCCCTTGCAAGGCAGGATTACGAGATCAAGCCTCAGATGATCGGGTTGGTGAAGCAGCACGTGTTTTATGGTCTACCAGCTGAAAATCCGATGGATCACATAGAGAACTTCGAAGAGATCTGCAGCACTACTAAGTCGAATGGGGTACCAGCTGATTACATCAAGTGCAAGCTCTTCCCTTTCTCTCTGCAGACAAGGCATCGAGATGGCTAAAATCTCTACCTCCTGGGTCGTTGACTACTTGGGATGAATGCAGAGCCGCTTTCTTGGATCACTTATACACCAAATCCAAGACGACTTCGGTGAGGAACAAGATCACCACTTTCCAGCAACATTCAGGAGAGTCCTTCTGTGATGCTTGGGAGAGATTCAAGGAGTATCGCAGAGAGTGCCCTCATTATGGATACTCGGATGGGCAGATTCTTAGCATCTTCTACGATGGAGTCGAGTGGGATTACAAGAATGCTCTCAATGCTGCTAGCAACGGGATTTCATGACTCAGAGTAAGGATGGAGCCTACCAACTAATTGAGAACTTGGCTGCAAGTTCCAACAACCGCTGTGCTGAGTATTACAGGTCTAAGCGTGTCAACAGTGTGGAATCTCAGAAAACGACGAGTTGGATGAGAAGCTAAATCAGCTATTGAAGACAAGTCAAGGTCAAAGGAGCATTTTGTTTTGCGAGAGTGGAACGGACCCTACTTTCTACCAGGAATTCGCTGAAGAACGGACTGATGAGTTGCAAGAAGTGAACTAATTGAACGGGGATGGGTTCGTGCAAAACAGGGGTTTAAACCAGAATTACATAAACCATCCAAATCTGTCCTACCGAAGCACGAATGTCGAGAATCCACAAGATCAAGTCTACCCACAGCAAGTGAACGTTCAGGGTCAATAATTTCAGGGAAAACCGACCGTGCAAAATGCGGGCGTCACTACTTTTCAGGGGTTTACAAGACAGACTGGCGTGCAAAATCAGGATTTCCAGAATAACTTCTTTTGAGGGTTTTCAGGGAAATCAGTTCGTGCAAAATCAGGGCCCGAATAGATTTCAGGGGGGATTCCAGCAGAAATAGCCGTTCAATAACTTCCAACCAATGACACAAGCCCCATTCCAAGCCTCTACGACCTCTGCGAACAACTCTGGTGATGACCTCAAGGTTCTCATGCAGCAGGTTTTGCTCAACCAACAGAAATCTGCCAACGAGATCAATGTCAAGATGGATAGCATGTACAGGGATCTTAATGGCAAGTTTGAGTCACTCTCTGCTCATGTGAAGAAGCTGGATACTCAGGTAGCTCAGACGGCCGAAGTGATCAAGAGACCACAGGGAGTCCTTCCAGGAAAGGCAGAGCAAAATCCTAGGAACGAGTTCGTAAATGCTATTACGCTCAGAGGTGAAAAGGTGATAGAGCCTGTTGCGCCAAAAGAGAAAGATGCTGATGTAGTCATTGATTTAGAAGAGAGGGACGATTCAGAAGCTGAACTAGTGAGAGGGCCTGCAAGCGACATGACTGCAAAGGAGCCACTGCCAGTGCGTGTCTATGCTCCAAGGGTTCCATACCCAACTCGTCCTAACAAGTCGCGGAAGGACCTATAAGAGGCAAAGTGCTAAGAGATGTTAGATGATCTTACAGTGAAGCTCCCTCTCGCCGATGCAATCCAGATGATACCTGCAATGAAGAGATACGTGAAGGGTTTGGTGACAAGTAAGGTTTATGGAGAAGACGATTTCGTGAAGGTTTCAAAAGATTGCAGCCCCGTCCTTCAAAACAAGATGCCTAAGAAGCTTGGAGATCTAGGGAGGTTAATTTTATCTGTGCAGATTGGAGCGATGACATTTGCTTGTTCTTTGTGTGATTTAGGTTCGAGTGTCAACTTGATGCCATATTCTGTGGCTAAGCGACTTGGATTCACAAAGTTCAAGCCAACAAAAATCTCCTTGGTGTTTGCCGATCGTTCTGGGAAGTTGCCGGTTGGGATTCCAGATGACTTACATGTGAGGACTGGCAATACTTTTGTTCCTGCATATTTTGTGTTTCTAGAGCTAGAGGAAGAGCCAAAGGATCCCCTCATCTTGGGACGATCTTTCTTATGTACTGCTGGAGCTATCATAGATGTGAGGAATGGGCGAATAGATCTCCACCTGGGAAACATTGTCATGAAATTTGAGATGGACAAACTGCTGAAAAAGCCTATGTTGGATGGACAGACATTCTCGGTCGATGACTCACTAGAGATCTCTAACAAGGTCACAGAAGAGATTCTAGTTGATGACCCATTGGAGATTGCTTTGAAAATGGCTGCGAGCGAGCATGGATTTTTGAGTACGACGCGACTGGGTATGCAAAGATGTTGAACTCGAGTCAGATTTTGGGGAAGATGGTCGCCTACATGAGTTTGGACGAGGCTGTCGAGAAGTCTCCAGCAGCAACCCTTCCTGTGCCATCTAATCCATGGAGCAAGCTGAAAGCTCCTAAGGTAGAGCTCAAAACACTTCCAGCAGGGCAAAGATACGTATTTATAGGTCCTAACTCTTCTTATCCTGTGATCATCAATGCTGATTTGAATAATGCGGAGACTGCTTTGCTTTTGTGTGAACTTAGAAAGTATCGCGTGACCTTAGGCTATTCACTGGATGATATCACAGGCATTTCACATGATCTTTACATGCACAGGATCCATCTAGAATATGAGTCGATGACTTCCATAGAACATCAGAGACGGTTAAACTCGAATCTAAAAGATGTTGTAAAGAAGGAGATAATGAAACTTCTAGAGGCATGCATCATATACGTTATCTCTGATAGTAAGTGGGTGAGCCCGGTCCATGTTGTGCCAAAGAAAGGTGGAGTGACTGTGATTAAGAACGATAAGGACGAGTTGATCCCAACTAGGACTATCACTGGCCATTGTATGTGCATAGATTATAAGAAATTGAACTCTGCTACTCATAAAGATCATTTTCCTTTGTCCTTTATTGATCAGATTCTTGAGAGATTGGCTAACCACGCTTACTATTATTTTCTAGATGGTTATTCTGGTTTCTTTCGGATTCCCCATCCATCCAGACGACCAGGAGAAGACCACATTCACATGTCCATATGGCACTTATGCTTATCGCAGAATGCCATTTTATTTGTGTAATGCACCAGCCACGTTCCAGAGATGCATGATGTCAATTTTCACTGACATGATTGAGGACATAATGGAAGTTTTTATGGATAATTTTTCTATTTATGGATCTTCTTTTTCTGTTTGTCTTTCTAATTTGTGCAGGGTGTTACGACGATGCGAGGAGAAACATCTTGTGTTAAACTGGGAGAAGTGTCACTTAATGGTCAGAGATGGGATCGTTTTGGGACACCGAATTTCAGAGAATGGTATCGAGGTTGACAAGGCAAAGATCGAAGTGATGACAAGTCTGCAGCCACCTGATTCTGTCAAAGGGATTAGGAGTTTTCTGGGACATGTTGAGTTCTATAGGAGGTTCATCAAGGATTTCTACAAGATTGTTAGACCTTTAACTCAGATTTTGTGCAAGGATGTGAATTTTCACTTCGACAAGGGAGCATTTGTTAGCGTACCGATTGTCTAACCACCGGACTGGGAGTTGCCTTTCAAGGTAATGACCGATGCTAGTGACTATGCAGTGGGAGTTATTTTGAGACAACGAAAGGATAAAAAACTTCATGTCATCTACTATGCTAGTAGGACTCTTGATGATGTTTAATGCAAGTACGCTACCACGGAGAAAGAGCTTCTTCCATCGTGTTTGCTTTTGAGAAGTTCTGATCATATCTTGTGGGGTCTAAGGTGATTGTACACACCGATCATGCTGCTTTGGGGTACCTTCTCACCAAGAAGGATGCCAAACCTAGACTGCTACAATGGATTCTCCTACTGCAGGAGTTTGACTTGGAAATTAAGGACAAGAAATGCATTGAGAACGGTGTTGCAGATCATTTGTCTCGACTACGTGTAGAGGAAGATGTCCCTTTGGATGATTTCCTTCCTGAGGAGCACGTGTATGCCATCAGCCTTGGGAACATTGACCATTACACACCTTCTCGTGACACCACGCTTCCTGAGATTCCTTGGTTTGGTGACATTGCGAACTACTTGGCTGCAAAAAAGGAACCCGAAAACTTTGTTGGGTATATGAAGAAGTCTATCTTGTGAGACATCAGACATTACTTCTGGGATGAGCCATACTTGTACAAGCAGTGTTCATACGGTGTTTTCAGACGATACATTCAGAGGAAGAAGTTCATGGTATTTTCTTCCATTGCCATGGTTCGAATTATGCAGGGCACTTTGCTACTTTCAAGACGGTGTCCAAGGCTCTACAAGATGGAATCTGGTGGCCGGCTATGTTTATAGATGCTCATGCCTTCGTCTCTAAGTGTGATTCATGTCAAAGGCAAGGAAACATAAGCAAGAGGAACGAGATGCCTCAGAATTTTATCTTAGAGGTTGAAGTGTTCGATGTTTGGGGTATTGATTTCATGGGTCCATTCCCATCTTCTTATGGGAATCAATACATCCTTGTCACAGTGGACTACGTGTCTAAATGGGTTGAAGCGCTGGCTAGTCCAACTAATGATGCCAAGGTAGTTTTGAAGATGTACAAATCTGTGATCTTTCCATGTTTCGGTGTGCCTCGAGTTGCAATCAGCGATGGTGGATCGCACTTCATCAACACGGTCTTTGAAGGTCTTTTGAAGAAGCATGGAGTCAAGCATAAGGTAGCCACCCCTTACCATCCACAGACGAGTGGACAGGTTGAGATTTCCAACAGGGAGATCAAGAGCATTCTGCAAAAGACTGTAAGCACCACAAGGAAAGATTGGGCCGTAAAGCTTGACGACGCTCTTTGGGCATATAGGACTGCTTACAAAACACCTTTGTGGACGACACCATTCCATCTCGTCTATGGGAAATCTTGTCATCTTCCAGTGGAGCTCGAATACAAGATAGCTTAGGCCGTGAAGTTGTTGAATTATGACATTAAGCCTGCTTTTTAGAGACGGTTGATGCATCTTAACGAGCTAGATGAGATTCGTCATATGGCCTACGAGAATTCGAGGATCTACAAGGAAAAAATTAAGACCTACCATGACAAAAAGATCATTCCTAGAAACTTTGCTGCAAATGATCAGGTGTTGCTTTTCAATTCTCGCCTGAAACTCTGATCCATTCACCATCAAGGAGGTAAGACCGTATGGAGATGTTGTGTTGATGGACACTGCAGGAAGTGAATTTGTGGTTAATGGTCAATGCCTAAAGCCATATCTCGCTGACACCAAAATCACTTAAGGGGACACCATTCCCCTCAGTGATCCGCCTCAAGCCTAAACGGCATCCAAGTCAAGAAACAAGCGCTTGATGGGAGGCAACCCACCGGTAAGTGTACATACTTAGTTTTACGTTTGTTTTCTAATTTTTAGTTTTGGTTTTCACTGTTTCAGGAAAAAAAAAAGGAGATCGATTGATCCACGCAAAGATCGATCGATCCACCTATGGATTGATCGATCTACTCTCCAGTCAAAAAGCCGAGAATTCTCAGATCGATCGATCCAAGGGGCCAGGTAAGTTTCATTTTTCCGAAATTTCGGTTTATTCCACTTAAACCAAACCGGAAAAACATGTTTTTAACTTCCAGACACGATTTCAAATATCAAAACCACGTTTTTCTTCTCCTCTCTCCATCTCCACGCGATTTTGAGTGTTCTTGAGGGAATTTTTGCAAAACCATAACTCTCTTGATTTTTAACGGATTCAAGTAATTTCTGGCTCTAACCCACTCGAATTTTTGTGCTCTTTCTGATTCTATAACTCTCTCACTTGATTTGCAAAGGTACGTGCCCTTATCTCTATTTTTCAGTCCGAAATTTTTTTTTAATAAAGTCGGAATTCAGGTTTATGATTTGTTCTTAGTAATTTTTGCGGCTTGCTATGGTTTTCTAGGAACAATTCGAACCCCACCATGCTTTGTTTCAATGATTTGTGCAATTGGACTTGAAATTTGGAATTTATGAGAAATTTTGGGAATTTTCGAAGAAGATTACTAATTTGTTGATATGTGCTGTGATTGTGGAGCATTGTGTTGAATTGGTTGTCGTGCTTGCTTGTGATAATGCATAATGATGGAGTTTTGAAAATTTCTTATCGTTTTCCTGTTTTTTGGAATTTTTGATAAATATGGATTTTGTTTGATTTTTGCAGAGAATGGGTAAAACAGGTGGAAGCAGTCTTCGGAAAAACCCAGCAAGGGGTTTACGGCAAGACCAAGCACCAGATACTACACCTGGTGTATTTTTGAGGAAGACAAAAACAGGGTTGAACATTTCTGGGTTTTGTGGGTTGTTTAAGCATTGGTAAGAGACGCCAGAGGAGACTCCGATGTTCTTCTCAAGACCCCATCTTCTAAAAGAATGGTGTAGGTTCTTCAAAGAAGACAGGACAAGATCAGAGTCTTCAAAGACTTTTATATATTTTGATTTTTTTTTTATTAATGTTTCAAAGTTGTATAATGTAATGATTTTAAACTGATTATATATTACAAAATATTAATATAAATCAAAACAATTTGAATTTTTTTAATTTAAATAATGGATTTAGGGTTTAGGATATCATAATTTTATGAATAAATGAATGTAGGTTTTAAAGTATCATAATTTTATGGATAAATGAATGTAGGTTTTAGGGTTTAACTTTAAAGTTTTACAAACTATATAAAAATACAATAAGTTATTCATAAACTATATAAAAAAAAATTGAAACATACAAAATTAAAAAGGATATAGCAATACATATATAATTTGTGATATAATTTTTTGGTTTTAAAATGGATAAATGAATGTTGAATAAATGAATGTTTGATTTAGGATTTAAAGTCTGGGGTTTATGATTTAGGATATCATAATACATAAATATTTTTGATATAGGTTTTGACTTTTTATAGATAAATGAGTGTTTAATTTGAGGGTTTAAAGTATCATAATACATAAATAATTTTTGATATAGGATTTTGATTTTTATGAATAAATGAGTGATTGATTTAAGATTTAAGATATCACATTACATATGATTTTTATGAATAAATGAGTGATTGATTTAAGATTTAAGGTATCACATTACATATGTAACTTTGGACATTCATGGAATTAAAAGAATTTGTATAGTATATTTAAGATTTGTACCATGTATTTGATTTATCCATTTAGAGTATATATATCATTTAAAAAAAACAAGTTTATTTTATATTTGATTTATTCTTAATAATAATAGATGAAGTTCAATTTTTATACTAAATTCATGGACTTTTAATTATGGTTTAGGATTATAATTACAAATAAATTCAAAGACTTTTAGTTATGGTTTAGAATTATAACTACAAATGAATATTTCCTATCCAAATAAAAATGAAAAAATTATGGAAGTCAAAGTAGTAGATGCCACGTTGGCAATCCACAAAACTCATGGGTAACCAATCGAAAGAAGGGGTGATCAAAACCTAAAAAACCTGACCAAAGAAGATGAGTTTGAGTGGTGGCTGCCGATTCAGTTTCTCGCTTCTCTTTCTCTCTCGACTCTAGCATTTCCTTTGCTTCTATATCTCTTTCTTGTCTTCCTCACATGGATCTCTTCTCACTTCTCTTATTCGTCTTCAAATCCGACATCAGTAGTGAAGAGCCATCCTGATGAATCTGTCAGTCAGGTCTCAGAACTGTTCTCGTCGCTCGTCCTCCGAGTCCTACCAGGCCTTCGATTCCCGTTTATGAAATCGGAGAAAGTGGCCGGTAAGTAGAGATACGAAATCTGGAGGAACAGTCCAACGTTTGTTGTAGATCTGGAGGTAAAATGTTTTGATATCCGAAGCTCTTGTCTGAGGCCTCATAAATGGCTGAGAGCAACGATTGTCTACAAGGTATGAGACCCATTCATATTGCTTTTGAATCTCGATCTGCTCTTTGAATTTTTTTTTGTCAAGTTTTATAATCGTGCGAGATTCAATTTGATATATGAGAAAATTCCTTATATAGCGCTTAGGATTTGTAGTTGTAGATGCCAGAATTTATTTGTCTGTAACCCTTCAGGCATCGAAAAGCGTCTCTAGTTATGAAATCTCTGAAAATGCCAGCTTAGTGATTCATCCACCTTCACAGCCACATACAAGTCTAGTAGGTGATGAACTCATCTCTCTCGCAATATTTTCAAAGATGTTTGGACTTGAGTGGTATAATTTTGCTAACTACTTGAGTTAATCTCCATATTGGTTCAGCTTCTCTTCTTTGTTTATCAAATTATAGAACCAGCCTTTTATTTATCCATATAATCTGAGTGCTTGAAGGAGTCTTTACGAGGTTTCAGTTTTGCTTACGCAGCTAAAGAAGCGTCCTCAATATTCGATGACACAACTGAAGGCTGAAGGCAAAGAGCTACATCAACTACTTCAGGCCTTTCCTTAAAAAAACCATGAGCTTTCGGTTGATGGGCAAACCAAACTCTGGTCTCTTCTCTGGATCAATCTCTAACAGAAATGCTTCACCAAAGTGTAGACCAAAGACACTTCAGCTAAAGGGTAAAACCCTTAAAGTGACACCACACTTCAGCTAGACCAATGGCGCTATATGTTGGGTTTATTGCTCAGTTCTGAAACCACTCCTTGGGTTTTAGTTGCTAATGCCTTTGGGATGCCGAGGATGTTCTCCGCTGGTTTTGTACTCACGTGTTGTGTGGCAAGGGCTCAATTATCTAGCTACGCGAGTTCTCTGAGCAAAGCCAGATGTTCCCAGAGTATTCTTCTCACTAGTTGTACTACTATTGCATTGGTTGTTACTTGTGTAAATAGGTTTTTGTATCACAGATTTTTGTATGATGGTTTTATATAATAATAATAAATAATTTTATTTTTAATATGTTAATTATCCCAAAAAACCAATTATCGTAATTTAAATATAATTAAAAAAATTTATAAGAATACAAATGTTACAAAAAAATACAAATTATTGAAATAAACTATCGAAATTATTAAAAAAGCGATATATTAAATGACGTCACGATAGTAAGACTAAAATACGCTATCGAAAGCCCATAACCTATTATCGCGGGCGTAGACAGAGCGCTTGTAAAACCGCTACGGTATCGTTCGATAGCGATTTCTGGACGTTACAAAAACTCATTTTTCCTGTAGTGATTGAACACGAATTGTATTAATGCTTACAATTGTCTCTGCAAATTCTGGCTTTACAGGTATCCCATTCGAATGAGTGTGTCATGCTAGCCAAACCTTACTTCTAGTCAGTGATGTTAATATGGGCTTGATACCCGCGCGCCCAAACGGGCTCAGTATAAAAAAATTGGCCCGTGACCCGTTTATTAATGTGCAAAAATAAACGGGTTCTAACAGGGTTAGCCCATTGAAGCCCGCTAACTAAACGGGTATACCCGCGAAATAAAAGGGTACCCGTTTATGTTTTTTTCTTCTGAATTTTATGAAAAACGTCGTCGTTTTGGCATTTATGGTCATTTAGGGTTTTGTTTATGCGAAATTGCGAACGACGAACGAAGACTTTTGAACAGATACGGCGTTTAGTTAGCGAAGAAGATTCCGGCGTTTAGTTAGCGAAGAACAGAGACTCTCGCCGCGAGAGCCGTAATCTACCAGTGAAGAAGATTCCGGCGAACCCGTAATCTACCAGTGAAGAAGATTCCGGCGAGACCCGTAACCTCTGTTTTCAGAGCGAAGAAGATTCTGGCGAGAACCACCGCGATTCTCTTGGTCCGTGGTCTCTGTAAGTTATAGATCTTTCTTTGTTTTCGATCTTAAGATTTGGGGAATTTTTGTAGTTTAAGTCTTATGAACGAATCGTTGTCTTCATGTGTAAAAGCTTTGTCTGAATGTGATTAAGAAACATAGTGATGAGAATCTAATAGTGTTGACTGATGAGAATCGATTAGCATATGTTCTGCCACTGTATTTGTGAAATCAGTTTTTAATTTCTCAAAAAACTGATTAATCCTACTAGCTTAACATGTTTTCTCTAAGTGACAGACTAGCTTAACATGTTTTCTCTAAGTGCAGCATGGATTTGGAGTCTCTTAATACCATAGAAATTCTCAATGCTCAAAGCGATTACATGGATATGAATGAAGAAGATGCTATGAACGAGGAAGATGCTATAAATGAAGGAGAAACAGAGATGGAAGAACCAAATCAAAGTGACACTCAAGCAACTCAAGCAACTCAAGCAACTCAAGCAACTCAAGCAACCCAAGGTCCACGTAAGAGACGTTTAACTTCATCTGTTTGGAAATATTTTGTTTCGGTTGGTGTTGAAAGTGATGGCAAAGAAAGAGGTCAGTGTATCCATATTGGTGCGAAATTAGTGATAAATACTAGAACACATGGAACAAAACACTTGATTCGCCATTTAGAGAAGTGTCCAAAAATGCGTAAGAAGATAGATAGGCCTGCATATGATCATAAGGTAGATCGAGAGATGACTAGCGAGATCATAATCTACCATGATTTTCCGTTTAGATATGCTGAGTATGAAAAGGTTAGGGCGAGAAATTTGTATCTCAATCCAGATTGTCAGCCCATTTATAGACAGACTGTTGCAGCTGATGTGTTTAGGAGATATGAGATAGAAAAGGAAAAGCTGAAAGAGGTATTTGCAAAGCATCATGGTCGGGTCTGTTTTACTTCAGACTTATGGTTAGCTCGTCCCACTACCATGGGGTATATTTTTCTGACTGCCTCCTTCATTGATGATAGTTGGAGATTAAACAGTAAGATTTTAGCTTTTTGTGCTCTGAAGTGTCCACACACTGGTGAAGAGATTGCTATAGTAAGGTTCTTGAGTGTTTGAAGGAATGAGGTTTAGAGAAAAAAGTATTCTCTATTACTTTGGATAATGCTTCTAACAATTATAGTATGCAGAATATCCTTAAAGGACAGCTTCAGATGATGAGTGGTAGTGGTTTGTTATGTGATGGGAAGTTTTTGCATGTGAGATGTTGTGCTCATATCTTGAATCTGATTGTGAAAGATGGCTTAGAGTTAGCAAAAGATCTCTTACATGACATTAGGGAGAGTGTCAGATATGTGAAAGCATCTCAACAAAGAATACAATCTTTTGCAGCTTGTGTAGAGAGAGAAGGAATTAAGAGTGGAGCTGGTTTATCACTTGATGTTCCGACTAGATGGAATTCCACATATGAGATGCTTGTCAGAGCGTTGAAGTTTAGGAAAGCATTTGAAAGCATGTATGATTTTAACACACATTATACGACATTGCCTTCAGAGGATGACTGGAACCGTGGGGAAAAGATATGTGAGTTGTTGAAACCTTTCAGTGTCATTACTACATACTTTTCAGGTTCTAAGTATCCTACATCCAATCTGTACTTCACACAAGTATGGAGGATATAGATGTTGTTGAAGAAATATGCTAGATGTGATGATGCTGGAATAAGAGGAATGGTTCAGAGAATGCAAGATAAATTTGACAAGTACTGGGAAGATTACAATATCATTTTGGCTATGGGAGCTGTTTTAGATCCAAGACTGAAAGTGCAAGTGCTTGAAAAAGCTTATGAATCTGTGGATCCTACTACTTCTAAGTCGAAGATTGAAGAACTTAGGAAGAATTTGACTATGCTTTACAAAGATTACCAGAGTAGAAAATGGGCAAGTTCTTTAGGTGTTTCTGCTACACCAACTCCACATGATATAGTCACTGAATCTCCGCTTGAAGATGATTTTGATAATGTAAGTAAAAATTTCTATACAATTCTAGAATATCATAATCATAGTATTGATATTGGTAATGTGATATGAATCTTTATTTTACAGGATCTCTTTGAGTTAGAAAGAAGCATTGAAGCTGGTGTTGGCAACACGAAGACACATTTGGATATCTATTTGGATGAGCCAAGGCTAGCGAGATCCTCTTTTCCAGATTTGGATGTTTTGAGCTACTGGAAGGATAATCAACATCGACTTAGAGATTTAGCTGATATGGCGCGTGATTTGCTCACTATTCCTATTACTACAGTAGCCTCAGAATCAGCTTTATTGGAGCTCGGGTTTTGACTCCATACAGAAACCGCTTGCTTCCAAAGAACGTTCAAGCTTTACTATGCACTCGCAATTGGCTACGCGGATTTGCAGAATACGAAGGTAAAAGTTTAAGATTTACATAAACCAAACTTTACATTATGTTTTTTCTAATTAACATTTGAAATTGTAGGTATCATAGAGGATAACGACGACATTAGCAATGAAGATGCTAGAAAGACAGCAAGTTGTTCAGGAATAGAAGGTTCAAGATCAGAAGATTCAAGTGTGCCATGATTTGGGAATCAGAAGATTCAACGTACGCATCGCTTCTTCCTCTTCTTCTTTTTTCCACGAAACAGAGTCTTTTAGTGTCTTATGAAATCTCTCGTCTTTCGCAGGAAACGTTTCTTCCTCGAAACCCATCTTGGAAGCATTTGGTTTATCATTCAGAGGATCCCAAGTTCCTCAAATCTAGCATCTTTTCATGTCTCTGTAACATGATACATTTTGTTTTTGTACAGAGACGTTGCTTTGTCTTTTTAGCCATGAATCTGCAGGTTTCTTGTGTTGGTCTACTTTACTTACTGCATTGATTCATTTCCTTTGTCAAAGTCTAAAACTTGTGTCAAGTGTTTTGGTACATGCTTATAACTATAAGTTATAAGTCAGATATTGCGAAAGTATCTTTCAATTGCCAGGAAGAAACTGTAGTATTTAATTTTGGGATTGTCTCCAAAGACTTGACCTTTTTTTCTTCTTTCTTTTTGCTGTTCTCGTAAATTTAATTTAGTCAAGTAAAAAAAGAGAGTAAAAAAATGTGCAAATAAGCAAATATGAAGTGTGAATTAGTCTGCTATTTGTCTTGACCCTTCTAACTGTTTTGATTGAGAAAGCGGAAAAATCAACAAAACACAATTATGAAAATAGCAACGACATAATCGGGCCCAAACAGGCCTGTGTAAGCCCGCGGGCTTTATTGTAAACGAGTTTTATTCGGGCTCACTTATTAACGGGTCTAAACGGGCTTCATTAAACGGGGCGGGCCTAAACGGGCTCGGACCTAAACGGGGCGGGCCGGCCAGTTTTAACATCACTACTTCTAGTCACCTTCCTAGGGTCTGAACTCTTTTTTTCTACAAGTAAACATATATTGTAGTTATGAACATTATATGAACTCTTTTTCTTTACCAAAAGAAAAATAGATTATAGAAAGACAAATACCATTTCTTGAGTTAGGCGAAACATTCCTTTGCGGCTGGTTGTGTGGGGGAATCTGAGTCCTCCTCAATTCCATGTATCTTTCACTTCTTACCTACAAACTCAAGCAAGCAGCTGACATTATTTCATTTACACGGCAAAACCATAAAATATTAAAGAGAAAATTAAGCGTATATAACCTTAAAATCTGAACTAGTCCTACTCTTCACCCAACTATTCTAGCTACCCAACTATTCCAAGCTGCAATAGATTGGATGTTGCTTGGTTTTAACTTAAGTCTATCTGCGCTACTCTTAGCAGCAGGGACTTGGAAAACAAGTCGAGACTTAGAAACCCTCCACAAACAACCCATCTGCTTCAGAACAACATCTTTGTACCACACTTCTTCCATTGTATACCTCCCCTGCAACAAAATTTGGAAATTTAAAAGTAGTCATACTATGTTTTAATAAATGATAAACACAACATACATACCTAAATTTCCTCCCACATTACGTCCTTTGTCTGCTCATCCAGTAGCCTCCAATCTTCTAGTAGCACCGGTACATGCTCCCTCACAAGAGGACCAAGAAATGATGAAAGTGTAACTGAACCAGGCCTAGCAGGTTCACCAGAAGGAGTGAATTCCACATCCACCTTAACCAGAGGGTCTCTTGCCACTTTCTGCATCTTCGTCAACCCTCTTCTTCTTTTTTTCCTTGTGTCAAACTGCTCTGTAACCTGTGAAGGTTCTCCACCCTAAGTAGGCTATGGAGGTTTTCCAGCTTGAATACCTTGAGTAGCTTGAGTAGGCTCTGAATATTCATCAGACTGTGAGTCCTCTTTGTTTCCAGACACTCCATCCTCCTCTTCATTAACTTCTTCGACCTCGTTAACCTTTGCTTTCTCTCCATTCTCAGATTGCTCAACCATGTCTTCCATTTCTTTCTCCCCCTCCTCACCAACATCAACTATGTTTTCCATTTCTTTTTGCCCATCAACATCAACATCAACATCAACTATGTCTTCCATTTCTTTCTCTCTATCCTCAGCTTCCTCAATCTCATCATCCATTGCTGTCACTCCATTAACCTCCTCACACATTTCTTTTACTCCATTATCAGATTGCTCAATCTCATAAGCCATTTCTTTCTCTCCATCCTCAGCTTGCTCAATCTCATCAGTCATATCTTTATCTCGGGTCATATCTTTCTCAACTTCAAGTCCTGTAACTTCATTCTCAACCTGTTGATCAACTCCTTTCTCAACATCTTGAGCAACTTCTTGCTCAACCTGTTGAGCCGCTATGTTAGCAACCTGTGGAGCCCGGTTCTTATTCCATTTGGTTCTTTTAGTTGTCTGTAAAATAGGACTGACATCCCTGCCGTGCTGGCGCGCACTCCGGCGTGGCATTTCTCCCCTACTCATTCCTTCTCTAGTCTTCGCCATCTTGTGTACTTTAAACCATAACAAAGTCCATTAATAAAATCATAGAAACATGGAAACACAAAATAATAGTATTAAAAAAGGCGAGCTAAGACACTAATATGACCCCTTCACAATCATTCCTAACACAGAAACTCTCGTAATCAGAAGACTGATTTCCAAATCATCAATTTGCTGGACTGATGTTGCACCAACAAACTCCTCCTCAGTCTCTAACTCGTGATATCCCCTCGGTGGTGCCCGCATAACTACATACCATGGTGAGGAGTCATTTTCTCTGGAATAGAAAACATGTTTAGCTTGTGTTGGTAGAATGTATGGATCTTGTAGAAATGATGATTTGTTTGTCTTCAGATTCACAATTGTAAAGCCATCTTCTTCTTTCACACCATTCCCTCTGTTGGCCCAAGTACATTTGAATAGTGGGACTTGGAACATGTGGTAGTCTAGCATTATTATCTCTTTTATTACGCCGTAGTACGCAACTATGTTTGCCATTTGTCTTGTATCTTTTGCAGTATACCTACACATGGTGAAAGCTTCACATGAGACCCCACTATTCTGAGTCTTCCACTTAACATCATCTGTGTGATATCGATGTCCGTTAATGACATACCCATTGTAGGATTGAGCCACAACGCGTGGTCTAAATGCCAACCATCTCAGCTTCGGCGAATGTTCCTTTGAGTTAGCAAGTATCTAAGGTGAACATAAAAGTATTAGTGAATGAATACATAGAGATGAGTATAAGCTTTCAATAATATAAATGTCCATAAATTTGTTCAAACCTTTTGCTTTATCCACTGTGCAAACCTTTCGGTATGATATTTCTACAGTAGAGTTTCATTTCTAGCGCATCTCACATCCTCAGCTTGTAATTCTTCCAAATGCATACTGTTTTCCAAAAGGCATGATTTAATTTTCCAGTATAATAGCTAAGTAGACAGAGAAAAATTGTAAACTCTAAGGGTGAAATAAGACTGAACTTACTCAATATAAGGTTCCATGACCGTTGTGTTCATTAACACATAACGATGTGCTATATCTCTCTCTTTCCCTGAAAGTGTAAATTATGTAGCCTTCTGCAGTGGATGACCTTCAAGAACAAGTTCATCAGTCTCAACATCTTCGTTACGCTTCACAACTTCTTGAACTGGTACAAACTTCTGCAGAAACTCTAAGAAAAAAGCAACGCATTCTCCAACCAAGTACCCCTCAGCCATACACGCTTCTGGCCTTGCATAATTTTTAACATATGCCTTCAGTGTCTTCATGTACCTACATCTCATTCACATAATAATTAGGTTAAGTTCCAAATTGTTTCTATGAAACTTAAACTAATCCTCAGAACACAACTAACAGAACATTAAAGCGATGTAAACATAAATCAGTACCTCTCAAAGGGATACATCCAGCAAAAGTGCATCGGCCCACCCAAACGTGCCTCCCTTGCTAGATGTATAGGAAGGTGGAACATGATGTCAAAGAGTGATGGAGGAAAGAACCGCTCCAGTTGACACATTGTCTCCACCACCTCAGCCTCCAAGGTTAATAACTTCTCCGGGTCAATGGCACGCTGAAACAATCTGTTGAAATAGTTGCATACTCGAGTCACGGTAATCCGTGGTCCTTTTGGTAGCAAGCCTCCCAGTGCCACGGAAAACATATTTTGCATCAGGACATGATGATCATGAGACTTCATATTACCAATGAGAGGAGGATTGACTGAAACACAGTTTGCGATATTCGCACAATAGCCATATGGTCCTCTGAACTTAGATAACCTCTGGCAAAAGCTCTTCTTTTCTACCTTGGAGATCCAGTAAGCAGCTGGAGGTAAGTATGTTGTCTTCCCACGTGCCTTTGTGTGTCAGTTACTCCGAATTCCCATATCTTCCAAATCTTTTCTTGCTTTTAATCCATCTTTAGATTTAGCACTTCCCATCAAAGTAGATAATATAGCTTCAGAGACATTTTTTTCCACATGCATCACATCAATATTGTGACGCACCGGCATATCCTAACACATGAAAAATACAAAGTATCAGCCTGAACATAATGTTTTTGTTATGAAAATACTTTAATTGAGATTTGTATTGAGAAACTACTAACCTTCCAGTAAGGTAAATAAACTAATACTTTAATTATATTATGATTTTCTTTTTCTAATTTAGGGTTTAATTTTCTTCAATTAGGAAATTTGTTTGAATCATTTTATATTAAATTTGTGTTATTCTAGAAAATTAAAAATTACTGGTGGTATTTTTAAAATAAAAACTTAAAATATGGTATTTTTGAGAATCCTCCTAAATTAAAATTGTTGATTTATTAACTAATTAACAAATTTTTATAATATACAAGTAAATTTATTTGGAATCAAGTAAAAACGTTAATACTAAAAAAAATTAAAATACAAAATGAATAAAATTAATTAATATTATTCTACTTTAAAAACAAATTAAGTGAGATTGATGCGATCAAATAAAATTATTGAAAAGTTCAACGTGTTTTAAATAAAAGTGGAATCGTTGTAATAATTCATGTTCTAACGAAATTTGCTGTGTTCTATAAAGTTATTTTGGTTACATATGTTTAAATTACCATTTATAGTCATTTTTGATTAAAAATTAAATAGAAATAAGAAGAAAATGTGGTACCGCACAAAGAGAAGTTGAACCACACCTTATTACAAGGTTTTGAAATCTGCGCGCGTGAAGGTTAAAAGGTGCAGTTTTGTACCGCACACAGTCAAAAATTATTTTTTTATTAATTTTTTTGTTTAATATGGAAAAACGCAAAAAGTGTTGAATCGTAACATTAAGTGCGAATATTAAAATATGCATTAAATCCGCCCTCCTACTTGTGCACCAATCAAGGCCTTAAGTAGTTAAAATTCATTTTTTGCGGTCTTTTTCACCCGAGTTCGATTTTTTCTCCTTGCAAAGGGTTGAGAAAAGTGGAAACCCCCTTACTCCAGTGGTTGACCAATGGTTAATTAATGTTTTTACACCAGAAGGTTTGGGGTTCGATTCTCAGATAATGCGATTTATTAACAATTACGCAGATTAATGCAGGCAAGCTTACAGGAGATCTCCGGCATTGTGCAAGTAGAGGCATTCGCCGTTATTTCACGCATTAAGGGTAAAATGTGCCTATTATGAGCATGGAGCAGGTAATACTGTCTGTCGTGGATTTATAAGGATCATGTTGAATTATCCGTGGTAGAATCGCCTTAGTAACAGTCCTCATAATTTGTAATAAATCATAAATCCAGACGACAAAAAAATGATATGGTAAACCCGTTGATAAAAATAAATAATTTTTATAAACTATAATTTATTATTTATTAAGTTTCAATAAATAAATGGTGCTTTTCCGCATAAATTTTTCAATAGCTCGAAAAAATTCCTGGACAAATAACTTAGTTTTACGAGCCAAAATATATATTTTTTATTACTAATGATTTTGAAAAGGATTTTAAATAATTTTATTTACTAATCCACTTGTCAATTAAACCATTGAATGATTTTTATTTATGCTTTAGATGTTTTTTCGGTTACTATGTACTCGTATTTTAGCATTTATTAGCTTGCATTTTCTTTAGTTTTAGAGTTATTTGACTTGCATTTTGCATTTTTCTGTTCATTTTGAGCTCCATTTAGTTTAGAATAGGTCTTAGAGTCCTAGTCTTTATTATATGCATTTGCATTGCATTTTTGATTTTTTTTAGGTATAATGGAGGCTAAGGAGTTGGAGGAACCAAAAAAAGTTGGAAGAGTATCGAGGGAATCAAGAAACCGCAAAAAGTCACTAGTGTCCATTTGGTCAACCCAGGCTGCTCTGTGGATCGACCAAATGGATCGATCAAAGTGACATAAGGGCCAAAAATGGACTTATCTCAGAAACGTCACCTGGATCGATCCAGGATGCCCTGCGGATCGATCAAGTGGGTCGACCAAACGGACGGCAGGGCCAAAATGAGTGTTCCATGGAGCGTCACCTGGATCGATCCAACCTTCTCCCTAGATCGACCAAGTGGGTCGATCAAAGTGACATCAAGGCCAAAATGAGGGTTTCTAGAGTGTCACTTGGATCGTCCCAACCCTCTCAGTAGATTGACCAAGTGGGTCGATCAACGTGACACCAGAGGATTGTTTGGGAAGAAAACGTCGTTTAGATCGATCCAACCCTTTCAGTGGATCGATCCCCATGCCCCTATGGATTGACGTTCTCTGCATAAACCCGGGTTTGACTCGGTTTGTTCTGGGTTGACCTGAATCCTTTTCCTTTTACTATATATGTGTTTAAACACATTAAAAACCATAAGTTGGATATGTTCTAGGATTTTTCTCTCTAATGTTTAGTACTTTAATTTTCTTGATTGAATCTTTTATGTTTATTTAAAGTTTTCTTAAGCTTTCTCATTTCTCTAATCATGTTTACTTATTATTATTTGCTTTGTTTCTTACTTTTGCCATGTGTGAGTAGATTTCCTATGGATTATGGGTTAGGTAGATTAGGGTGATTAGAAGTTGGGTTTTGGTGTATTAGGCTTGGAATATAGAGAATCCTTCATTTGAGATGCATCTAAAGCTAGGTTTGAAGTAATTAATCAAATTCTAGCACATGGTCTTTTCACGCTCGAAAGGTATTTGTGAAATTGTCTAGGAGAATTTCAAATGAGCATTTCACATCTTAGCCGGCAAACCATCGATGTTTAAGGTGATTTGTGGGTTTAGGGACTTGTAAGCATTGCTTCTTGGTTCATTAATTGCAAACGAAAGTTTATGTTGATTAAGGGGTTTAAAAAAGAGATTAGTACCATGAAAGTATATTAGTCTTAAATTAGTAATCTTTGTCATAGGAATTGAAATGATTAGAGCCTTGCACCAATACCCAATATACTACCTTGATCAATTGCCTTATCCAATGATTCATATTTTTTCTATTTATTCAAACTCGTTTAATTGCTTAATTTTGTTGATTTTTTGTTGACTTTTCATATCGCACCTATTGCTTTCTTTTAAGTTTAGTTTGTTAATATGTTTGCTTTCTTTTAAGTTTCCTCATCTTGTTTAGTTGCTTAACTTGCTTGCCTTTATTTATTGCATTTCACTTAGTTTATGCTAATTAGGAACTTAAGAAAAACCAAAACATCTATTGACTTAGCTTTTTAAGTGCTTTGTATTCCTATTGTCCTATCTAATTTTGTTATGGAAGAATGACTTCTAAGACCTACGAAGATTACCATGCACTTATGATTTATGCTTAGAGAATTAAGACTTACTAGCATCTTAAGTTTGAGCATCCAACTGATTTCTTTATCAAGTTTTTGGCGTCGTTGCCGGAGATCGAACCCGGGTCACCCGCGTGACAGGCGAAAATACTTACCACTATACTACAACGATTCATAATTATGTTTTTTTCGGTTACTCCATTATTATTCATAATTATGTGACATATAATTTTTTAGTTATTCAGCCAAACTTCTCTGTTACCATTTAAATATTTTATTATTTTTTCAGATTCTACTAGAAATCACTATTAAATTCATTATATTTTATATTAAACCATTACCATTTATACCTCATATTTATACCAAAAAAATGGTTGAATTGTTCTAATTTTGTTTAATTTTTTCTTTAAGATATGTTCTGTTGTTCCTTTAGAAAGGAAATCAAATTTTAAGAAAGTGTCTTTAGTCAAATACTGAAAAGTCAATTTCTGCAGTCTTCTCCATTGGAGGTTGATTCTAATTTCCTACAAACAAATTGAGAAAATGGTCCATAACACCCATTGACCAAAAAAAATTTATATTGTAAACTATAATTTATTATTTATTACCTTTGTTTTAATAATTTTGACTATTCAACTATTTGTCATTAATCGTAACCGTTGTTCAATGCATGTTTCAATCAAACCGCATTCTCTTACCGCACCCTATAATGTTTTTGTGACGGCTAGAACTAGTCCACACCATGTAACGTATGATCATGCACAACAATGAACAATCTTTTCATGGATTAACACGTCTTAGGCATTTCTACATTTCCACATTTCTCATTTCTCAAAGTAGAAATGATTGTTTTCTTGTTTTTTTTTAACCTTTTGCGACTAAAAAGGTTGACCAAGCTAGGAACTTTCTTCTTCTTCTTGATTACAAAGAAAGTCGGAGTCCCTGCGGATGAGTATCTTCTCGGCTTCCCTCGATGTACCGGTGTGAATTTCCCGCTCAGCCACACAGATTTTCCAACTGGTTTAGGGGAAAGATAGCTTTCGGCTTCTGGGTTCTGCTTAAACTTCTGAATCTCTCCCTCAACCAGTCTCTTTGTGGACAGCGACCTTTCTGTCCTAAACGCTTCTCTTTCTTGTTCCACTCTCGTCATACCACTCTCCCTCATCAAAGTTTCCGTCCTCATCAAAACCGCTTTTGTGCTAGACTTGAGTGCTTCAACCCACGCCTCTGCTGCTGCAACTTTCTTCTCTGCGGCTTCTTCTGCTTGAGAAGCATGTCTACTCAAATACTCATACTCAAACCTCGAGATTATGATTGTTGAACAATGGTCAGACTCCATTTCGCGGCTCTCCATTGTGTCTTCTATGAGAGATTCAAGCTTCTCAAGCACTAAAGCCTCTGCGTGCTTCGCTTTCTCAAGCTCATCCAACTTTGAAATCAGTTCTCTTTCCTTTTTTTCTATTTCAAGTTTGGTTTTCTGTGTTTCCTCCTTTGTAACCGTCTTCTCTTGTTTAAGAAGAAGCTCCTCTTTCTTAGCAGCTTCTCCATTTTTCTTTAACTTCTCAAGCGAACCAGCTAAATTGTCAGCAAGAGAGCTAATTCTTTCTTTGGCAATATACACTGCTTCCAGTTTCGATTTTGCCATAAGCATCTTCGAGTTGAGATTCTGAATCTTAACATCATCTTTCCGTAAGATTTTGTTGAGCCGAGCCGTTTCTTCTTTGGCTTGGATAATTTCATTCCTCAACGCATCCATTACAGCCATGAGGCGGAAGAGTTCTGCGTGAACAGAAGCGAGTTCCTCCTTTTTCGTTTCAGTAGCTTCTGTTTCTTCTTTCAAAACCGATAAACTATACTTTCCTCTTTCAGAAGAACGGTCTGATCTCGACATGCCCTTGTCTCTCCTTTGAACTCTCCTCTCCATTTTCTTGACAAGCTTTAGCTGCGTTTTTAACATCTCAACATCCGAAGTCGTCTCAAACAGCTCATTCTCAATATCCTTTGATCTCTCCGCCTCTTCCAACATTTCCTTGATTCTCTTATTTTTTACGACCAACAAATCCAAAACCTCTATCCTTTTACTTCTCTCCACCTTTCTATCTCTTTACATTCCGTCAATGCCTCAATCTTTCCCAATTCAGCCAACAAATGTTGCTCATTAGCCACCTCGATCTCCTTCTTAAGACTCTCCAACAATCTCAAATTCCTTTCCATTTTAAACCGTAATTCCTCAACTTCTTTCTCTGCTTCACTTCTCTCTCCCAAAACAGAATCTACATCAAGCTTCAGCCTACTCCATTGTTGTCTCACAACCACCAAATCTCTCAAAACTTCCGCATACTTTTCATTTTCCTCAACCTTTTCATATATCTTCAAAGCTTCCATATCATTTTCCCGAAACTCTGCACCACGATTCGACTTCTCTATCAGTAATGTGAGCTCCTTTACCAACTTCTTTGCATTGAACAGTTCCACTTCTGCTATTGCTTTTGCAGACTCCAGATATCTTCTCTTCTCTTTGTACTCACCAAGTTTCCTTCTTGACTTGTGCAGATCCTCCACAAGTGAAGAAGACTGTGTAAGAGCAACGAATCATCATCATCAAAAACCTTCACTCTATACACAATCCCAAGAAAAACAAAGTCCAATTTAAGATGTTTGGTTTCACCTTAACCATTGTTAAATCCAATTGAGGAGAGCTGTTTCTGATAGATTTTTGTCCATACATGCTTGTGTCTGCTTTCACTGATCCAGTTTTTGTTCCGACGTCGGAATTTGCCATTTCTCCTTTCCTCTCGATTTTTCACTGAAACCAAGGAAAAGATTGTATAACTTTCAATCAAAATTCAATCTTTTCATCATCCAAACGATTACAGATTCATCGGTTCATAAAGCTAAGAAATTTCTGGGAAACCAAAATTTAAATGGGTATATAAAACCCAATTTTCCTTCTTCGTAGTGATACAAAAGCCCAGAGATTTTCAACAGAAACTCTGAAAGAGGATTAAGCTAAGAAATTTCAGGGAAACCCAAATTTAAAACTAAAGATTCTTCGAGTAAACGTACCAGTGAGTGAGATTTTAGATGAGGAGAAAACTTGTGGGTGAAGCAAAAGAATAACCAGAGAGAAGGAAACGATTGGCAGAGATAGTGTTCGTGCTTGATTTGTTATCATTTTTATTTTCCTGGAAAAAAACTTGGGGGAAATTTATGGCGATTTGTTTCTTCTGAGACACCAAATCCGAGGCCGAGGAATGAACAAGTAGCAGGAAAAATGGCGAGAATCAGAAAACTCATGTTCTAAACCATTCAGACTATAACTTAAGTGTTTCAATATGTTAACAACAGTCTGGGTGGTGTAGTCGGTTATCACGCTAGTCTCACACACTAGAGGTCCCCGGTTCGAACCCGGGCTCAGACAATTTTAATCAGTTTTTATATTTTCTTATAAGCGCAGTTGATTAGGTCGGAACAATCGAGAGGAAAGGAGAAAGCACATTTGCCATTTCTCCTTTCAGATTGAGTAATTACTAGTAATTTGGATATTCGAATGATTGTTTCCCATAAATGATTATTTAAAAATTATCCCTTTTATTTTTTTAACGTCTGAAAGTTAATAAACCAACCAAGTGACAAAAAAAAAATCGGTCTAATTAACAAAAACAAACAACATCAAAATCCTAATGTAAAGGATTGAAAGATGTTACGATCCCGATTCTCGAGCAATACGATCTTGAAGCCATGATGGATCTCCTAATGCAAGATATGATTGAAAACGTCCATCTTTCTTTAGTAACACTCGTGGCAATCGCTCGAGCTACTGTATTAGAGCCTAGATGCTCATATTCAAAAGAACAGCTTGCAAAATCCGATCTAAGCCTTTTAATCTGCTTAATCAAAACACGATACTTAGGCCATTCATTGGGCTTGGCAAATGCTTCAAAAGCAGCCTGACAATCAAGAGCTACCATGACATCAGATTGCCTAAGATCAAGCAAACTCCTCAAAGACCACTGGAGGCACCGTAGTTCAGCTGTGATTGGGTTTGGAACTGCGGTTAATGCATTCCGAGCATGAAACAAGACCGAACCAGTGTGATCCCGAGCTATCCAAGCTGCGCAACAATGTAAATTTGTATTTCTTCAGTGAGAGTTGACATTGCATTTCACAGTTCCTTGCAAAAGGAGCTGCCATCGTTCCCTACAACCTTGATTCGCCATGGAGTTAGAACTGGAATTGTTCACCTCCTTATTAATGTATCTCCATTGTGTAGCTTCTTCCAATGTTCTATCAAATAACCGTTTCGAGAACTTCCTGAATACCCAAGTAAAGGATAGCATTCCTATTCTTCCATATGCTCCATAATATCCATGGGATTGCAAACCGTATTTCTTCCCTAATGTTCTGCCTTTCCATCAAATCTAACACATACACCATATTCACCTCCAAAGACGCAGTAAATCCATTTATAGGAGCCAATATATGTGCAATCTGAAGCATCAACTTAGCTGTCGGGCAATAAAAGAGGACATGACAAATCGTTTCCGAGTTCGAGTTGCAGATTTTGCACATCAGATTTACATGTAAACTTCGGGTTTGAAGTCTGCCAGCCATTGCCAATGCACTGGAAATTACTCGCCATAAGAACATGCATATCTTAGGCAAGGTTTCCAACTTCCAAATCATCTGCTTCAAGGATAGTTTGACTTGTTCCATCGGTGTGTTTCGTGGTAGAAGAATAATCGGGTTGTTAGATACAAACCAGTAACCACTCTTAGCAGAGTAAAAGTCATTGCTAGTGTATGCCCACACAAACCGATCCTCTACTTGACCCACTGGAATTTTAAGAATTCTATTTGCCTCTGTTGGTGGAAAGAGTTTGTGAATTCGATTAGTTTTCCACTTTGCTTCTGGAGAAATCAAATCCGCAACATCCAAAGTTAAATCGATTATCGGTTGGTGATTGATCGGAGCCCTTGGATACTCATCCATAATCCACTTCTCGAACCATAGCTTTGTCGTTTGACCATTACCAATGGATTTAATAAGACCTCTCATCAAAAGCTCACATCCAAAAAGAATACTTCGCCATGCATATGAAGGTTTATAGCCACTTCCGCATTCTAAAAAACTCTTTGAAGCAAAGTATCTTCCCTTGTACAGCTTAGACAATAAAGTATCCGGCTCATTGATTATCTTCCATGGTTGTTAGCTAACAAAGTTTGGTTGAAATCTCCTAAATCACGAAACCCAATCCTTCCATTCTCTTTAGATTTGTACATATCTTTCCAAGAGACCCAATGTATTTTTTGTTTCTTATCACAAGCACCATAAATTTGTCATACACTTATAATCTTTTGGCATTGATGTTTTGATAGCCTAAAACATGACATTGCATACACCGGAAGTGCCATAGCAATCGACTTGAGGAGTACCTCCTTTCCCCTCGAGAGAAAGCGTTTTGGCAAACCATCCATTAAGTCGCTTGTTAAGCTTTTCACCGATAAAAACAAGAAGTTTCTGTTTCGAACCACTAAAACATTCTGGAAGACCAAGATAAGTACCATCACCACCTTCCTTAAAAACACCAAAAAAAGTAGCCATCAAACGCCGCATAATGAGAGGTCTTATTTAAAATGATCTAAGATTAAGATTAGATTAGAATGCGTGTAATAAGCGGGTAAAAGTATATTATATAAAATTGTTATATTTTATAGTAGATCCGTGTAATTATGACTCGTGTAATTGTGACCCAAATAATCCTTTATATATTAATCGAGAAGATATAAGTGCAAAAAATTATGTGTAGATCAAACTTTTTTTTAAGGAATACATCAATTAAATTAACCAATCAAAATATTCCAATTAATTCTATATGCCATAGTGAAAATCTCTGTAAGAATATTTATATTCTTATGTGACCCATGTGTATTTCAGTTTAATTATAAATGATCAAGTTCATATTAATATTTAGGATTCTATAATATAAAAAGAGGGCCAACACTCTCCAGCAGCTTGCCATGTCATCACTGGATATGTTGACACGTGTTGGGGTCATTTTCACACATTTTCACCCACCCGAACCTATTGCTGCTTGACGAGTTGGATTTAATCAACGAAAGACGGGATCATGCCTTAATTAGGATCCAGAACTATCAAAATGCAGCAGCAAAATACTACAACTCCAACGTTCAAAGACGGAGATTTTATGAAGGAGACTTAGTTTTGCGAAAAGTTTTCCAAAACACAGCGGAAACAAATGCCGAAAAACTGGGAAAGACCTTACAGGATCACAGAGGTAGTCAAACCCAGTGTTTATAAACTCGCCAGCATGACCAATGTTCCAGTTCCAAGATCATGGAACGCCATGCATCTCAAGAAATACTATCACTAAGCTATTTCACATGAATTACGGGGAGACTTGATCCCTGCAAAGGGTACGTAGGCAGACCGTCTTCGGATGGATTCAGTTGCCCCCCTCCTTAAAAAAGGGTGGAGTGGGTGTGTATACTCGTATACTCCCATCTTTATAATAGACTTATGTCTAACTAAAGCAAAATTTTCAACAAAAAAAGTCTTCAAATCACTTCTTTTACGGATTACTAAAGCCTTAACAAAACAGGCATCCTACCCACATCCTTTACGGATTATTCAAAGTCTTAACTAAATAGACATCTCATCTCACTCTCGTTGTTGCTGGCCACAGCAACGAACTACTACACCCTTTATGGATAAACCATTACATCCGTCTCATGATTAAAAACGCGCTATATAAATATTTGTTCATTGTCGGAGCGGATATGTTTATGGTAACGTATCCGTAAACCGAAATGTTCATCCTAAACTATACAAGCATATGTCCATTGTCGGAGCGGATACGTTTACGGTAACGTATCCGTAAACCGAAATGTTCAAACTAAACTATGCAAACTTATGATCAATTTCGGGGCAGGGAAGTTTATGGTAACATAAATGTAAGCCGAAATGTTCATCTCAAACCCAACTATGCAAACATATGATTCATATCACATCACATAGGTTAATGGTAACATATCTATAAACCGAAATGTTCATCTCAAACGCAGCTATGCAAACATGTATCATACCTGTTCGACAAAATAATTATTTCTTGTTAAAATAACACAAGGAAAGCACTTAGACTTGCTGTCGAACAAGAAAGCACACTTGGCTATTTTCATCAAACACAAAGCGTTTTCTTAAAAAAATAAACAAAAGAAAACCGATATCCTGAAATCTGACGATCAGATGGCAAGACAAAAAATAGTAGTTCTTAAAAAGACTACAAAGCGGATAAAGCCATCCAGGCATCCAAAAGAGTTTTAAACTATACAAAAAATAAACGATCGTAAGATTCTAGAGCTTCAGGGTGCTCGTTTTCCCCTCCTTCTTCGTGCTCTTCGATGACGGGATCAATGACTTTCTCTGGCTCGGGCACGATCATAGCTTCTTCGATGCCTTCCTCAGGAAACGGCTCGAGAATTTTCTTCGAGCTACCCCCACTTGATTCAGAAGATGTCGGATCCTCTGGCGTCTTCTTCAAGTCTGGCACAGACAAACCTGGTGTTCCCTTGTTCGAACCAGAGAAGTCTTTGATGCCAACACTCGCAGCGGCCATCTCCATAGGCTCGCCATCGTTAAGATTTTTTAAGATGTCAGAGCGAATGGGGGACAATCTCAGTGTATCCCCTAGATCAACTATTAGCTCCCCCTTTTGCTAGGCCAGATTTTGCGCCTTGACGTCAAGAGATGGCGGCTCTTCACTTGGAAGCAATCCAATAAACTGAAGATTGCCTTAGATTTGAGCAAAATCAAGCATGTTCTCTTTCAGCTCGCCTTCAATCTTACCGATAAGCTTTTTGGCTCGGGAGACTTTGTCTTCAAACGATGACTTCATCGTACGCTTGGCCTCCATAACTGCCTGCTCCATCTTGACCTCGTGAAGCTCGTTTGCCGCCTCCAGTTGCCTCGTTAAATTAGAAATATGAGCATCGCGCTTCGCCCTGCTAGATTCCAATCGCATGATCCGCTCGTCGACCTCCTTGCGATGCTTTCTGTGCTCTTCTGCCTCAGCTTCAAGATCCTTAATTTTCTTGATGGCCTTTTCTCTCTCAGAAGCGCGAATCGTCTCGACATCCTTGAGCTTTCCATTTAGCTTAATGGCCTTCCTCCTAGCGTCATCAACTCTCTCTCTGTCCTTACGAGCGTCAGATTCATACCCCAGAACCATCTTATTAAGATGGGCTATGAACTGCACAAGAAATAAAGGCGTTATTCGACGGTAGATAAACTAAAATGGCTCGGGTCGCAGTGGCGAAACAAACTTGAACGACAAGAAGGCATACATTAACACCACAGAGAGAAACCTCGTTGTAGGACTTGTTCCTTAGCAAGGTATTAGATGGTGGGAGACGATCGCCTGGGCAGGTAATCTTCGAGAAGATAGCTGCAGATGTCGTAGCATCATGATAAGCCCATTCCGCATTGATAGGCAGAACCGAAAGAAGAATTGCCTCGGGGATGATTCGAGGCACTTCAGCGCATCATTGCCGTTTCGACGTTTTGGCTAGTCCATCACCTTTGTCATCTATCGACGACTGACGTTTTCTGCTCGGGCCTCTTTTCTCTTTATTTTTTCCCTTGCCCTTGTCCTTGTGTGAAAATAGTTGGGAATCCAGGGGGCGAAGACCCAGGACGACCCCTTGCGGAACTAAGGCAGTAGAAATTGGCTCGGGTAGTTTCTCCGCAGAAAGAACCAGCACGGAGATGGAAGCATTGTCACCCGAAGAGTTCGGGGGTCGAAGTTGAACCAAAGCTTTTGCCTGTTTAGCCCTCTCCCTAGCTTCCGCCTCAGCCTTAGCTTTTGCAGCGGCTCTATCCCTGAACGTAGGTCTTCCATGGTATCGTCTGAAGAGTTAGAAGAATATGATTGACCACCAGAGCCGTGAAGAGATGACACCCGAGCAATGAAGCAATGCCACCCGAGCCATGAAGTGATGCCACCCGAGCCTTGAAGAGATGACACCCGAGCCGTGAAGCAGCGCCACCCGAGCCGTGAAGTGATGCCACCCGAGCCGTGAAGCAGCGCCACCCGAGCCGTGAAGTGATGCCACCTGAGCCATGACTCCTGATGCCACCCGAGCCGTAACGCATGAAGCCACCCTAGCCGACGTGTCAAACAAGAACATGGACCGATGCGACGAACCGGAGTGAGACCCATGGTTATCCAACCTGTAAGGCTTAAGACCAGAACCGAACGGCCCATCAAACATATAAGTCGGAGCAATGAGCTAAAGCCCATCATGGGAAACCGACTCAGAAATATTCGAAGGAGAAGAAGGAAGATAGACATAAAGAAAAGAAGGGAGGGAAAAAATAGGAAAGCTTCCTTATCATTTTAGGAGTCGCCCTAGCCGACTTTGACTTATATATATACTCATGTACACCCTCTAAAAAGGTGAGGGAAAATTTTTACCTAGCGAAAACTCTGTACTTTTGCTCTCATACGAAAAGCTTTCAAAACAACTTAATAAAATAACAATCTTTAAATCTTCGCGTTCGTGGTTTTTACTCAGAAGTTTCAGATTCCTCTAAAAATCTTGACAAATTCAATGGTGTGGATTTACACTCCAACACGTGACCCTTTTTTTTTAAAACAGTTTTAAAATATGTATTAGTTTTGATATTTTACTGTTAATAATATGAATGTTCGGAAGTTTAGTTTTACCATTTTATTATTTCATATAAGTAGACATGTAGTGAAATTAAAATGTATAATTTATAATTCAATTCATTGGAGTGTATAAATAAAAGAGACCCAGTTATAAATAGACAAAACAATGAATTAAGTCAATTAATTGTTCGACAAAAAAAGAAAGAAAAATGATTTAATTAATGAATAATGCTAAATATTGAAATGTGAGAATAAAAGAATTAAATAAATACTGATATAAAGTTTAGTATATATTAATTAGTTATCAAGATGGTAATGGAGATACAAATTTAGGGAAAAAAAAAATTACATTACTGACATAAGATCTATATGACTCAATTATATTAGTTTTTTAAACAATCACCGTGTTGAATTAAATATTACTAAAAAAAAGTTTTCCTGCTAAAAAAAAAAACACACACACCGATATTAAATCTAAACCACACAATTTTAATTTGTCGTTATTCTTCAACATCTCATCTCTTCTTCATCCATGCATTTTACCAAGAAGAAAACCAATTCCCAAAAATCTAACAAAAAGAAACTCTACCTCAGAGCTTTTATGTTGCTAGATTCATAGTTTTGTCTAAACATATTGTTCCTGTTTCTCGAATGAAGGTCATGTTCGAGCTTGCTGTAGATGATGACGATGTAAGATCTCTCGTAATAGACTGTCTTTTTGGTTTTCTTGATCGATTGTTATTGTAGCTTTGGAAACTTTGGAGGGTGTTTAGTAAAATTCAGGCCCGTCTTTTTCCACCTTATTTCCTTACGCCTTGGAAATTTCTAAAATCATACAACGGATTTGATTTTTCATTCGGTTGTTGCTTCGATTTTATTTTCGTATTTGATCATTAGCGCGAGGATTTGTTTCAATTAGCTTAAAATTTTATGTCTAGTGATACTCAGACGATAGATACTTAAGCTGAGGATGCAGGAAAAGAAGCAAACTCGTGATTTGCATTGCCTCTGTTGCTGAAAAACTTAAATGAAACTGTTGAAGAACCTATTAAATCGAACTGTTCCCGAACAACTTGTGATTGCGTTCTTGTGATGTAATTTTTTTGTGTGGCCTTGTGATGTGATTTCAGTGTTATCAGTTTACTTGCTGTGCAATAAGCCACGGAAAACATTTGTGTTAGGACCAGTTCCGTGGTTACAATTGCCACCATTGTTAGAGAGGTAATATATAGAAAGTTTACTGTATTATTAGATATCATTAAGTCAATACAAAAACGAATATATGTTCTAAACTATTCGTTTGCTATATGTATATGCAGGGCAAAGGAGCCTGTCTAGAACCCACTCAGTTGTACCGGATCATTTGCGATCATTTTATGTTATGAAACTGTTGCAACATCTTATGCAATAATGTTAATCTACCAACTCTTTGGTAAGTGTTCTGTCTAGAAAATCACATTAAATATCGTATGGTAGAATTGAAAATAGGAATGTACTTTATGAATAATGTGGCCAGTAGAATCAGGCTATAGCTGATATGATTCTGTGTATCTATTGAAGTTACACATGTAGACACAAACTATGTTCTGTCTAGAAAATCACATTAAATATTGTATGATAGAATTTACAATAGGATTGTATTTTATTAATAATGTGGCCAATATAATTAGGCTAGAGTTGATATGATTGTGTGTATTTGATTTAATTAACAAAAGTAGACACAAACTGTTGCTAGTGTTATTAACTTACAGTTAGAAGCACATATTAAACTGCTGCATTGTTAGGCCACCAAAGAAAAAAAAATTGAGATCCTTGTCTATTTCTTTTCCGTCAATTTCATAAATTTAACAAAAATTAAATGTAGATGAGTCTTGAAGAGAGTATCTCTCAAAGCTATAATAAAAAAATTAAAACAAAAAAAAAGAAATATATGTTTACAAATTTGTAGAGCTAAACAGCAAGAGAAAAACATGCACTTGATGGAACCCTACCTGATATTTTGAAAAACTTCTTTGTACACAACATTCATTGTTGTTTTCTGAGGCTTCCCGTGTTTGTCTGTGATAAGAATTTTCAATCTAGATCTAGACTTTACTCTTGAAACGGCAACGTAGAGTTGTCCATGAGTAAAGACTGGTCTTGGCAAATACAAACCAACTCTTTCTAGAGTTTGTCCTTGGCTTTTATTGATGGTCATTGCGAAAGCAACGGCCACATGAAATTGCCTACGACGCATTCTGAAAGGAAATCTCGCTTCTGGCGGAGAGACAAACATCCTAGGGATCAAGACTTTTTGAACAACATCTTTATCATTCTCATTACCCATTATAAGTCTAGCCTCGATAACATGATCAGCCATCTGAGTAATTTGAAGCCTTGTTCCGTTGCATAAACCACCTTTAGGATCAATATTCCTAAGTAACATAATAATAGCACCAACCTTTAATTTCAAACAGTGGTTTGGCAATCCAGAGATTTTGATGCTATTTAGAAACTCTTGAGAGTAAACCATAGTATCTTTGGGGCTTGAATCCGATGTTTCAATACTATAGAACTTAGATAGGTTTTTTCTTCACCTATTAAATTTGAAAAAAAAAACATGAGGAGTGGTTAGTAATTTCGACAATATTATGTGTGAATTTTAAAAGTAAAAACGTTACCTGATAATTGTGATAGCATAAATTCATTAATACTATCAACATCACTATTTCTCGGACTCAATATTGCTCTCTGTTGGAAAAATTTAGGATCTCGCTTTCCTGCATACGATGTTCCATAAACTTCTCTTACTATAGCTAGAATCAGATTTTCACACTCAGTGATAAGCAAATCTTCAGGGATATCAATCTCAACCTCTCCATTGTTAGGTTCATTGATCTTTCCATCACCAATATCTAGAATCCATTTAGAGAAAGATTCTAGTTCTTTAGCTTCAGCACTGCTTAGCCCTGCGAGAAGTCTCATGTTCTTTGTAAGTTTTAGGACCTTGCAGCTAGCCCAGAGGAATGATGAATTTAGGGAAGCCAAAACCGTCTCTACTCTGCCACCATCAGTAATTACTGGCAAAATTTGTCTAAAGTCTCCTCCAAATACGACAACTTTACCTCCAAAAGGCTTATCACATCCTAATATGTCACGCATACTCCTATCCAATGTCTCAAAATAGTGCTTGCTCATCATTGGAGCTTCATCCCATATGATGAGTTTAGCCTGTTGCATCAACTTTGCTTGATGTATTCCCGTCTTCATCGAACATGTTGTAAATTCGTTTACACTAAGTGGTATTCCAAATCTTGAGTGAGCTATCCGACCACCTGGAAAGAGCAACGCGGCAATTCCACTGGATGCCACGTTCAGGACAATGTCACCTATTGACCGAATAGCAGCACCTAGAATATTCCAAAAGAAGGTTTTTCCAGTACCCCCGAAACCAGAAACAAAAAACACACCACCAATATCTCGATGTACCGCATCTAGTATCTCTTCATAAACACGTTTTTGCTCATCTGTGATCTTGGCAAGCATGTCTCTGTGTTTTTCTCTTTGCTCATCGTGGTTGTAGCTTAGCTCATCACTCACAAAAATGTTCTCATCTCTGTCATATGCGTAATCATCAGGTAGTGGCATACTTTTAAAAAATACCAGAGAACTTCCATTGATACGCAAGAGCATTTCGATCTCTCCCAAAGCTAAGTTCTTAACCTGATCTTGAGATAAGGTGAAATCTAAATGAAAAAAACACACAGATAAAGAATTACGTTAGTTCATAGTTAAATAATTAAGAATTTGTTAAAGCATTTACGAAATATTGAATATAAGTGATTTTACTTGGGTTTTTCCTCTTTATCCTTTGGTGGTACAACATGTCTTCTGATAAGATTTCCCAAGTAGCATTCCATACTTGTTATGGTATTGCAAGACTATTCGAAACCAATATTATAGCAAACAATTTGCGTATATACTTTCCCAAACCCCAGAAGCTTGCTTCCTTAATAGCTTCAATATATTCTTTATCATCATCCAGCAATCCTAATGCGTAGCATGCTTCTTTGAAAGTCTCGTAAAGAACACCTTCGACTGTTCTTATATCTTCATAGCATATTAGGTCCTTTAACTACGTTTAGCAAAACTCTCAAATAATACAACTCACCTAAGGATAGCGGCACATAAGTGATCCTTCCAATTGCAAAACCTTTAATCCTTGGCTTCCACATTCTTGGTTTTAGATGCCAAACAAAGTGCACTGGAAAATCTGCATAAGTGAGGTTTTTTGCAATTTCTGGATATAACTTGGTGGCTTCCAAGTACCCCATAAACTTGGATTTACCAACAGACATACGATTTCGTCGACATGTTCACAATCTCTGTAAATAACCAGTTGCTCACCAGGGAGATGGAATGAAAGTTTTTCTACTGGTGTAGTTCGATAGTGGGTAGGGAAAGCTAGAATTCGCCAAGTAGCTTCACAAGGAGATATATATTTGTACAATTGAATAAAAACTAAAAATTAGAATACAATTATATGTTTTAATCCATTATTATGATTGTTCCTTCCATAAAAATATCAAATGCAAATTTCCTCCACATAGAACAAAAAATCAGAACAAATTTGGTATTGTGTAAAATATACCTGCAGCTATAATGTCTTTTAATTTCATCAACGGGAGCGTCGTTGTCATCCTCTCTTTGAACTAATGCATTAACATAATCTGGTCCCTTATTAATATACTCGAAGAGGTACTTGATAGAGCGTGTTTGGTTGCACCACTCTACATTAATATGTGCACGATAACGAAGCAAAAGATCCCTATTATATGGAACTACGTATCCATTATCACAGTTGAACCCTTTCTTTTGAACTGATCTTCCATCTTCTAGCCGTTTGTAAATAGGAAATCCAGCATCGTCAATTTTTGTCAATGGGCTGAAAGGTTTGGGAAAAAACTTAGAACACTTTCCATCGATCATACACACATTGTCTTTATTAGCAGCCCCACATGGTCCATGAACCATCATATCTTCAACAACTTCATGTAAATATGGATCCAAATCCTTATCAGGAAGTTCCGCACTTATATACTTGTCTATGTCTTCACCAGTAGGTATCTTAGAATCTGGATGCAAGAAGAGTACCATATGTGCATGTGGAAGCCCTCTTTTTTGGAATTCGATTGTGTACATAGCTGTAAGAAAGAAATTAGGCATAAATATTAGTTGGTAGCTGAATATTAAAATCACTATGTTAATTGTAAAAAGAAAAAGACGATTTCAAGGAAGTTTCTACCCGAACTAACTTCTCCAAAAGTGCCTTTCTTTCCCTTCTTTGTCAAATCGTGTATGAGACCATCTAGTTTCATTTTGAACACCCTGCAACAAATGTCTGGTCTATCCTCTGACTTCAAATTGTGCTTATGAAGATACCTTGAAATCTCAGGCCACTTAGGATTGCAAGTTATGGTTATGAAAAGGTCAGTGTAGCCATAATACTTGCACGTTGCCATCGCATCTAGATAGTGCTGCATCATATACCTTTTACCGCCGGTGAAAGAAGAAGGTATTAAAAAACTCTTCCCTTTGTTTGATAGGTTACAGTCACCTTGATCAGCTGCCTGTTGAATTTTATTGTAGTTTTCAAACCGAAGCTTCTTCTGATTTAGCCAAAGATAACGTAATCTATTGGTTTCAATCATGGTGTATACATCCACCAAAAATTGTTGAAACAATTTTCCTGACATCATTATAGTAGGAGATTCCCCTACCCTTTCTAGGATGCGAAATGCAAAAAAATTCTTGCATAGTCACTGTCTTTCTCTTCCGACCTGTAGTGTCAACAAAGTCAATGTCGATTCCTAATCTAAACCCATCTTCACCGTATGGAAATAGTAGCGGATACTGTAGCGGCAAATAAGCAGGGTGTAATTCACTAATTCGTTGTAATCTTCCTGTTCTACTCTCAATAATAATGTCACGGGTGTTCATACCAATGTTAAAATCATCAGGAATTAAACCAGCAACTTCATTTGCAGTAGGAAGATTATGAGTCCTTCCATCAGTATCTCTGTCGCACGATAGCCTTAATCTCAGACCTTGTGTAGGTTTTGACACATCAAACTTTTCCCTTGCTGATCTAAACGCTTTTACGTGAGGATTGTGAGCATCCAACATCTTGATTAAAAGTGTAACTATTGCTTCATCCAGTTTCCCAGCAGTTCTAGATTTCCTAAACAAAAATGATTGTTAGTAGAATTTTATTTTAAATAAACTCTATAATAGGTTAATAATATATTACCCGCAAGCTTTGATTCGATTTTTTTATCTCGTTCACTGTATCATGCATGTATAATTGCAAAAACGCTGGATCTTTGTCAGGACCTGGCAAAATATCACCTATAAGATGCTAGTTCTCACCACTCAACTGAAATACATAGGGATCTTTTCCATTGTTCAAAGAATGATTTATCTTTCCCCCAAGCGATGTAAAAGAGAACATCATATTGAGTGTTCTTCAAAATTCTCTAAAGTGCTTGCTTCTATCATCTCCATTATACAACAATGCACACAATGTCGCTGGAGGGGTTTGAAGTAGTGGAAGCTTCACTTTATCTTGTTTACAACACATTGAGAACATTAGTTTTGTCTTTTTATATCGTTTGTTTACCCGTTCTCCGAACCACAAATACGCTTTACAGTGCGTACATATGTATAATGGATCTCCGTCATCATTGTAACCTGATTAAAATATTATGGTGATATTTGGTCAAATAAAGTTTGAATATAAATGTAAGCAGACATCAGCAAAAAAAATTTGATATAAAACCAAATACCGTTAATTTCTTCTTGAGGCTTGAGAGTTCTGGCTAAGTCCCTCATCCTATTGAACCCTTTTAAAGCAATGTCATTTTGGTTTGAAGATGAATTATGATTTAATTCACGCTCAAAATTTTGATTTCTTTCAACCTCAGCAGCATATTCATATCGGCTTGAATTGGCTTGTGTTGTTTGGTTTAGATCTGTACGATAGAACTTTTACAATTAAGTGAACGTTATAGATACGATTATGGTAGTAAATATAAATGGAGATGGGGTTGAATCTACCTTCAGAGTCAGATTCTTCTTCGTGTTCATAATCACTTGCTATGACAACCACAAATTCCTCTGTATTCATTGATTTTGTTAAAACATCTGCATTTTTTAGAAATCGTTAAACGTCTATAAGATAGAAAAATATAGTTTCCTATCTAGTAACACATGTATTATTCCATTTATATAACATAGTAAAGAAGAGAACACAAATAACCTTCTTGTTGATTACTTATTTGGCCAATTCCACTATCACTTGATGGTGTTTTGCTCGAATTTGTACCTTGAGCAGAGAATTGGTTTGTGTTGATAATTGTACTACAATCTACAAAATTATATTTTTTGGTTTACTATTAATAAAATATGATATACTATTTCGATTAAATTAAACACAAAATATAATTGATACATTACCTGAAGGTTGGATATAAACATTTTTTCTCTTTGCATCGATAATTTTCCTTCTTTCATTTCTTGCCGTATATGATATTTGTCCCACCAAATTGCTTACATATGTGAATGGAGTAGGTAGAATTTGAGGAACTTTATATTTTCTTGGTCTTCCACCTGTGAGTATAAGATCTATTATATATAACTGATATAATCATTTTCATCAAATCAAAATTTGTTCTTACGTTTTCGCAATGGAGGTGGAGGGGTGAAATTTTCACCGTTTGATGATGTATTTCTACGTTTCATCGCCTTTGGTCTAGTAAGATGAAACATATATGGCTGTATTACAACATTATTTGACAAAAATCACTTCACATACAGGTTCATGTACATAAACAGAGGAAATTTACAAACCTTTACAAATGGAAATGGAAGTTTGAATGTTTTAGAAAAACACAAGAGATGGTAGTATGGTTCTCAAGTCATCGGGTTTATTTTTTGAAGAAAGAGAACTGTGTATTACCGTCGGTTCTTTGCTTTGTTGTCCTGTGTTGTTAAATTTAGGTATACCTATTAATTGATACTATGGAGATTCGAGTATTTGTATATGTGAACAAATAATGAGTTGTTAAGATAGGTATATGCAAACAAATATTCTCTATTTATTATATGTTTCCAAATTGTAATTATTATCAATAAATGATGATTTGTTTATGGTTTTTTGATTAGATAGTCTAGGTTTTTTTTTTTATCAAAACCACGATATTCTCTGCTTAAAAAATCTTGGAACAATATTTTATATTTTTCTGAATTAGTATAAATAGTCAATGTTAACTAATTAAAATCTTAGAAAAATATTTTCTACTTTTCTGAATTAGTATAAACAGGCAATGTTAATATTAAGTAAATAATTTAGCAATGATTAATTGAGTTATTAATAAAGTTAGTATTAATTGTCAATTTGTAAACGTTTATTTAAATGTTCAGCCAATAACCTTCCTTATTTTATAAAATTTAAAGTTTTTTTGATATTTTATCGTTGAATCAAAGTCCATTTATATATAATACCAGATTAGTTATTTTCTAAGCATATATACGTTACTATACATTGATAATTTTAAGTTTAAGTATAAAATATTGAAAGTTTAGTAAATAATTAAACCATAAAACATGATCATTTGTATTTAATACGTAATTAAACCAAATATTAAAGTACTTATGCTGAAAAGAATATAAGAAAATAAACAAAACCAAGAAATGTCAAACCAAGGTAAAAATTGTAAAAAAGCTAAAAATAAACAAAGGAAAAACACAATTATTCTTCTTTGCTAGTTGTGACATTCTTTTCCATTTTTATCTTCTTTGTTACAGAGTTTTGATCTTCAACCAAGTTTTTGTTTCTACTTCCTCTTGTCATCTTCGACAAAGGTGTTACTGATGATGATAGAGAAGTATATGAATCTTCTCTAGAATTTGTCAGCATAAGTGGTTCCTAAGCAATTAAGTATAATTGAAATATAGTTAGTAACAAATGATTATATTTAACAATAGTAAACAAAAAAAATAAAACCTTGCAAAGCCAAACTATTACCTCGGATGTAGGCCGTGTCTGAAAATTCTCAATCATATCTTCATTGTCATTGACAATGTCAACTACATATGCCAAATGTTTTGCCTTCACATTATCTTCCCCAATAGTGATTTTGAACAGAAGTTTCTTTCCAATTAGCTGGGTTAAAGTTGGAGGTAGGTCTTCCTACAAAATTTAATTTGTTTAATTGATAATTACCAAGTTGTATACTTTTTAGTAATATGTATGATACACATAGGAAATACCTCAACAACTTCTTCGATTAAAGCAGATGCATGATGCTTTAATAGTTGTTTTTTAGCAATGCTATCAAACAACAGAAATTTGGCTTCGGAGGCTAACTCATCTGTGACATGTAGAACCAGGTAGTATCTGCAAAATAAAAGTAACAAAAGAAAACGAAAGTAAAACATTTGTTTAATGGTTCTCTATGTTTTAATATCCGAGAAATTACCTAGCGTCCACATCTTCGACATCGTCGCAGTTCTTACAATTAAATAGTGGTTTTTGGTTCAGCTCATTTGAACTTTCACCATATTGCTGAACTTTGGTGTTGCATGACTTGCAAGCAAAGTAGTACCAATTCTTCGTAATATCAATTGACTGAACTGTGCCAATTGTCACAATTTTTTCCACCTATTATTGTCAATAATGTTAGAATCTATATTATAATTGCTGCAAAATAATGACACATCATTGTATAGTCTACAAGTATAATTATTACATGGTTTCTTTCGAGTACTGCAGTGATTGATTTTATGGGATTGAGAGTAAAGAACTCATCATGAAAATTAATTATAGAACCAAATGACAATTGGCTGCTATCATTATGGGTAATAATGTGATTATCACTTTGTAACCTGAAACCGTAATAAAAAAATAAAAAATAGATATTCAGTAAAAAAGATATGTAGATTATATGACATGAAAATTTTAAATATTTTTGAATAAGTGGTAGATACATGTTTTTGAATTTCTCCACTTGCTCTGTTATTGGATCGAAAAAGATTTGTGTTGCGTTGAAAGCATTGGAAATGCTTATTTTACCTTTTTTAAAAATGAACACAATAATTACAATTATATTAGCAAAATTCAAGAATAAAATATAAAACATTGGTAATTAAAAGTAAATTCTATATATAAATTTGAATAATATACGGAATTAATTTACACGGAAAAATCACCTTTCCATTATTTGATACATGCAAACCGAATAACACAAACAATCGTGGATGTACTGTTTTGGTCTGTGTAATCAAGCATCTTTTTGGCATAGTCTCCCCATAAGGTACATGTCAAAGGCATGTCACTGCAAAGTATGATATAAAAGCCGATATTACAAAACAAAAAGCCGATATTACAAAATACCAGCTACCATTTTCATTGTATAATTAAAAAGAAATATATTCAAATAAACTTACATTGTGTCTCGTAGAATAATGTCTACTTTTGTGGTATTTCCTTTCTCTTTTGCCTTTTTCTGCTCGTTATTCCCAACATTACTTATTTGACCAATTACATCTGTATTCAACAATTGGTAAAACACAGAAAAAATCTAATTAAGGCAAAATAAATATTTTTAACTATTTAAATATATGTACTTTATAAATGTGATAAACTTACCAATTAATATGTCTGTGTCCAAATTTCCAGATAATATCTCAGTAAAATCAGTGAAATATTTTTCTGGAATGACTTTTGGAAAATCATCAATGATTTTGGTCCTAGTTGTTCGCATAAATAGTATCTTGTAAGGGAGGGGACTGGTTCGATAATCACCAATGTAATCTTTGCATTGAAAAGCATTGATGGTTAAAGATACACTTTCTTTCAAAACATTTTGATGTTTTTTTATTTCATTTTCTTCAACCGTTGCATGTAATCTTGTACCCTGAAATCAACAACCCAATGAAAAGTGAGTTAAAATATATTATCATTATTTGATTTGAGTGTCAACTTATCGGTTTTTAAATGTTGAACAAAACTGTATATTTTGCCACAAAGCTCATGTAGAGAAGATTATCTAATCAAGAAACCATATAATAAATAGAGAATTTTTTTTTGCATATACCTATCTTAACAACTCATTATTTGTTCACATATACAAATACTCGAATCTCCATAGTATCAATTAATAGATATACTATCAAATTAAACAATCATCGAACAAACAAAATGAACACACCTTATACTATTAAATTAAACAATCATCGAACAAACAAAATGAACACACGTTTATCACTGATCATCAAACAAATAATACCATCATCAAACAAAAAAAATAATTTTCAACTGGAACAAAAATTAAGTGTCAATGAATTATATCAAAAAAACAATCAATGGAGAATTATCGGAGCAGTAGTGAGTAAAATTAAATTTTTAAAAAGTAACGCTTAAATATATCTAATTCGAAATATATGATCACCTCTTCATCAACCAATACCATCTCAATCGAATTTCCTGTAGTAGTGTTATATTTCTTCCAAACTACCAAGATATAGCCTTTGATCTTCTGTGTTTCAACCGCTGTATTGATGTCGTCAAAGAGAATATTCGAAGAGGTTGGTTTTTTTAATTATCGACATTGTTTTTGGAAGCAGAGGCCTTTGTTTGTGTTTTTGGTATTCACGAAGATATTAGAGTGTAAATGATCTGTATTTATAGAGACTATGTAGTATTTAGTTAGCATATTATTGTGAACATTCTGTAAGATTCTGTAAGATTTTCGTATTTGTTAAATTGAAGATATGGAATTGTTAGTACTACATTTTCGGATTCAATTATTATTTTGTACGGAAATATCTTGAAGTACCTAATTATACTACGATCTTACCAAATTTTGTGATAAATATTCTACATATTTATGATTCCAAATATGGTTATTTAGATTTAGGCTAAAGAAAATATATTGATGATTCCAAAAAAGGTTAGTTAGATTTAGTCTTAACTAATATAAATAACAGTTTTTAATGTTATATATATATATATATATTTTTTATCATAATTGGAAATAATCGACTAATGGAACTAATTGATTTTCAATTAGGAAATCTTCATTTTTCGTATGTCTCCATTCTTTTTAATTATTTCGTATTTTTTTTTTAAAACTTAATATTTTTAATAACTTTGGAGTGGCATTGATTTGTAAATAAACACAATATGATGACTATATTTAGAGTGTTGCCATGTCATTTTTTTTTGCTGAGAACGATCCTGGAGTTGACACGTAAGCTAAATTTGAAAAATCACTTTGTAAATAATGTTAAAGGGGATAAATTTATTTATTTGAAGAACCAATGAAAAACACTTTTTTAAACACATAGGCACACTCATTTTTGTCAACTGAAAGAAAATCAAACGTCTTTCTCTCTCCCCTCTCCCGTGATTCTCTGCTTCTAACTTCTACTAGGGTTTCATTGCTTCATCGATCTCATTCCTAATTAATTCATTCCATTTCCTCGAACCATGTTCCTTCTGTCAAAGATGGACCTCTACGGTGATCTCAGAGCCCTACCACCATTTTTTTCAAAGCTTCCAATGGTTTGTGAACGCTCACTCCACCAAAAACGCTAACGAAGATGAATCAGAATCATTTGGGGATGAGAGCGAGGCAAACGGTAGATCAGACAGGATGCCACATCAGAACCTAATTGATTGTCTTACATAGTAAGCTCTGTTTTCAAAGATCATGTCAACGCCTTGCTCTTGTACGAGTCTTTTTAGATTCGAAAATCAAGACCCAATTCTTATTAAAATTTGGATTGTTATTTTGGATTATTAAGGTGCCAATGTCTTAATTCTACTTGATTTCATTTGATTTTAATTTGTGTCTATGCGACTTCCAGATACGAAAAAGGGAGAATCATACGAACTACACATACTCTTGGGCCGATGAATCGATAAGGTACATTGAAATCAAACAAGAATCCCCAATAAATTGATCCATTTTATTGTTTGTTGTTTATTTTCTAAATGCTTGCCAATTTACAAAGGGGGTTTACTTGGAGGATAGCTAATTCCGGCGATCGAGCATGTGCTAAGTTTCAATGTCACCAGAAACCGTATGCATATTATGATTGTCAATTATCAATTTTGTATCAAGTTGATTTTCTTGGAGATTGAAATGAATGCCTTATATTGTTTCTCATCTCTTTGATTTTTCAAGAGAAATTTAAGAATGAGGGCCAGGAAAAAAAAGAGAAGGGTGATGTTCAAACAACAGCTCTTGGCGTTGTATGTATGTGTACTGAACTTATCTTCGTTCATGATAGTATCTTAAGTTTAGGAAATCTGTACTGTCTGCTTTGCATTCACCTAATTCTGTGAGTTGTGTAGGCTTGGTTACACTGTTTCTTTTGAATCTCTATCACTTTTTATTCTACTTCGTATGTTCATGTGAAAATGAATCACCAGCAGATGTATTGATTTTGTTTGATCAATATAATGAGTAGCAAATCGCCTTCTTTGATATATGCTTTCCTTCAACATTAGAGTGATTTCATGGAGAAGAAATGCTCAAAGTCCAATCCACTATTTCTTCTAATCACTTTGATTTTAAATACTTGCTCTCATAATAGATTTGTATTCTCTCTGGTAGATTGTGAAGGAAATCCCAATGAAATTGTTTTATTTACCTTTTGATCAGCTTAATCAAAACACTTAATCCTTTGCTACCCCTCTTATCCTGCAGATTAGCTTAAGAGATAGTTGAAAGGGAAACAAAATCTTACTCCTGTGGAGCGAGAGTTGCAGAGTGAAGATCGAGATAACCTTAAGTAATATTGAACTTCCTCTTCAGAGTACAACAAAGAGAAGAGGTGGTGGTGGTAGAGGAAGGGGAAACACTGCATCTTTATCCAAATGGGATGCAATTCTAAGACCATTGGTGATGTGGATGGGGGGGCCCGAAGCTTAAAAGGTTAATAAATTTAGATCCAGAATCATGTGATGTTCGTCCAACAGTAGATGAACATGATTTAATTAATTTAGAGAGGTAGATAATAAGGATATCGTTATAGAAGGTTGTACGAAGAAAAGATGGTGGGTGTGGAAGAAGATGCCAATATAGGTCCAGTCCCTAAAAGGTAATTTTATACTAATCTTATAACATTCAATCACCGGATCTTGATTTTGATGTGGCATCTCATCTGTTTTAAATTTTGTCTTTTTGTAAAGTATAGTCAATGGTTGCTATGGCATTCTTGCAACACATCATAAGGGTCTTTAACGAGATTTTACAACCTTATATATATTTTAGGATGAGAAATATTAAATATTCCTAGAGATTGGGCGTGTAATCATGTTTTGGGAAAAGTTTAAATAATTATTTTAGGTCATGGCCATGCTTGGTCCTTGCTTCTAGGATATTTGGAATATTGTCTTGATGTGTTTGTTCCAATATATAATTTAATTATATGATTAGCAAGAAGATGAGGTTAACAAATGCATGTCGTGTGGTCCAATAGTCCACAAGCGATGCTTCTCAAGACTTTCAAACTGTTATTGCGAGAGGTGTACCTGCAAAGAAAGACTTAGAATTCAGCAAAGAAACCACTATTGTAATGAGTTTATGTGAACTTTGATTTTGTAATGTAAGAGTCAATTAACTACAACAAATTACATTGTTTAAACCTAACTATTAAAAAATCTTGTAAAAAGAATAGAATGTGATATGGGAAAGCGTATTTATCCTTGATTTTAAGATTTATGAGGCTGGTTTCTACTTCCATAAGGCGGTTTTCATATACTTTTCGAATTATAGTTTACTCGATTATACTTTAAAATATGAATTAGTAAAAAATTATGAACGAAGAAAACCCGCGCGTATGCGCAGTTAATCACCTAGTCTAATATAAAAGACGACACCGTGATGGATCGGTTTCGGTTAACGACGTTAGAATTCGGGTGTATTTATAACCATCCTCCCTTACCTTATTGAATTATATAAGTATCCTTTTATAATGGTTATATATATATATATATAAATATATGTTTATACATATTATATATACGGTGGTTACTAAATGCAATATAACTGTCAATGTATATGTATGTGTTTATGTGTTTAATGGTTGTGATGTGTAACGCATGTTTACGTACGATTATTGTGTGTTTCATTAAGTAGAAGAAATCACAATTATAAATAGAAGGATCGCATGAAAGGGAAAAACAACCAAAAGGAAAACAAAACCATAGAAGAAGGATTTAGATGTTATGAACCTATTATGTGGATGCCCATTATAGGCTCATCTTCGGTCCATCTTCTAAAATATTCTAGAAATACTTGTTCCCTAAGCTAAATCCTAATATTGTCTTCCTATATATACCTCTCTTTACTTATGGAATAATACACATCAATTCTTTCTTTCTCTTTTATTCATAACACGTTATCAGCACGAAACCCTACCACGGAGTAAACAAAAAAACCTTTGTCGAAATTCCTAGTCGATACCGTCTCAATTTTCCGGCGCCGTCTCTGTCGTTAGCATAACTCAACGTACAACCTCATTCTACGCAATGATCTAGATAAGTACTATTTACCGTCATGTTGCTTAGATCTGATTGGCTCTTGCTAATTGCTTTATTAAACTTCAAAACATATATATCGTTTCATTCTTCATTATAAGAATCTTGTTGCTTTATAGACCTACACATGTATTATTGGGATTTTAATCGAATCATGATTATCGTTTCATGCTTTGCCATATTTCCATAAACACATGCCATGACAGTATTATCTTTAATTAATTGTTTGGTCCAAAATATATCTCATGTTTCATTATTAACAGATTGATACATGCTTTATCTCTTAATGATCAAATTTAATATTTTATTTCTTAGATTGTTTGATCCACTATTAGTTGCTAGACTTCGTCACTGATTATTAAAGAAATTATGAATCTGATTATGATGATGTGGTCATTAAAGGTCTCATGAACTTTGTTAATTTGTCATGTTTTATTAGAGAATATCAACTCTTGATAGAGAACATGTTATCCATGCTTTAAATATTTATTTTAATCTTAAGGTGGCATATGAATAAATCATTGCATCAATTAAGAATTGATTATTTATAATTGCTTTTGTCTTGATATCCAATTAATTCGATCTGGTATTTAACATACTCATGTTTTAAAAGAGATCGTTTTTTTATTTGATTGTCGAATATTGTTTTGTCATCGATCTGGCTTATTGCTTTAATTAAGCATGATGATGTTTCGTTATTGCTTTCTCGATACATGTTTGATTCATAGATCTCCAATCTCTGCCACATGTTAAATGTTTTACTATTTGTTGAACTCATGATTTGTGAAGTGGTCCTCTGTTTTGAGTAATGAATTAATCGATCCTTTAGTATCATGTTAGGTGAACTTCGAATTAAGTTTTGATGCTTAATGTAACATATTTATATTTTTGATGATTGGTAGAGATTGTGGGGGGTTTTTACAAAGAAATTTGTTTTGCCCCAAATTTGCATGGATTTTTTTGTTATTAGATCTGCAGTGGTTTCTGTCATTGAACTGAATATAGTTTCACCCAAATTTTGCACAGAATAATTAGAACCTAGATTTTGTACAGAATAATTATAACCCGAATTTTGCACAGACGTGATTTTTGCCCGAATTTTGCATAGACATAATTATCTCGGATTTTGCACAGAAAAATTACATCAGCATGCTTGTTTGTTCTGATGATCACGAAATTTACACATTTGTCATTTTATCTCGTTCGGTGAATCAATTGAATTGATTGATTGAGAACCTAGTTTAATGGCATGATAGAAAAACTATTGTGATGGTGTTAATAAGATTATTACTTAGTCTCGATTTACTAAGATGATCATAATAATATCTTATCGTGAGATTCAATTCGAGATAGATGAACTTGAAGTTTCATCATCTCGAGGGGGAGAATTAAGAAATCTCACATAGACAATAAGGGACATATCCTGAGGATTATGTTTATTGCTTGGCCGTAAAATATATCGGAACAATCTTAAAGGAAAGGTGTGATCACGATAATGTGATATTACCTAAAACTAGTTATGATTGGTTATATCTAAGATTACAAGACTTGAAATCTGTAAGTGAATATAACTCAATTATGTTCAGAATTACTAGCAAAATTGATATTATGTTGAGAGAATATCGCTAATGCAGAGATGCTAACGCATACATACTTAAACTTTCATGCAAGTAATGTTGTCCCGTAGAAATAATATCGTGAAAAGAATTTAAGAAATATTCTGAACGTATATATCTTGTCTCCTTACGGCTGAGAAAAATAATGAGCTACTGATGAAAAGTCATGACTCATGTATGACTAGTTTTGATCTATTCCCTGAAGTGGATATGTTATCTTACATATAAAAGAAAAGGACCGTCTTAATAAAATTCCCCGAGAAAGTGGCTACTAAAGTGATTGCATCAGTCTCCGTTCTCTGACAACTCTCTTCCCTTGCTTTGGATTTACCGGGTACCCTCGATTTCTAAACTCTTGATCCCGTACCATGTCTATATGTTTTTAGTCAAATTAATATTTAAGAATTTCTATACTAAATTACATAATTTCTATCACTATCCCGTTTATTGATTTATCCACACTTGCTTCATTATCAAAATCCATGCTTGATTATCATGGACTAAAGAAAGTAATTTTGATTATGTTATCCCCTGAAGGGAGTAAGTGTTAGCAATGAAAAGTAAACTGAAGTTTACTAAGAATTTAAATGTTTGGCTTAACTGGATTGGTCATCCTTGTTTAATGATGATGCGAAAAATAATGAAAATGATGTGGACATTCAGTGAAGAACCAGAAGATTCTTCCTAATGATTTATTATATGTTGCTTGCTCAGAAGGCAATCTGATCATATGGCTTTCACCAGCTAATATAGTTTGGATATCAATTTTCTGGAACATATACAAGGAGATGTTTATGGACTGATCACCCAGTATGTGGAAAGTTTAGATAATATATGGTTATAATAGATGCATCGAGTCGATGGACGCATTGAGTCGATGGACGCATTGAGTCGATGGTCGCATTTATCCTTGTTATCAACCCGCAACCTAAAGTTTGCAAGGTTATTTGTTCAAATTGATCCAGATTTTCCTTTAAAAGTAATTCGATTTGATATTACTGGTGAATGCATGCCTGAAGTCTTTGATGAGTATTGCATTTACATTGGGATAAGTGTTGAACATATTGAACCTCATGTTTATACACAAAATGCTTTAACAGCATTGATTCGCATAAAGCCAACGGGTAACTAATATATAGTTCTCCCCACCATAATTGGTCAGAAACCAAGTATTTCTCATCTGAAAATCTTTGAATGTGCAAAGTGTTCCACCACAACGCTCTAAGATGGGATCTCAAAAGAGGATAAGAATATATGTTGGATATGAAAGATAATTTGAGTATATAGAGCCATCCATGAGGGATTTATATAGGGCTCGATTTGCAAACTGTCATTTCAATAAGTCAGTTTTCCCAACATCAGGGGGAGAAAATAAACAGCTGGAGAAAGATATTAGTCAGAATGAATTATAATGATCCTCGGACTAAAGAATGTGAATATTAGAAGTCCAAAAGGTAATTCAGAGCTTAGCGTATTAATTACCAGATGCTTTTGATGATCCATATATAATGACAAGGTCACATATACCAGTTGTTAATGCTCCAATTAAAATTGATGTCCCGGAAGGACATTATCAAACTGCTAGTGAGTTTAAAGATCGCATAAAGCGTGATAGACTTATTGGGTTCCAAATATAAGAATCCTCGGAAAATAAAAGGAGTAGAAATTGAGAATGACCAGATCGAGGAAAAAAAGATTATTGAACAATCTGCAGCAGAGATCGAAGGATCTCCAGAAAATACCGAAAGATCTCCAGAAGAGACTTAACGCTCTCCAGAAAAGACCTTATACATGACAAAGAAAGAAATTTAGCTACCTGAGAATAAAGAGCTCTCAAATAGTTATGTCATGTATGGAATAAAATGGAACATAAAAGCAAATCGACGTCATAATATTTTTGCATGCTATGAGGCGTTGATATTATGGATAGAAAAGAGGATCATGAAAGAAAGTCTATTGAAAAGTGTACACAAAGTAACGATTGGAAAAAATAGAAAAGAAGAAATATACGTATAATTATAATCTCTTGCAGAAAATATTTGGACCAGTAGTCCATGCACTTGAAGTGTAAAATCAGTGGAAGATAAATGAGTCTTTGTGTGAAAGAATAGTGAAATTGTGAGCTATAAAGCACATTTGGTTGAACAAAGATTATCACAAAGACAAGGAATGTATTATGAAGAGATGTATTCTCTTGTGGTGGATGCAATTACTTTTAGACATCTTATAAGTCTGGCAATAAGAGATGGAACACTGGATAATGACATTTATATGCAATCCTTGAAAGATATAAATATAAAGGATATAATCCCTAAAAGATTAATGATATCAAAATTATGTTCCCGGAAACTCTATTCGATAGAATAAAAGCAAATTTGTAGCATGGGATATAATAATGTAAGTGTATACCTATGCAGATTTATCAAAAAGGATATGGATCAAGGGAATTCTTAGTTTGAACATCTTCGAAACTCCTGCAGAGTTGTCGTAAGTTGTATGATGAAATGAATATGGGATAAAAGATTTAAACTCTATTTGTGCAAATTTCGAGGATCATTAGATTTCTGTGAAAAAACCCCGTTTTCTGTGAAAAATCAGATTCGTACGAATCTCGGGCATAAGCAGTTCGTGCGAATTTCGGGAAAACCTGAATATTACTGAATAATATTAAACCGATCTCTTTATGGATTGAAACAATCAAGGCGTATGTGGTATAATCGCCTCAGTGAGTACTTGTTAAGAGACGGCTATAAGAACGACTTTATCAGTCATGCATATTTATCAGGGGATATAGGAAAAGATTTGTTATAACTACAGTGTATGTTGATGATTTGAACATCATTATAACTCTTGAAGAGAATTATATACAGTGGAATATCTGAAGAAAGGATTTTAGAAAATACATTGGAAAGATAAAATTATCTGCAGGTATTCGAAATTAAACATCTAGCGAAAAGATGTTATCTCAAAAGATCCTTGCAAGATTTTACATAAAAAGGCTCATATATGTTTGATCATGAAGTACATAAAATGCGATTATAGTAATTTACTGATCTATTTTATGATTGAAATATGTGTTTTTGTATGATAAGAAGGAAAGCTAATATAATAACTTTTACGAGAAGAGCATGCACAACATGTACAAGACGAATGTTTAGAAGATTGTACATAAAAGAAATTTAGGCCTGAAGTCCAAATAGACCAAGGTATGATCTTCTATGAGAAAGGATGCTATGGACCAGAAGTCCAATTATCCGAGAGATTATATGACAGTTTTCATTAATGATATGCTTATAATAATCCAAAAGAATATATTATATATGATCGGAATTCATCTCCTGAAGAAGATGTTTCCGAGGGGGAGAAATATGATGATGTGCGTGGCTATACTCTTTTCCCCTTATCATGGTTTTATCCCATTGGGTTTTCCATGATAAAGTTTTTAATGAGGCAGGAAAGAACACGTAAATAATAGACACTTAAAGAGGAATGTTATAGTTACAATGATATATGAAGGTCTATTAATCTCCCAAAGGAATGTCATACATTGATGATATCGAGAGAAACAAAGAGATCGATCAAGATGAATCATCTGAAAGACCCATGAGGTGCAGAAGAATGGTGATGTACATGTTCTACATATTCGTTCAAGTGAAACTTTGGTGGACATATTTTCAAAGACACTTTCAACTACTACTTTCAAGAAACAAGTTCATCATTTGGTGTGTCGTCACAAAGATCTCAAGTATGCACTCATCAGGGGGAGTAAAAACGCGTTGTACTCTTTTTCTCTTAACCATGGTTTTGTCCTATTGGGTTTTCCTGGTAAAATTTTTAATGAGACAGCATCTTATGCGCATTAGGAAATATTTTTTTTTGTTATAATAGACATCCAAGGAGGAGTGGTATGAACCTATTATGTGGAATATATACCTCGCATTACTTATAGAATAATACACATCAATTCTCTCTTTCTCTTTTATTCATAACATTATACCCTTTCTCCATCAAAAGGGATCATTAAAGTGAAAGGCCAAAGGGAGGAGAAAATCAATTAATGAATTGATTCCATTACAAGCCTAATTAAGCAATGAATCAAGGTTAGTCATTCTCCTCTTCTTATGAGAATTGTTTGTGGTTGAATTAAACCAAATCTAGATCCATTCTTGGGATATATTTCATAATAGGAATCATAAAAGATTATTTACAATCTCTACATATTCTCATTAATTTTTTGTTATAAACGTACAACTTTACAAATATAACATTTTTACAATTTTTACAACTTTTTGTTATAAACGTACAACTTTTACAAATATAACATTTTTACAACTTTATATATATATATATATATATATATATATATATGTATGTATCTAAAGGTTTTGATAATTTATATCATAAGAAGATACAAAAATTATTGTCATGTTTGCTATCAATCAATCTGTTGGAGCTTATAAAACTATCAACCATATGTACAAGTTGTCAATATTGGCGAAATCCAAAAAATTCATACAAAATAATTTGAAAACAAAATATAATGCTTGAATTTCGAAAATCATCAGTTTTCGCATTTTTATTATTTTTTTATTTTTATTTTAAAAGATTTGTACTTATTAACACGCTATTTTTTTGTTTTGGTGAACTCAAATAAGTTTGAGATAACCCATAATTTCAAACGTATTCGATTTATACCAAAAATGATTACATCCAAGCCAAATATCATACAAATTAAATTTTATAAGGTAAAATATATTTATCTACATGGGAGATGTACCACATAATCTTGCTATTTCTAATTTCTCCTATTTATTAAAAAAAATACATGATTTTTTCTTTTCAAATATTTTAATCCCGCGTTTGACGTGGATCAAAATCTAGTTATATTTATAGTAGGATCCGTGTTTCATATTATTAGTTCAAATATATAATTAAAAGTAAAATTCAGACATATAACATTAAACTGGAAAAAACCTAAATTTACATTAAAACATAAATATTTTACTAAAAAATCATTCACAACCACACAAAATAACACTACTAACTATTATAAAAAATAACTAACATCAACAGAATAAAATAAATACACATTATTACATAACTTATCATAAGAAATTAACATCGACATATCATATTTTATATAATCACAAAGAGAACAAAAAATGCGTGTATAGAAATTATTATTTTTGTAATTTCATACATTATGAATCTTATATATATTTTATAATTCTTTTTATTTTTTGATTTATAGTTTATATTTTTTCGATTTTATACATTATATTTTTCTTCTAACTTTAATTATTTTATTTGGAATTGTTTAACAAAAATATTTATGTATTGCTTAGATGTGATTTTTTTTCAAAATTTAATATTTATAATTTAATACATTATGCATACACATTATTATTTTTCTAATCTCATACATTATCAATCAAATATAGATTTTATATTTTATATTTTTAGTTTGATATAATAGTCTTCGTTTTTTTATTTTATAGTTTCTATTTTCTCTATTAAAAAAAATTTCAAATTTTTTTTTCCTTTACATATTTTACTTGGAACTATGTTACAGTAAATTTCATGCCACACTTATATTTGAAAGAAAATATAATGATAACAAAATGAATTCAAGGAAATAGAAAAAGACATGTTATACAAAACAATACTTATTTCTTTTTTTACATTGTCTTTTTAAAAATGTAGTAATAAACAAAAGGAAAATTTATATTTGACTATATTAAAATATGGATATATGTAATGATCTAAATTAACAATAACATATGTCAAGATTTGGTGAGTTATAATTATCCTACGTATCGCGTTCACGTTGAACGCGTTTAGCTTTACATAATAAAATTTCTTCGAATTATCCAAATTTTCTAAAATATCTAAAAAATTATCCAAAATATCTAAAGTTATCTTAAATATAATTTAAAATTACGTAATTACTCTAACTTGAATTCAACCATTAATTTATCCATTGAAATAGTGGGTTTAATTATTCTAACTACCTATACCCTATTAACTACTCATTGGGAATCGATTACGATATGTTTCGGAGATTTTTAATCCTCTTGAATAACTACTGGAGACCAGCTCCTGCACAATCAACAAATGCGTGAAGGCCGGAAAAACAAAATTAGGGGGTGTTTTCCGATGGCTCTCCAACGCTCAAGTCAGAAAAGAGTAAAAAGAGAGAGAAGAATGTCGGAAAACGAGAGAGATAACGAAATGGGTGACATTGGCCCGATCAAGGGATGGTCCATGGTGTATCAGAACATGTATAGAGAGAAATTTTAGGTGGGAACAGAGTATTTAGAGGGAAAAATGGTCAAGGAATGACCGGAAAATAAAGAGATGTCCGGAAAGGATCCGGAGAGAGAGTGGCCCTAAACAGCCGAAAAGAGACTAAGATCTTGAAGAATTGGTCCTTAGTCTCGAGAGAAATAAGCTTTGTGTATGAGTTTTCTCGAGTGAGAATCGGATCCCTTTCTGAAGTAAATGAGGGATGTATTTATAGATTTTTACCTGCCCGGGCTCGGATACCGGGTTCTGCGTCCTTAGTTGGGTCAGATCTGGATCCTCGGGTTTGACCCGATACGATGCACTCGAGTGATTTTACATAACACATTTGTCTTTTCTTGCTAGTTGGCCGACAATACGGCTCTAAGACGTTGAGCCTGACATTTTCCATACTGGTGGTAGCGTATGGTGCGGCGGGTCTGATACCGAGGTGCTCCTCGGAATTAGTCTTTTATGCTTTAATCATTCCTTGAGCGGGGACCATTTTTTTTACCCTAACACGAATAACGTGAAAGATATTTTTACCCTTTGACCGAATATTTAGCTTAGATATTTGAAAGGATTTGAGTTTCACGCCTAAGAAAGAAGTTTCATACTTAGTCTCGAGGGAACTCGGGCTTCGTGTGTTGCTTCCGGGTGTGGATGTTCGTATGACCACTCAGTCTCTGGCCCAGATCATCCCTGGTAGCGTGGCCACACTACCCGGGATGGAGATCAGTTATAGGTGGCCTTACCTATCAAGTTACTTGGGTCATTGTTGATTCAGGCCCAAACACCTCTAGGACTTGGTCTAGTAGACCAACTACACAAATGACGCTAAGAGACTCGCTTAAGCTAAATACATGTAGCATTAAGCGATTCGTTTAACTCGAAGGAGGTTATTTTATCCCCAATAATTCCCCCCTGTTGCTCGAGTCTGAGTAGAGGACTCGGATAACGAAAGAGTCACATTCCTTCCTTGTATACTCGAACACCTAGAAGGAATATGGAATCGCGAATGCGATTATCCGTCCCTGTTTCCTGCAATTTCAAACACAAGTATATTGGGCTCGGAAGCCTGGAAGTTATGGAAACCTCCATGAAGGCCAGAACCTGAGTCCGGAGACCTGAGGGCATGAGAACCCTAATGAAGGCCGGAACTTGAGTCCAAAGACCTGTGGGTATGAGATCCCTGAAGGCCTTTGCCTGAGTTCGTAGACCTGGGAGGGCTCGATATCTCCCTTGGAGGTAGCGATAACCTGAGTCCGAATACCTGGTGGGAAATGAGAACTCCACGAAGGTTGTGATAACTTGAGTCCGGAGACCTGGTGGAAAGCATGAGAATTCCCGCGGAGGCTGTGATAACCTGACATTGGGCTGATCCGCTATTATGGGTTTGTCAGCCGTTTGCTGTTTGTCGTAAGTTCTCTCTTCCCTGATCGGACTTAAGAAATACACTGTGATGAGACGGGGAGTATCTTTTTGTCATTCTCGGGGAAGAAATTATATATGTATTTATATATTTATAGATATTATAGTTTTCCCTTCATATGCCTTTCTTTATTAGACTCTTAGGCCTCTTTCTTTGAAATGATTTTTTTGGGATTTGCAAGTTTGGGCCGTGACCTCTCTCTTTAATAAATGCTCAGGCGACGTGATGATACGGCTTCTCCGTCTCGGGTTTTGTGCAGTGGCGGTTTCATCATTGCGGTTCTTTCGCTTCTTGTGTAGAGTTGCAAGATGATTGACACGTGGACATCAGATAGGGTCTCTTCTTCTTCACACTTCGGTTTGGTGATGCCGATTCGCTTTCCCCTTCTGTTTTTATAAATACTAGTTCCTACCCTCTTCTTCTTCTTTATGTAATCATTCCTCTCTGTTCTTTGATAGGTTCTTGCTTCCGTTTCTTCATCTTCTTTCTTTTCAGATTATTATCTCGCTTTCAAGGTTTCTTTTGTATTCATTCCTTCTAACTCTATAATATTGTCTTCAAGTTCGTCTTCTCCTTCTACTTCTGTTTCTCCTCCGGCTCCCCAATCGTTGGAGGATAATGTTCCGGTGGTTCTCGGGGAGAATGCCTCTCATGCTCTTCATCACTGGCTTGTGTACCCCAATCAGTCCGTTAATCCAGATCCGCCTCAGAGTGGATATACGACAATATAGTCATCGAGTTTTCTCGTCGGCTTTCGCGGCAATTTATCTTGGTTGATGAGAGACTATTGTGAGTTGGTCCAGTTGGCTCCTGGCCAGTTGGTTCTCTTCGCGTGGGGCTTGATTCATTCGTTTCAAGTCCTCTCCAACCTTTCGGGCATCGATGTATCGGTGGAGATGATCGGCGGAGCTTTAGGCGCTCGGCCACTATCGAGGGAGTCCCGCCGGTTCACGCTGATTCGTCATTTAGTTAAAGGGAACCAAACCCCGGTTGCCCTGCCAACACATCTTGTTTCTCCTCCGGGCAAGGACCCCTTCCTCTTCCTTCTTCATGAGGGCCCGGCTAGGCTCCCTACAAATTGGACTACTGCAGGTATTGACTTCTGAGTCAAGATGACTTCTTTTTGGATATACATCCACCCTCCTTTGATTCTTCTCGCATATGTTATGTAGGTATTCTTCCTTGGGATGGGTTTCCTTACATCGAGTTTCCAGCCGATCTGTACCGGCTTCTGGTTGTCTTTCGCTAATCCGTTTTCCTCCTCCGGGAGGAGCTGGTGCGGAGAAGCTCTCTGGCCGCCTCTTCAGAGAGGATGTTCATGCGCTCCAGTATCTTTTCTCGCCTGCGTCCTCTTCCTTCTTTGTCTTGTAGCTTTTTTATCCATCCTCTGAGCATCATTTTCTTTTTCTTTTTTACACACAGAATCAGCGAACACCTTGACTGCTATCTGGATCAGCCTCAACCTGATCGAGCATGCTCCTCCGCTCCTCGACATGTCGATGCCTGGGGCTCTGATTCCCGATGATGTTCTACCTGCCTGCTCAGAGTGTCGGGCAGTAGAGTTGGAACGGGACTCGGTATGGGCAGATGCCGAAATGCTGAGGCGGAGGTTGGAAGGGGGAACGCTGCAGCAGCGAACGCCAACGTTCCCACTATAGGAAAAATGGGTATTCTTAGCAGCCGAAAACCGCTATCTAACGATACCATATATAGCATTGTAGAAAGCGCTCTGTCTGCTCCCGTCATAATAGATCCGACACTCTAGATAGCGGTTTTAAGCATTGCTATTGTGTTTTGAGTTAATATAGCATTTTTCGATATGCGATATTTAAATAGACAATAGCGATTATGTTTTGCTGTTAATTTATTTATTTATAGCATTTTCGAAATTTTACAATAGCATGCGACATATGTAATAATTTATGTAGTTATATAGCATTTTATTTTGTATACAGATAGCGTTCATGTTGCGCTTTTTTTGTGATTTTAGAAATTTATATATAGCATTTTGTATTATGTAGACATTTTTGTGTATTTATACAGTGTTGTATTTATACAGTATATGTACAATTTATATACATTATAAATTCTGTTGTGTGCTGATACAAATTAAATAATAAAATGCGATATCTATCTGGTTTTACAACATGTAATTTTACAAGATAGTACATAACCTTAAACTAAGTTCAACATATATGTGTATGTCCATGACTTCTTAATTTGGTCACCATGTACTGTTGCTACTCCAGGGTTTGAAACTTCTTTGATATGATCAATGTAATCAGTTTTTTTCTGCAAGAAAATAAAGAATTTAATGTCAATATAAGTATCTGTATGAAGAACAAACCTCTAGGGTTGCTCAAATGGTTTGAATGACAAAGAAGAAAAGAAAAGGAAAACCAGTAATTTACCTCATGATTGAAGTTACGCCTCTATAGAGGAGGTCTAGTATAGTTAGCTCATCATCCTACACTAGCCAATAAGAGAAAGAAGGACAAATAAAGTGTTCCATCAAGCAATGCATAATACAGGAAAGCAAAGAACAATGCAAGTTTAAAGACATGGGGGTCGAGTTAATACCATGTTTCCAACAGCCACAAGGGTCATTCAGCCGGAACCCAAAAGAGAGTCAGCCAGCCAGAACAAACCTAACTTTTTCCGAAACCCTATTCCTTCAGTCGGAACAAAAAAAAGTCAGCCAAAACATCTTACTCTGTAGCCACACAAACCCATGAATAATCAAACTCAAAGTAACGATTAGACATGGAAAAATTAATGGAAGTCGCATTTGAATCAAAATTATCCGTGAAGGATGAAAAGAGTAACTGTACTCGTGGAGAAGGAAGCATATAACTCTCTGTAGATCTTCGTGTACCTGGAAAAACAAAGGAAATCTCTTTCAGAATCGATAAAACGAGATATGTAGAGAGAGAAAAAGGGTGAGAATAATACCTTGTCGATAAGCTTTGGTACAGATCTACAAGTTTATCGATATATGTCGGAGACAAATGAGGAGTTGAGTCGGCCAACCGATGCGACAACGATGGAAACTATCTCTAGCTTCTTCGAGTCAAGGTGGGAAGAATAAAAAAAGTTGGAGGTGGGGAAGAAGAAGAAGACCTAACATGAGTCTCAGCTCTTCTTCGGACTCGAAGAGACTGAAGAGAAATGAAGGAGTGAAATGTTCTCATTGGCTCCATTTCTAAAAGCTTAAACATCTGTTTTAGATGGCATGAGTAAAGGCTGAGATTTGGCCACGTCAGCGATCCGAGTGAAACCTTCTCATTGGCTACTGTTTCTGAAGTTATTAAAATGTGTTTTTGCAATTTATAAAAAAAATTATAATTATGTGTTGGCTAATTAATTAGTTTATGAGTTATTTACATGATTAGAGATTTTTAAATATTTAATTAAAAATTTTTGAACATTTTTAGAGATTTGAAATGAAAATTATGGTAACCCATAATGTTACCTATGAAAACATGTATACTAATCTTCTTATTGTGTAAACAACATCATCTTGTGAAAACACAATAATGTTGCTATTGACAATTAAATTAAGGATTTGTCTTTAATATTCTTTAATTTGTATAAAATTATTATTAACTACTAATTAAAACAAAAATAACTCTAAACCCTATACCTTAAACCTTATACCCTATACCATAAACACTAAAAATATACCAAAAACCGAATTCCTTTATTATTTCTTTTTTTATATTTAGTACTATATCATTGTTAACGTATAATAAAAAAAATTCAAACCCTAAACCCTAAACCTATAAACCCTAAACATTACATCTAATTCATTAATTCGATTTTGTGTGGAAATGTTTTAAATTTGTGTTGTGCATTCCCATTGTTTTTGGTTGTAATGAAGATATTTAAATGTCAAGATTATACATTTATAATGAAGTTAAATAGGTGTAAACAAATAAAGCTGAAAACTAAATATATTTACATAGGTTCGAAAGTACTTATTCAAGTACTAAGTACTTAGAAAAAGATAAAGTAAAGTGCATAAGACAAAGTAAAGTGCATAAAACGAGAAAAAACAAAGTTTTATAATTTTTCAACACTAAGTACTTAAAAAGTCTCAGACAAAGACAATCTTGTCATTAGGCCAAGCCACTGTTGTGTCTATTGCATCAGAAATGAATTTCACTTCTGAATTTGGTCTCCACACTCTTGCATCATCAATCTTTGAAACATCAACCCATACATTGGTAGCATTGGGACCTAATGGTTTGAAATAGACTAGATCTGCAGGATCAGTTGAACATACTCGGCCCTCTGCAACAGTTTTACCAGAATTTTTGCAATCCAAGAGGATGCACTTCTTCTTTATTGCTTTGCTACTACCAGAGGTGTTACTTGCACTTTACCACATCATCAAAATGTAATACACATATATTCATCAGAAATCCATCACGGCAACATCAAAAAATGAAATACACATCACAGCAACATCAAAACTTACCCCATGTGATCTTCTCACTGCATCCACCCCTGCATTCTGATTAATTATTTATATATATTCAATTGGCCATGCGATGTCTGCATCGAGTGCATCAGCCATCAGAAGTAATTCAGCAGTTGGGCTCCACAGATAAACCGCCTCCTTCAGAACAAGATCAACCTTCACAATGGCAGCATTTGGACCCAGAGGAATGTTGTTGATCATTCATTTTGGATTAGTGGAACACAAAACACCCTCAGCAATAACTTCACCATGGACATTCTAATCATAAATTTTGCATCTTTGAAGTGACTCATCTGAATTTGTACCCTAAGGAGACATGCATATATATTAGCATATAATATATGAGCTTGAAAGTTGTATTTGTAGGGTCAGAATAAAATAACCAAACTCTTTAAAGATTACTTTGGAATCAGAAATCTTATATGTACATGGGAAGACGCTTTCATCCAAAATCACCTTATCAGCTGGCTAAAGAATTTTAAGTCCGACAGCTTGCCCAAGTGAGAACATGGTTGGGGTAGGCCTCCACAAAGATGATTATGTGTCTATTACAGTTTTGACAATAACAGCCAACGCGTTAGGACCAAGTGGAATATGACCAATCTTGTATACTAGATCAAAAGAGCAGAATTCTCCTTCCCTGACATCGACATCTTCAGATGAAAACCATTCGAGCAGCTGACACCTAACCCTCTGCTAACATCACTTACCTCAGATTGAGCTCCCACATCATCAGAGTGTTTCTGACAAGAAGATAGGGAATTGTTAAATGAGCTTCTTATAATGGCCTCATAAAAGTAGACTTACATTTTTTCCAGCTAAGTCATGTACTGCATTTTTCAAGTCATGTACTGCTAAGCAACTCAGCTTGGGTTGCTTCAAGCTTCTGTACATTTGTGTCTCTAGCCCGGAGGAATGCCACTTTGGTAGTAGTAATTCCTCTTCCCAAACCTCTAACTCTTCCACGTCTGTCTTTCTCCAAAACTTGACTGACAGCATCTTCTCTTATGTTATCATTGGCGGTGGAGTCCATTTGACTATCGATTGATTGTATTTGTTCATGAGACACATATATATCAACCAATTATGCCTAACCTTTTTTTATGAAAACTTGTAAATAAAATATTCCTAATAATTTGATAACTTCTTACAATAGTCTCAGTAAATTCAGGCCTCACAGATGTTCCATTCGCGTGAGTGTGTCCTGCTATCTATACCTTACTTCTAGTCATCTTACTGGGATCCGAACTCTTTTTTTTCTACAAGCAGTACTTAATATAAGTGATATGAGCTATGCTTCTTCTATAACTCGAAAATACAATACAAAAAGACAATTACCATTTCTTGTGCCAGGCGAAACATTCCTTTGCGGCTAGTGGTGTGTGGAATCTGAGCCCTCCTCAAGTTCCTGTATCTCTCACTTGTCTCCTACAAAATCAATCCACAAGCAGACATTATTGAATCTACAAAGCAAATACATGTACCAGAGATGAAAACATTAAAACCAGAATGCACCTTAAATTCCGTGCTAGTCCTGCTCTTCACCCAATTGTTCCACTTGGCAAGAGATTAGATGTTGCTTGGGTTAAGCTTCAGTCGCTGCGCGGGACTTCCCATAGATCAAAGCTGGTTCACAAGTCTAGATTTAGATGCCCTCCACAAACAACCCATCTGCTTGAAAACCGCATCTTTTTGCCACTTTTATTGCAAATTAAACCTCCCCTATAAGAAATGTGAAAGTTATATGTACACATTCAGACTAACTAAATGATGAGTATTGTAAATAAAAAACAGTATACCTGAGTTTCTCCCCACAGTGTGTCCTTTGTCTGATAATCAAGTTTCCTCCAATCATCGAATAGTACCGGAACATGCTCCCCTCAGCAGAGGACCAAGAAACGATGAAATTGTTATTGATCCATCTCCTGCATGTTCACCCAGAGATGTAAATTCTACCTCAACCTTGGCCAGAGGGTCTTTGCGACTTTACGCATCTTGGTCAGTCCCCTTTTTCTCTTTGTGTTTGAGTTCGACTGCTGGGGTTGTGCTTCTCCAGTCGTCGGGATTGAACCTCCTTCAGTGGAAGCATCCACAGTTTCATCTTCAGCAACCTGGGAAGGTTCTTCAACTTATTTATCCTCTGCATCAACTTGTGCCTCAACTCCTCCACTAGAAGGCTCCAGACGGTCCCCTGGAGTTACATTTGATTGTTCTCCGATTTCGTCATCCCCTCCAACCTTTTCTTTCTCAGATTCTACATGCACTTCTTCTTCATCTTCTTTTTCTGATTCAGCCATTTCAGCTTCATCTTTTTTTTCTCCTTCAGCCATTTCAGCTTCATCTTTTTTTTTTTTTGCTTCAGCTATTGCAGCTTCAGTCCTTTCTTTTTCAACCTCTTCGGGAATTTCATCCAAGACTCTTCTTACAACACTTTTCTCTTCTCCTCCTCCATCAATATCTTTTTCACCTTTCCCTCCTCTCACTGGTTCCTCAACTTCACAATCTGCTTCTACATAAACCTTTGCAACTTTCTTTCTCGAAACAGTGTCCTTTGCAACTTCCTTTATCTTAGACCGTTTGGAAAGTTTCATCTCGACGATAGGACTCACACCTTTTTCAGCCTGACGCTTACTACAGTGGACATTTCCTCCTCTCGTCTTTCCCATGACTGATCCTAGCAGACCAACAACCAACAATAAGTATGCCAAATCAACACTAGCAGACCAAATATGATTATATAAGGCGTTTGTATCTATTAATCTCCCACTAGAACTCCTTCACAGTCATCCCTAACACAGAAACTCTCATCGTCAGATGACGGATTCCCCAAATCTTTAACTTGGTGGTTTGATACTGGTGCTGCAAGAACTCTTCCTCTGTCTCTAGCTCATGATATCCTCTCGATGGCACCCTCATAACTACATACCATGGAGAGGATTCATCTTCCCTAGAGTAAAACACTTGTTTTGCTTGCGATGGCAGGATGTATGGATCTCGGAGAAATGCCGTCTGGTTAAGATGGAGGTTCACAAGCATAAATCCATCTTCTTCCTTCACACCATTCCCTGTGTTGGCCCAACTGCATCTTAATAGAGGAACATGGAACATGTGGTAGTCCAACAGTATGATCTCCCTGATCACTCCATAGTATGTAACTATGTCCGCCATTTGTTTACTATCTCGTGCACTAACTCTACACATAGAAAAAGCTTCATATGTCACTCCATTATTCTGAGTCTCCCGCTTAACATCCTCTGTGTGGAATCGATGTCTGTTAATGATAAACCCCTTATGGCTTTGAGCAATATGTCTTGGTCCAAATGCCAGCCACCTCAGCTTCCTAGAATGAGCATCTAAGTTAGAAGGTATCTACAAAGTGAAATTACAGAATTAGTGACAGCCACACATGAAGCTAAATCAAAACTTAAGAACCAAAGTATCCACAAATAAGGTCATACCTTTTCATTTATCCACTGTGCAAACCTTTATGTATGAAATTTCCATAATAGAGTTTCATTTCTTGCACAGCGGACATCGTTATCTTGAAATTCATCCAAATGCATCCTGTTTATCAAGATTCAGAAGTTGGTTTTCATGTATTACCAATAAAAATAACATAAAGATATAAGTTTTAAATAGAACTTTACTTACTGAACATAGGGCTCCATAACTATTGTGTTCATTAACACATACCGATGTGCTATGTCTCTCTCTTTATCTGAAAGTGTAACTTCAGTAGCCTTCTGCAGTGTACGACCCTTAAGTAGAACATCATCAGACTCCACATCTTCATTTTGTTTTGTGGCTTCTTCTACAGGTACATAATTCCTTAGAAACTCTAAACAGAAGGCTATGCATTCTCTAGCCAAGTAACCCTCAGCCATACATGCTTCTGGCCTTGCATAATTTTAGACATAACCCTTAAGTGTCTTCATATACCTACAACTCAATCAATGAACATATAATGTTAATAATCAAGTTGTATTACAACACAACTAATAGAGACATAATAAAAGAAAGCAGTACCTCTCAAATGGATACATCCAATGAAAGTGTACTGGTCCACCAAAACGTGCCTCCCTTGCAAGATGTAGAGGAAGGTGGAATATGATATAGAAGAGTGATGGAGGAAAGAACCGCTCCAGTTGGCACATTGCCTCCACAATCTTAGACTCCAATGATATTAGCTTCTCTGGGTCAATGGCACGCTGGCATAATCTGTTGAAGAAGTTGCATACTCGAGTCATAGTAATCCTTGGCCCTTTAGGCAGCAAGCCTCTCAAAGCCACTAGAAACAGATTTTGCATTAGGACATGATGATCGTGCGACTTCAGATTACCAATACCAGGAGGATTCACTGACAATTCGCGATATTCGCACAATATCCATCAGGGCCTCTTACCTGATATGATCCTCGTTAGAGAGATCACAACCCCTTGAATACACTTCGTGTGGTTGATGAATTGTAGTGATGATCCGTAAGGATTGAGAGAAACTTTCAAAGGCTGCTAAATTCCCTTGAACTTTCAGGCTTGATTCTGCTTGGATATGACACACCAAAATCAGTCACAAGTTGAGATCGTGATATTACACACACAAACTCATGATCAAACAAATGGGTTTGATAATATTTAACAAAGAGAAGAACATAATATAAAGAGGTCTAAGGGTCAAAGGAAGGTGTAAATTCGTCCTAGGTAATCTCAAACACACATTAACTCACACAAAAACTGAATTTAAACTCAAAACAAGTTGTTCCCTCTTAATTTTGGTTGGCCAGGGGCTTTGGAACAACAATGGGCTGTGATCAAGAGTGTGTGGGCTTGCCTCATTAAAAAACTCTCTTGGAAAACCCATTGGGACAAAACCAAGAAGAGGGAAAAAGAGTACAAGTCACACACCTCCATTGTTGTTGCTTAAACGGCTTGAATCACAACCAATGTGGTTGGACAAGCTTCTTGTTTAAGATTGCCCTCAATTTGTTGTAGGAGTATGATGATAGCTTGATTTAGTTGCTTTGTCTTAGACCTTGTCATGGGGCCATTAGGAACGTGCAATGCTACTTCCTCTTTAGCTCCATTCTCTTCGTCTTCAAGCTGCTCCTTAGCTCCAAGCTCCTCAGGTTCAAGCTGCTCCTTAGCTCCACGATCCAAGCTTTCCATGATCACATCATCCTCTCCCACTTGAAAAGGATTTGACCTCAAATCTGTTTCTTCTGCAACAAAAGGAATAAGGTCAGCAACATTGAAGCTATTACTCACATTATACTTACCTTGCAAATCCAGAGAGTAGGCATTGTTGTTGATTCTCTTGGCACTTTAAAAGGTCCATCTATCCTTGGCATAAGCTTAGATTTTCTCTCATTAGGAAAACGTTCTTTTATGAGATGAATCCAAACCAAGTCTCCTTCTTCGAAGATGAGCTCCTTTCTGCCTTTGTTAGCATATTTAGCATACTGCTTGGTCTTCTCTTCAATATTCTTCCTTGCCTTCTCATGAATCTGTTGCACCAATTCTGCCTTCTTTTTGCCATCCATACTAACTCTTTCACTCATAGGTAAAGGCATTAAATCCAAAGGAGTAGTAGGATTAAACCCATAAACGATTTGAAATGGTGAAAATTTGGAGGCAGAATGCATAGAATGATTATATGCAAATTCTACATGAGGTAAATAGTCCTCCCAAGTCTTTAGATTCTTCTTAATCAATGCACGTAGGAGTGTAGACAATGTCCTATTAACTACCTCAGTTTGCCCATCAGATTGTGGGTGACAAGTAGTAGAAAATAACAACTGAGTTCCTAACTTAGACCAAAGTGTTTTCCAAAAGTAACTAAGGAACTTAGTGTCTCTATCTGATACTATGGTCTTAGGCATGCCATGTAAACGTACAACTTCCCTAAAGAACAGATTGGCTATATGCATAGCATCATCCATTTTATGACATGGAATGAAGTGTGCCATTTTAGAAAACCTATCAACAACCACAAAAATTGAATCCTTACCTATCATAGTCCTAGGCAATCCTACTACAAAATCCATAGAAATATCATTCCAAGGATGCAAAGGAATAGGAAGAGGGGTATACAAACCGTGGGGTTGTGACTCAACCTTAGCTTGTTTACATGTTGGACACCTTTCACACATCTTCTCTACATCTCTTTTCATATGCGGCCAATGAAAGTGATCTTGCATCACTTTAAGAGTTTTAGAAACTCCAAAGTGTCCCATTAAGCCTCCACCATGTGCTTCCCTTACAAATAAATCTCTCAAAGAAGAATTAGGAATACACAAATGGTTATCATAAAACAAGAATCCTTCATATCTATAGTACTTTCCAAAATGCAAACTTTTCACAAAATGAATATATCTTTCCAAAATCAGAATCATTTGCATAAAGAGACTTTATATGCTCAAACCCAAGTAATTTAGTATCAAGAGATGTGAGTAAAATGTACCTCCTTGACAATGCATCAGCAACTACATTGTCCTTACCTTTCTTGTATTTGATGACATAAGGAAAGGTCTCAATGAATTCAACCCACCTAGCGTGTCTCTTGTTGAGCTTTTGCTGTCCTTTGAGGTGCTTCAAGGACTCATGATCTGTGTGAATCACAAATTCTTTAGGCCAGAGATAATGCTGCCATGTTTGTAATGCTCTCACCAAAGCATAAAGCTCTTTGTCATATGTAGGATAGTTGAGAGTAGCTCCTCCTAGCTTCTCACTAAAATAAGCTATTGGCTTCTTATCTTGCATTAAGACAGCACCAATTCCTACACCAGAGGCATCACATTCTATCTCAAAAGTTTTAACAAAATCAGGAAGAGATAAAACAGGAGCATGAGTAAGCTTCTCTTTTAAGGCTTGGAATGCATCCTCCTGAGCTTGTGCCCACTTGAATCCCACGTTTTTCTTGATAACTTCAGTGAGTGGGGCTGCCAAGGTGCTAAAATCTTTCACAAACCTCCTATAAAAGCCAGCAAGTCCATGGAAGCTCCTTACTTCTCCTACAGATTTTGGACTTGGCCATTCTCGAATTGCCTTCACTTTCTCTTCATCAACCTTAACTCCATCTGTGGTCACAACAAAACCTAAGAAGACAAGGTTATCTGTTCCAAAAGTACACTTCTTAAGATTGGCAAAAAGATTTTCCTTCCTAAGTACTTCTAAAACCATTTTCAGATGCTTAACATGCTCTTCTAGGCTCTTGCTGTATACTAGGATGTCATCAAAGTACACAACAACAAAATGTCCTATGTAAGCTCTAAGAACATGATTCATTAATCTCATGAATGTACTAGGTGCATTTGTCAGCCCAAATGGCATTACTAACCATTCATATAAGCCTTGTTTAGTTTTAAATGCAGTTTTCCACTCATCTCCTTCTTTCATCCTAATTTTGGTGATATCCACTTTTTAAATCAACCTTAGAAAAGATGCTAGAACCATGTAATTCATCTAACAAATCATCTAATCTCGGTATAGGATGGCGATACTTCACTGTTATATTGTTGATGGCACTGCAATCAACACACATCCTCCAGCTTCCATCCTTCTTAGGTACAAGCAACACTGGTACAACACAAGGACTCATACTTTCACGAATATGGCCTCTCTCCATGAGCTCAGTCACTTGTTTTTGTAATTCCTTGGTCTCCACAGGATTAGTCCTATAAGATGGTTTGTTTGGTAAAGAGTCTCCTGGAATGAAGTCAATTTGATGCTCAATGCCTCTAATGGGGGGGGGGGGGGTAAGCCTTCTGGATTCTCCTCTGAAAATACATCCGTATATTCCTGCAAGGTATGGCCTGCTCAGGGTTAGTTAGACTCATAAGAGTCTCTTTAAAGACAAACAGTAAATTAGGCTTTTGAAAACCACTCCCCTTTTGTTTACCCTCGGTGCTCATGAGGTTGGATGATTTAGCAGCTTGTGTCTTCCTCATTTTCATGCTCAACTGGTCTTGATACACCTCATGAGGAGTCATAGGAACCAAGATGGTTTTTCTGCCTTTGAATTCAAAGATTTGGCGATTGGTGAAGCCATCAGTGTTACTTTGCGGTCTGATTGCCAAGGCCTTCCAAGTAGGATGTGACTAGCTTCCATAGGCAGTATATCACACAAGATTTCGTCCTCATATTTACCAATAGACAATGGTACCTTCACTTGGCTATTCACAGTCATTTCTCCATTTTTATTCAGCCATTGTAGCTTGTATAGTCTCGGATGTTTTATAACCTTTAAAGCAAGTTTCTCCACCATGGTTTCACTAGCTACGTTTGTGCAACTCCCACCATCTATGATCAAGCTACAAACCTTGTCCTTGACCACACATCTTGAATGAAACTGATTCTCCCTTTGCTCTTGTTCATCTGTTTTAGCTATCACACTCAAAGCTCTTATTGCAACCAAAAGCTCCCCTTTAGATGCTACTTCATAATCTTCTCATGAGGAACTCTCCTCTTGCTGCTCATCCTCTGATTCTATCTCACCATTATCCTTAAATATCATGATCCTCTTGTTTGAACACTCACTAGCATAATGACCATGTCCGTGATACTTAAAGCACTTGATATCTCTGGTTCTTGTTGCAACAGCCTTGCTCTTTCCTTTCTGATCTTGATCCTCAACCTTTGGCTTGACAAAAGGCTTATAATCCTTCTGATATCCTGATCTTTCTTCCCTTTTGTAGCTAGGCTTTCCCGGACTAAAACCAGGCTTAGAACTCCTTCTCTTAAGCTGGTTTTCAAACATGATTGCTTTGTGCAGCAACTCCTCTAACTCCACATAGTGTTGAACCTCTAATATGTCTATTATGTCTCTGTTTAAACCTCCCATGAACCTATACATTGTGGCTTCTTGATCCTCCTGAATATCAGCCCTTAAGATCAAGGTTTCCATCTCTTTGTACTACTGATTTGTTTCCTTGGACCAAATTTCTCAATATGTTGTGTAGCTCTCTGTGGTAGTGACTTGGCACAAATCTTTTTCTCATTATGGTCTTCATTTGAGTCCAAGTCTCAATTGGATAATCCCCTACATGTCTCCTTGTAGTAACCAATTGATCCCACCAACTTAGTGCATAATTCTGAAATTCGGTTGGTGCCACTTTCACTTTGTTTTCTTCTGTATACTCTTGGCAATTGAACATGAGCTCAATCTTCTTTTCTCACTTTAGATACTCATCAGGGTCATTGGTTCCTTGAAAAGAAGGAATACGTATCTTTAAACTAGCCAGATTATCTCTAGGAAGAGCTTTTTCTTCTCTGTCACACCTTGTTCTTCTATGGCTGTTTTGTTTGGAGGATTGGCTATAATAGCTCACTGAGTCTCCAGCCTCTATATGGTCTCTATGTCTTCTTCTTGGTTTCTCTCTGTCTTGATCAGAATTGACACGTTCATGCCTAAAGGCTTCTAACTTTTCATCCATCAACTTAGTTATTGTGGCTGTGAGAGCTTCAAGCAAAAGCTTGTTGCTGTTTTCTCCTTCCTCCTCGTTCTCCATGTCTCTATAATGATCAGAACACGAGGAACAAGTAAAAAATTCCTTGCAAACTAATGGATCAAGTAATAAAGCAAATATTCAGAAAAAAAATTTCAGAATATGAAAAGTCCATAATTTCCAACAGTTTTCTTATGAACCCTAACTGATCAAATATGAAAGCTAAAGAGTCCTATTCCAAAACCACGAATTTCCTACTGTTTTTAAGCAGAAATATCAGATCTATACTCAAAACAGAATACGAACAGATTGAATGGATACAACCTAACACGAAGTGGCTCTGATACCACTTGATATGATCCTGGTTAGAGAGATCACAGCCCCTTGAATACACTTCGTGTGGTTGATTGAATGGTAGTGATGATCCGTAAGGATTGAGAGAAACTTTCAAAGGCTGCAAAATTTCCTTGAACTTTCATGCTTGATTCTGCTTGGATATGACACACCAAAAGCAGTCACAAGTTGAGATCGTGATGTTACACACACAAACTCATGATCAAACGAAATCAGAGAGAGATTTTGATAAGAAAAAAGTTTGATAATATTTTACAAAGAGAAGAACATAATATAAAGAGGTCTAAGGGTCAAAGGAAGGTGCAAATTCGTCCTAGGTAATCAAAACACACATTAACTCACACAAAGACTGAATTTAAACTCAAAACAAGTTGTTCCCTCTTAATTTTCGTTGGCCATGGGCTTTGCAACAACAATGGGCTGTGATCAAGAGTGTGTGGGCTTGCCTCATTAAAAACCTCTCTTGGAAAACCCATTGGGACAAAACCAAGAAGAGGGAAAAAGAGTACAAGTCACACACCTCCATTGTTGTTGCTTAAACGGCTTGAATCACAACCAATGTGGTTGGACAAGCTTCTTGTTTAAGATTGCCCTCAATTTATTGTAGGAGTGTGATGATAGCTTGATTTAGTTGCTTTGTCTTAGAATTTGTCATGGGGCCATTAGGAACGTGCAATGCTACTTCCTCTTTAGCTCCATTCTCTTCATCTTCAAGCTGTTCTTTAGCTCCAAGCTCCTCAGGTTCAAGCTGCTCCTTAGCTCCGTGATTTAAGCTTTCCATGATCATATCATTACCTTAGATAACCTCATGCAAAATCTCCTTTTCTCTTCCTTTGACATCCAATAAGCCGCTGGAGGCAAGTATGTTCTCTTCCCCCATAATTTTGTATGGAAGTGTATTCGTATTCCCATATCTTCTAAGTCTTTTCTTGCCTTCACGCCATCTTTGGATTTAGCAGTTTGCACCAGAGTGGACAATATAGCGTCAAACATGTTCTTTTCCACATGCATGACATCAATGTTGTGACGCACCGGCAAATCCGAACACATGATAAATAAGACTTTCAGCCTAAACATAATATTTTCTATATTTTAGTAATTTTTATTATTAAAGCACTACTAACCTTCCAGTAAGGTAAATCGAAGAATATGGACCGTTTCTTCCACCTCCATTGATCACTGTCTTCTTCGTACTCTTCATATGAAACAACCTCATCTCCACACAAGTCAGATCTTTTTCTTTTACTTTTCTTATCCAAAGTTCTTCTAAAATCATTCCTGAAATCTTTAAGTAACTCAGAAATCTCTGCACCAGTTTGAATTCTATTTGCAGTCCCGTCCTCGACAGTGTTGTCAAACCATCTTTTTTTGCCCCTGTACGGATGTCCAGGCCTGAGTCGCTTCCTATTGCCCAAATACACATACTTTCTACTAAACTTTAACCACCTACAGGGTGTATCCTTTCCACAAACGTTAGATGCTTGTTTCCCCTTAACTTTACATCCAGACAATGTCCCTAAGTCTGGATAGTCACTGATACTCCACAACAACAAAGCTCTAAGTGTAAACTTCTCTTTCAGAAATGAGTCATAAACCTCCATACCTTCATTCCACAAATCCCTTAAATCCTCTATCAGCGGTGTTAGATAACATCGATCTTGTTGCTTGGTGCAGTTGGACCAGGGATCAACATAGTCAACATGATGTTCTCAACCTTCATACATGTAGTTGGAGGCATGTTGTAGTTCAATAAAAGGACTATCCATGTACTGTACTTGGTGTTCTGAATAGAGAAAGAGTTTATTCCATCTGTAAAAAGACCGAGTCGAAGGTTTCTTGGTTCAGCAGCAAACTCTGGCCATTTATTATTGACTTGTGCCCAAGTAATAGAGTCCACCGGATGTCGCATTGTACCATCTTCACTACCATTTTTGAAATACCAACGCAAATCCTCAGCCATCCTTTTTGATCTAAACATCCTCTTGAATTTGTCCTTGATCGGAAAATACCTAAGGACCTTTGCTGGAATCCGCTTCTTTTCCTCACCACTGTGTTTATCCATTTCCCATCTTGAAGCACTACATCTTGGACAGCTTTCCATCTGATCATACTGCTTTCGATAAAGTATACAGTCGTTCTTGCATGCGTGAATGACATCGTAACCAAACCCAAAAATCTTCAAGAATTTTTTCATCTCATCAGTGGACTTTGGAAGCACATGTAGGAAAACACATAGGGAGGCGAAACAAATGAATAAATGAATAAAAATAGTAAATACAAGATTATGAAATATTTTCTTGGTAATAATAATACAGGGAGGAGAAACAAAAGTAGATGTAGGAAAACACGAATGTGTATCAAAAGATGACGAAATAAATGTTAGTGAAAAAGTGTTTGAAGAGAATTTGACTAAATTTTGGAAAGATATATGTACAAGACTAACATAAAATCTTTCAGATTGCATTCACTGCCTGAAATAAATTAGTTTTCATAAAATACATGACATGGGTTATTGGACCGGGTTATCAGGTTTAAAGTCAAGCTATATCGTTTCACCATGTAGGCGTGATATGTGAAATGGGATAGGGACATTCATGAATGGATCGAAAATTATTTTATCGCATGCTGCACTTGCTTTGATGGATAAAGCGTCATCACCAAACCCGTTGTAACATCATGAGTATTTCGTTCATACATTTGAAGTAGATGACAATTCATATTTGGCACATTCGCAGTTAATGTGGGGTTGCGTTATGTCTGCATCCGCATTTAATGATTTTTACGATTAAGTCAATGATCAACATTAAAACCTTCTTGGGAGATGTCCTTATGAGATTTTAATATGAAAAGATTTTTCTCCGAGATAAAGGATCATGAGATGGTCAGCGAGGCCGTTTCCTCTTCCCGTGAGGTTCATAATTTACTTTGGTTACCACATGGCACTTAGCGATTCATTGTTTTTTAAATAAAAAAAATTATCCTCGATAATATTTATGTTATATATCGCTTGATAAAATCTATATATAAATGTTTATACAAATTTATCTTTTAAAACGAACATGATTGTATCTATATTCAATGATTCGTATTGTTAGCAGTTTAAAATTAAAATATCGCGCAATGTGCGAGGTATAAATTTAGTAATAATAGTTAAAAGAAATAATAAATTAATGGGCATAGTCTTCCACATAATCAATGAGGCAAAGCCTGCCACTAGATTACGAAGACACAATCTTTAGTTTGATCGCGGAGGCAGCTTATACCATAAATAACGATCAATCTAGAAAAGACATAGCTTATTATATGTTTTTATATAATAATTAGGTGGCATAACCTACCATAAAATTCAAGGAGGATGCATAACTTTCAACTCCATAAATAATTGATTTAATAACATAAATTAAATTTCACCCTTTCGATATGGAACGGTATAGAATTGGTCGGTATGGATTGGATATAGAGTCGGTCGTGCTGATAACGTGTTATAAATTATTTATTATAAAGATAAGATATATATATATATATATATATATGTGTAAATATATGTATGTGTATATTATGTATAAAAAGGAACGGGAGTCGCCTTTGAGAGGCGATAAACCACCTAACACCAGAAACCCTAACGCAGCCATTTAACCTTCTTCGCCTGCCCTTTTTGGTGTGCAGTATATCTTGCCGCCGTCGGAAATGGATCCTTTTGTTTTGCTTTTACTTCTTCAGCCTTTCTCCCATGTGATTTCAAGGTTTGGGTTTGTATCGGAGTCTGATTTGCTTCGTCTCGGGTTTGCATTGCCGGTGGTATCTCCACCTTGCTCTCGAATCAAGCAGTTCTCTCCTTCTCTCTTTGGTTGAGACAAAAGGACGGTGTCTCTGGTTTGTGATTTTGAGTCATATCTGCTTATCCGATTTGCGGTTGTGGCTGCCGATAGCTGGATCTCCGGTCAGCCCCTGTGCCGAGCACTTTGTCTAGGGTCGAAAGTGGTGGATGCGGCTCGGTTCCTTCCAGATTTTCTTGAGGATGGCTATCGTTGGTGTTCCCTCTGCTCCTCCTCTTCTCTGCCTTGGCCATGGTCCTCTGGTGCAGTGTCTTCGCGTCCTTTTGCTGGGCTTTTTGCTATGTCTCGAGCTCCTCTCCGTCGTCATGGGTTCAGTTTGGTTTCCGCCCGGTTCTAGATTGAGGTGAGGTATCTTCTTTTAGGTCCTTGCCTCTGATTGGTTCCCATTTGGGCCATCTCTCTTTGTATTTTATGATCGGAGTGATGTTGGCTTCCTTGCGGTTAATAGGAGGGAGTGGATAGTCGGTGTGGTAGGTGGTGTGTGTGGGAATGTAAATCCACACCAATCGAATTTGTTGAGGGTTTGTTAAGAGAGATGGAACTTCTGAGCAAAAACCACCCAAAAACACAAACAGAGATCCGAATATGGTATTTTATTAAGCTGCTTAGAAAGCTTTTTGTATGAGAGCAAAAGTACAGAGTTTTGCTAGGTAAAATTGCGGATCCCCTTTTCTGAGGGTGTACATGAGTATATATACAAGCCAGAGTCGACCAAACCTATTCCTAAGAGATAAGGAAGATTTCCTGTTTCTTCCGGTGCTTTCCTTTCTTAAGTCGGCTCGGCCTGCTGGGCTTCTTGTCGAGGTTCAGCCCACTCCCGTTTGTGGCTTGTTGTGAACTATTTGTTATCTTGGGCCAGGCTTGGTTTCGTCGAAACCATTTCCTTTGGCTCGGGTGACACCATGGTTTACGACTCGGGTGACACCATGGTTCACGGCTAGGGTGACACCATAGTTCACGGCTCGGATTACACCGTGGTTCACGGCTCGGATTACACCGTGGTTCACGGCTCGGATGACACCATGGTTCACGGTTCGGGTGGCATCGTGGTTCATGGTTCGGGTGGCGTCGTGGTTTATGGTTCGGGTGGCATCGTGGTTCATGGTTCGGGTGGCATCGTGGTTCATGGTTCCCGATCCACTCTGCCATACCATGGGTCGTGACACCCGATCCACTCATACTGTGGATCATGACACCCGATCCATACTGCTGTACCGTGGGTCGTGACACCCAATCCACTCTGCCGTACCGTGGGTCGTGACATCCCTTTTGTTTTATCATGGATCGAGGTACAAGACTGTGGGTTGCGACACCCGATCCGCCTGCTTTGTCACGGATCGGGGTACACGACCCAACCTTCCCCATGGGTCGTGACACCCGATCCAACTTGTCTTGTCACGGTTAGGGGTACCCGAACCAACTCATCCATTCACGATTAGGGGTACCCGAACCAACTCATCCATTCACGGTTAGGGATACCCGAACCAACTCATCCATTCACGGTTAGGGATACCCGAACAAACTCCTCTGTCGTGGTTAGGGGGCACCCGAACCAACTCCTCTGTCGCGGTTTGGGGACACCCAAACCAACTCCTCTGTCGCGGTTCGGGGACACCCGAACCAACTCCTCTGTCGCGGTTCGGGGGCACCCGAACCAACTCCTTTTTCGCGGTTAGGGGGCATCCAAACCAACTCTTCCATTCACGGTTAGGGGTATCCGAACCAACTCATCCATTCACGATTAGGGGTACCTGAACCAACTCATCCATTCATGGTTATGGGTACCCGAACCAACTCACTCTATCACGGTGCCCGAACCACGGTTAGGGATCCAGTTGCTAATGTTCTTTCATACTTAGCGATTTTTCAATCGTTGATTCTCAAGAGGTGGAATCTGACCCCAACAGTTAGCCCCCCAGCTTGGCAGTATCAGTGATGTTATTGCCGAGCTGTAAGTGGTCGAGTCTGAGATCAACGATTCTCCTAATTACCCAAACTATCTTTTTGATGGTGATCCCAAAGCGTGACTTGCGAATAATCCCGAACCATTTATTTGATAGCGACCCCGAACTGTCACTTGCGGATGATCCCGAACTGTCACTAAGTGGTATTACCGTATTTGTAGTATTATCAGTTTGGAGGGATCTAATTCGGGTTTGCTATGTCACACAAACTTGGCTCGGGGTTTTCGTTAATCTGATACGTCATCACCTTTATCGGGGAGCCAGCTTGGCAGTGTCAGTGATGTTATTGCCGAGCTGTAAGTGGTCGAGTCTGAGATCAACGATTCTCCTAATTACCCGAACTGTCTTTTTGATGGTGATCCCGAAGCATGACTTGCGGATAATCCCGAACCATTTCTTTGATAGCGACCCCGAACCGTCACTTGCGGATGATCCCGAACTGTCATTAAGTGGTATTGCCGTATTTGTAGTATTATCAGTTTGGAGGGATCCAGTTTGGGTTTGCTATGTCACACAAACTTGGCTGGGGGGTTTTCATTAATCTGATACATCATCACCTTTATCGGGGAGTGCAAGCATTTTTGCTGATTCCCGAGGCGAATGACGTCATCATCTGCCTATATAATTTGCGATACTTCCCACTGTTGGGGTCAGTTTTCACCCCATCAAGATCAACTGCTGAAAATACTAAGTATGGAGAAAAAGTCTAGGCGACGAGCCAAACATTAGAAGACGAGCCAAACTTGGCTCGGCAACAAGGGAAGGAGAAGACGAGCCAAACTTGGTTCGGCGACAAAGGAAAGTAAGCGACGAGCCAAACTTGGCTCGGCAGCAGGAAGAGGTAGTGACGAGCCAACATCTTGGTTAGGCAGTGGAAGAAGCAGGAGACGAGCCAACACCCCTGTTGGCTCGGCATCAGGGAGAAATGGTGACGAGCAAACATCTTGGCTCGGCAGCAGGAAGAGATAGTGACGAGCCAACATCTTGGCTAGGCAGTGGAAGAAGCAGGAGACGAGCCAACATCTTGGCTAGGTAGTGGAAGAAGCAGGAGACGAGCCAACGCCCCTTTTGGCTCGGCAGCGGGGAGAAATGGTGACGAGCCAACATCTTGGCTAGGCAGTAGAAGAAGCAAGAGCTGAGCCAAAATCTTGGCTAGGCAATAAAGGAAACAGGTGACGAGCCAACATGTTGGCAAACCAACGAACGGTGACGAGCCAACATGTTGGCAAACCAACAAAGGGTGATGAGCCAACATGTCGGCAAATTAATCCTCTGGCTCGGCATTGGGAGTAGCGGGCAACTCGCCGACCACCCAGTGAAGCAACAAGCTCAATATCTTGTTGGGACGAGGCAACATGCCACAAGGGTTTCGTTGGGCCAAAGTAGCAAGTAAGAAGCCCACATCCGAACTAACCAAAAAAGAAAGGAAATCCCGAAGAATAAGGAAGTTTTTCTTTCTCCTTTAAAAAAGGCCTAGCCGACTTATTTTCGTATAAATAGACATGTACCCCTTTGAGAAAAGGGATCCAAAAATTGACCTAGCTAAACACTTATTACTTTACAAATAGCTTTCAAAACAGCTGGAATAAAGTCTCCATCTTTGGATCTCTGTTCTTGGTTTCTTTACATAGAAGTTTGTCGAATCCCTAATTTTCCATTATCAAATTTAGTTGTGTGAATTTTGACCTTCACACCCACTTCCTCACTACTTCATTTCTCCGAAAACCTCTCGAAGCAGGTAACTTCTCTTTTTTTTCTCTCTCTAGTTTCTCTTGCTTAAGTTTTAACTTTTAGTTTTGAGGCTCCGTTGGTCTTCCTTTGCCGCCGATCCGTTTGAATTTCCCGATCCGTCTTCAATTAGCTCTGCCGCTATCTTTGAATTTCCCATTAGTTTGTTTGAACATTTGGATCTGACTCTCAGTCTTTTTAGAAGGATCTCGACTTGCTCTTCAATTTTTAAAGGCTTTGATCTGTTTTGGTAAGCTGCTGAGAACCCCGATCCGTCCTCTGAATCTTAGAAATCCTAGATTTTTTTTTCTCGCGAGCTGTTAAGGATCCCGATCTTTTATATCTTCTAAGGACCCCGATCCATCTTCAAATTCAAAAGGATGTCTCAGTCATCTGTTTCTGGGTCTCCTGATCTGTATACCCGCTTGTTTGGCATTTCAGGACAGTCTTCGCTTCCCAAACCATCTCTCTCTTCTGATCCACTTCTCGCCCAAAGCTGTAGCTGGGAAGATTCTTCTAGTGCACATATTTCAGAGGAGCTGGATGATCCAAGTGGTTCGGGGGTAGGACCCTCTGTCCTTGGCAGGAAAATGGTGCATTCCGAATCCTCGAGAGCTGGCAGCAATTCCGGGGATCCTTCGAAATTCGAAGTGCCTCACCTTCACGACTCTCCTTTTAACGAGGCGGTGAACCTTTTTACTGATGTAATGGATCCCGATCTTCCAAAGTTGAACCAGAAGATTGCTTCTTTGATCCAGCTGTGGCCAGACAGAAATTGAAGCCTTTAATGGGTCCTAACCGTTAAACTCCAAGGAAGAAGAAAACCAAGAGTTGATCCGATCCACCTGGTTCAACCCTTTCAACCATGGATTCGTTATCTGCCCTTAGGCATAGGTTTGGCATTCCAGAGGAAGTCGAGCTTGTTCTTCCCTCGCCATCAGACCGAGCCAGCAATCCTCCCCCCTCACCATTTCACTCTCTACGAAAGCTTTTTCTACCGTTGCCTGTTGTGGTTCCCGATCCCTGAAGTTATTCTACAGTTTCTTTGGAAGTACAACTTGGCCATTTCTCAAATCAACGCTTGGGGAATCAGGCATATGGTTGGCAGTCTGACCAGGAGTTATGAATGCGAAGTGGAAGTTGGCGTCGAACACGTGATACACTTGCTCGAATTCAGGCGTCGTAACAAGAGAGAGCTGAAGTATTATGTGTCAGGTAAAGCCAGGATAAATATTATAAGAGGTTTCCCGACCAAAGACGATAATTAGGAAGACAACTTCTTTTTTGTCCCTATCACCAAAGCATCGGTGGGTCCGAAGTGTCTTCAATTCGTCAAGTCAGGCTGGGGAGAAATTGGTAGCCGATCCGTTGCTCGACTTGGGCCACGGCTCGGGTTTCTATTATTTACTGATTTTCCTTTTTAGGTTCTGACCTTGTATAAATATTTTTATTTTACAGTGCGTCATCTCCGCCTTTCATTGCCTCCCGATCTGTCTGAGGTTCACGAAGCGCTTTCGTCTCGCAAGTGCAATTGGTCCCGAGATTTCAATCTTCGATGAGTGGAGAGAGCCCGAGCCCTTTCCGAAGGACAATTAGTTGAGCAATCATCTGCTTCTCATTCTTCAGGAGATATCATGGGAAGACCTACTTTCAGGGATCCGGCTGCGGTGAAAGCCAAAGCGGAGGTAGAGGCAAAAGAGAGAGCGAAGTAGGCAAAGGCGTTAAGTTAATCTCGTCCCTCGAACCCTCAACTTGCCACTGCCATCATCCCCAAACCGATCCCTGCTGATAATCTTCTCGAACCAACTCCTTCCTCTCTGGCGCCTGGAGGAGTCATCCTAGGGCTTCGTCTGACTGATTCTCAAATTTTACCACACAAGGACTAAGGCAAAGGAAAGGCCAAGGAGAAGAAAACTCCGGGCAGAAAACGACAGTCATCAGTGGATGACAAGGACGAGGGGCGTCGAAGCGACTACGACGCGTTGAAGCAACTCGAGCTATCCCCAACGCAATTCCTCTCTCCACCATTCCCCTAAATGCTGAAGGGGCTTACAATGACGCCTCAGCGTCTATGGCTATCTTCTCGAAGATCACCTGTCCAGGTGATCGTTTTCCGCCATCCGACACCCTGCTTAGGGACAAGGCCTATAGCGAGATGTCTCTTTGGGGCGTCAAGGCATATGTAATTTTATTTGTTTTGTTCTTGCGACCCGAACCATTTAAGCTTGGGTAATAACGGTATTCTGTTTGTCTTGTAGTTCATCTCCCATCTTAATAGGATGGTCATTGGGTACGAGTCCGACGCCCGTACGGTCCGGGAGAGGACCGAAGATGCTAGGCGGAAAACCATTGAGCTGGATGGGAAGCTCAAAGAAGCCGAGGTAAACCATGCCACTGAACGAGAGAAAGTTGCTAAGAGAATCAAGGATCTTGAGGCTGACGCAGAAGGGCACATGAAGCACATTAAGGAAGCCGATGAACGGATCATGCGGCTGGAATCTGGCAAAGTGAAAAGGGACACTCACATAGCTAACTTGACGAGGCAGCTAGAGGCAGCGAACGAGCTTCATGAGAGTAAGGTCAAACAAGCTGTTTTAGAGGCTAAGCATGAGACGCTGCTGATGCTTGAAGGCAAAGTTTCCCGAGCAAAAACTCCTTGGCCAGATTGATGGTGAGCCAAAGGAAAGCATGCTTGACCTTGCTCAGATTGAAGGCAATCTTCAATTCATTGGGTTGCTTCAAGGTGACGAACCGCCATCTCTCGGTGCCGAGGCGAAGAGTCTAGCTGAGCAGAAGGAGGATTTGAGGGGAGCTCATGAGGTGCATTGATATGCATTGCGTTCCATGATCTCAGTACTAGAACATCCGTCATGATGGCAAGTTTGTAAACGCTGCGTTTGACGACCGCTGTGATCCTGTAAGGTCCTTCCCAGTTTGCTCCTAGTTTGCCGGCGTTTCTTTCCGCAGTGTTTTGGAAAACCTTTCGTAAAACCAAATCCCCTTTGTAGAATTTGCGTTCTCGAACATTGGAATTATAGTATTTGGCTGCCGCGTTCTGATAGTTTTGGATCCTGATTAAGGCCTGATCCTGTCTTTCGTTGACTAAGTCCAACTCATCGAGCATCAATAGGTGGTTGAGCCTTTCATGCTCTGGTAGTAGTCGGCGGCAAATTCCTGGGAAATGTACCTCCGGTGGGATGACACATTCCGTTCCATATACGAGGGCGAATGGGGTTTCCCCAGTTGCTCGTCTTGGGGTTGTGCGGTGAGACCAGAGTACTCCTTCAAGTTCTTCAGCCCAACGTCCCTTTTTCTCATCAAGATGCTTCTTCAGTCCATCGAGGATTGTTTTGTTGATTGCTTCGGCCTGTCCGTTCCGTTGTGCATATCTTGGAGTAGACTTGCTGAGTCTGATTTTTCATTTCTCGCAGAAAGCTTCGAAACGATTTGAGATGAACTGCGAGCCACTATCTGTCACGATCTCGCTATGGTACTCCATGTCGGCATATGATGTTTTTCCAGACAAAGGCCTCCACCTGTGCATCTTTAATGTTATCATATGAGTCGGGTTCGACCCATTTCGAAAAATAATCTGTCAAAACCAGCAGGAAATGGTAAGACGCCGTCGTATATGTATTCTCTGATTGCGCCCAGCCATTCCTTGTCGCAGCCGTATTCTACTTTCTCGTCGATCTTGTTCGCTTCTACGTTTGGTTGTGGTTTAATAACGGGGTCGTTGCTGCTTTCGATGGGTGGCGATTCTTCGAGAATGTCTTCTTCCATTGGGGCTGTATCTAGCTCAGCGTATGGTTGGTTTGCCAATTCTTCCTGCATTTCATCCATCTCCTCTTGCCCGGTTGTGACTTCTATTGCTTGTTTAGCCGCTTGTGAACAAGTTATGACATTCACTGTATCGCAAAGATTGATGCTTGGGTTATGGATGAATTCCACCGGGATTTTTCTTTTGAGATCCGGATCGGAGGTTGATGCAAGGGCTGCAAGTGCATTGGCTGAGGTGTCTTCTCCTCGTGGGATACGCGTTAGGATGAATTATTTGAACTGCGCAGCCAGCTCTTTGACGATCTTCAGGTAAGCTTCCATTCGATCATCATTTGCTGCATATTCGCCGCTGAACGCAACTAGTTGGGACTCGCAAAATGCGCAAAGTTGCTCGATTTTTAGTCCATTAACAAGTTTCATCCCAGCAATCAAGGCTTCGTACTCTGCTTCGTTGTTGGATGCGTGGAAACCAAGGCGGAAAGACTATTCCAGCAGCTCGCCAGTTGGAGAGGTTAGTCGTATGCCTACCCCCGAACTGTTTTTGGAAGACGAACCATCAACGTGGAGTTTTTAGGGTTGGCTTTGTGCTTCATCGTCAATGCCTCCTTCTGGTAGTTCGATAAGAAAATCAGCCAGGACTTGGGATTTTGCGCATGTACGTCTGCGATATTCAATGTCATATTCGCTCAGCTCGATTGCCCAGTTTGCTAGCCTTCCTGACTGACTAGGACTGTGCAGAACAGACTTTATCGGGAAGGTACTCAGGACGACGATCGAGTGAGACTGTAAGTATGGCCTTAGCTTCCTTGCAGACATTACAATGGACATCGCCAAATTTTCCATCTGAGAGTACCTTGTCTCGGCACCTGTAAGGGTTTTGCTGACATAAAAGATTGGCTTTTGTTCTCGACGCTCGTCTCGGATCAATAGGCCACTTACTGCTGTGGCGAAGACCGCGGTGTAAAGAAAAGTGGCTCCCCTGCTTCTGGTTTTGTGAGGACTGGAGGGGTAGTCAGTGTGGGAGTCGAAACTCGCACAACCAAAACTTGTAAGGAGAATTTAGGGATTCGACAAGCTTCTATGTAAAGAAACCGAGAACAGAGATCCAAAGATGGAGATTTTATTCAAGCTGTTTCGAAAGCTGTTTGTAAAGTAATAACAAGTGTTTTTGCTAGGTCAATTTTCGGATCCCCTTTCTCAAAGGGGTACATGTCTATTTATACGAAAACAAGTCGGCTAGGCCTTTTTCTAAAGGAGAAAGGAAAACTTCCTTATTCTTGGGGATTTCCTTTCTTTTTTTTTTGGTTGGTTCGGATGTGGGCTTCTTACTTGCTAATTTGGCCCAACCAAACCCTTGTGGCCTGTTGCCTCGTCCCAACAAGATATTGGGCTTGTTGCTTCACCGGGTCATCGGCGAGTTGGCTCGTCGCTTGTCTTGCCCGCTACTCCCAATGCCGAGCCAGAGGATTGGTTTGCCAACATGTTGGCTCATCACCGTTTGCTGTTTTGCCAACATGTTGGCTCGTCACCGTTCGTTGGTTTGCCAACATGTTGGCTCGTCACTTGTTTCCTCTATTGCCTAGCCAAGATGTTGGTTCGTCACTTGCTTCTCCCTGCTGCCGAGCCGACAGGGGTGTTGGCTCGTCTCCTTCTTCTTCCACTGCCTAGCCAAGATGTTGGCTCGTCACCATTTCTACCTGCTGCCGAGCCAACAGGGGTGTTGGCTCGTCTCCTGCTTCTTCCACTGCCTAGCCAAGATGTTGACTCGTCACCATTTCTCCCTGCTGCCGAGCCAACAGGGGTGTTGGCTCGTCTCCTGCTTCTTCTACTGCCTAGCCAAGATGTTGGCTCATCACCATTTCTCCCTGCTGCCGAGCCAACAGGGGTGTTGGCTCCTCTCCTTCTTCATCCACTGCCTAGCCAAGATGTTGGCTCGTCACCATTTCTCCCTGCTGCCAAGCCAACAGGGGTGTTGGCTCGTCTCCTGCTTCTTCCACTGCCTAACCAAGATGTTGGCTCGTCACCATTTCTCCCTGCTGCCGAGCCAACATGGTTGGTAGCTCGTCTCCTGCTTCTTCCACTGCCTAGCCAAGATGTTGGCTCGTCACCATTTCTCCCTGCTGCCGAGCCAACAGGGGTGTTGGCTCGTCTCCTGCTTCTTCCACTGCCTAGCCAAGATGTTGGCTCGTCACCATTTCTCCCTGCTGCCGAGCCAACATGGTTGGTAGCTCGTCTCCTGCTTCTTCCACTACCTAGCCAAGATGTTGACTCGTCACCATTTCTCCCTGCTGCCGAGCCAACAGGGGTGTTGGCTCGTCTCCTGCTTCTTCCACTGCCTAGCCAAGATGTTGGCTCGTCACCATTTCTCCCTGCTGCCGAGCCAACAGGGGTGTTGGCTCGTCTCCTGCTTCTTCCACTGCCTAGCCAAGATGTTGGCTCGTCACCATTTCTCCCTGCTGCCGAGCCAACAGGGGTGTTGGCTCGTCTCCTGCTTCTTCCACTGCCTAGCCAAGATGTTGGCTCGTCACCATTTCTCCCTGCTGCCGAGCCAACATGGTTGGTAGCTCGTCTCCTGCTTCTTCCACTACCTAGCCAAGATGTTGACTCGTCACCATTTCTCCCTGCTGCCGAGCCAACAGGGGTGTTGGCTCGTCTCCTGCTTCTTCCACTGCCTAACCAAGATGTTGGCTCGTCACCATTTCTCCCTGCTGCCGAGCCAACATGGTTGGTAGCTCGTCTCCTGCTTCTTCCACTGCCTAGCCAAGATGTTGGCTCGTCACCATTTCTCCCTGCTGCCGAGCCAACAGGGGTGTTGGCTCGTCTCCTGCTTCTTCCACTGCCTAGCCAAGATGTTGGCTCGTCACCATTTCTCCCTGCTGCCGAGCCAACATGGTTGGTAGCTCGTCTCCTGCTTCTTCCACTACCTAGCCAAGATGTTGACTCGTCACCATTTCTCCCTGCTGCCGAGCCAACAGGGGTGTTGGCTCGTCTCCTGCTTCTTCCACTGCCTAGCCAAGATGTTGGCTCGTCACCATTTCTCCCTGCTGCCGAGCCAACAGGGGTGTTGGCTCGTCTCCTGCTTCTTCCACTGCCTAGCCAAGATGTTGGCTCGTCACCATTTCTCCCTGCTGCCGAGCCAACATGGTTGGTAGCTCGTCTCCTGCTTCTTCCACTACCTAGCCAAGATGTTGACTCGTCACCATTTCTCCCTGCTGCCGAGCCAACAGGGGTGTTGGCTCGTCTCCTGCTTCTTCCACTGCCTAGCCAAGATGTTGGCTCGTCACCATTTCTCCCTGCTGCCGAGCCAACAGGGGTGTTGGCTCGTCTCCTGCTTCTTCCACTTCCTAGCCAAGATGTTGGCTCATCACCATTTCTCCCTGCTGCCGAGCCAACATGGGTGTTGGCTCGTCTCCTGCTTCTTCCACTGCCTAGCCAAGATGTTGGCTCGTCACCATTTCTCCCTGCTGCCGAGCCAACATGGGCGTTGGCTCGTCTCCTGCTTCTTCCACTGCCTAGCCAAGATATTGGCTCATCACCATTTCTTCCTGCTGCCGAGCCAACATGGGTGTTGGCTCGTCTCCTGCTTCCACTGCCTAGCCAAGATGTTGGCTCGCCACCATTTCTCCTTGCTGCCAAACCAACAGGGGTGTTGGCTCGTCTCCTGCTTCTTCCACTGCCTAGCCAAGATGTTGGCTCGTCACCATTTATCCCTGCTACCGAGCCAACATGGGTGTTGGCTCGTCTCCTGCTTCTTCCACTGCCTAGCCAAGATGTTGGCTCGTCACCATTTCTCCCTGCTGCCGAGCCAACAGGGGTGTTGGCTCGTCTCCTGTTTCTTCCACTGCCTAGCCAAGATGTTGGCTCGTCACCATTTTTCCCTGCTGCCGAGCCAACAAAGGTGTTGGCTCGTCGCCCTTTGTCAATACCGAGCCAGAGAAGTGTTGATCTCGATGGGGTGAAAACCGACCCCAACAGTTAGCCCCCAGCTCGGTGGTATTATTGATAATAGTGAAGAGGTGAAAAGTCGAGATCGAGATCAACTATCTTCGGGTTACCGAGCCAAATCTGCGGTGAAGTTGTTATCCGGGCATTGATACATGCCGAACCAAATTGATAGTGTTACTGAGGTGTTTTATTTTTGAGCCAACACTGGAGTATCATGTCGCCGAGCCAACTCCCTGACGTGCTTGCTGATTCATCTTTTTACTTGCGCTGCCGAGCCATTTTAGCTCGTGATATAAATTCAAGTTGTCACTTTGCCGAATCGACACATTTGTCATGCTACCGAACCATCTCAATAAGTTTAGCTTGTCTTTGGCTCGGTGGCAATGTTGGCTTGAAGTATCTCTTGTCATGATTATAACTTTATTGGGAACTGCAAATGTTTTCGCATGTTCCCGAGGCCGCGTGTCGTCACGCATTTTACTTTCATGCATCTTTATTTTCAAATCCTCGTCTCATTCCTCATAACTCACTTCTCTTCATTTTCGAAAAATCAGGTAGCTCTCTTCTTTTCTCTCTTTTTCGTTTAAGTTGTTGGCTAGGTCTTTATCAATTTCTTCACTGCCGCCGCCGAACATTTGAATTTTCCGACCCATCTCCAAACGTAGGTTGGCGAGCCTTTGCATTTTCCGATCCATCTCCAAACTTATCCGGCGAGTGTTCGAATTTTCCGATCCATCATCATCCGGATCGCGATACTGCCTTGATCTTCTCTATCTCCGAGCCGAAATTCTTCGTATCAAGTATCTCCGAGCCGAGATTCCGCCAACTCCTGCTAAGTATCAGTTTGATTCCGAGCCGCACTTTTTTTTCTAATTTCCTGCTAAGTAAAATGGGCGTATTCCCGAGCCAAAATCTCCAATGTCTCATATCGCCGAGCTGGAAGATTCTGTGGGCTCGGCAAATTCTGCCCCATTGCTTGGACGCAAGATGGTGTTATCCCCGCAGAGTACGGAACCAGCGGAAGCCAATTCTCGGCCAGGTCAGTTGCAGATTGTTGTCCCATCTCTGATGGACGAAGCATTCGATGCCGAGGTGGATGCTGAGGCAGCCTTGATTCAAAAGGCTCTTGAAGAATTCAAAGCCGAACCAGAGGAGTACATCATTGACGAGGCAGAAAAAATACGGTTGGAGAGATTATTTGCGAGCCATCAAGCTAGCACATCGACGAGGCGAAACCCTAAGAGGAAAGCTCCTAAGAGGCGACCTGACCCGCCTGGTTCGTCTCTGTGCACAGCTGAATCCCTGGAAGCATTGAGGCATCGATTCAATATTTCGGAGGATGTCGATTTGATTGTTCCTACTTCCGCAGATCGAGCTGAAACTCCGCCGTCTGGGTGTTTCGCTCTTTGTGAGAGTTTCTTCTACCAAAGCCTGCTTTGGTTTCCAATTCCTGGATTGATCATCCGCTTCTTGTCCAAACATGGGTTAGCGACGAGCCAAATTACTCCTCGGGGAATGTGTCATTTAATTGGGATTCTGGTTCGGAGTTATGAGTGTGACGTGACCGTTCGCGTTTCCCACCTTTGGCAGTTTCTTGAATTCCAGAAGATCAAAAACTCCCGAGCCTATTATATCTCTAACAAGAAGCAGAGAAAAATCATCGAAGGCTTCCGAAGCAAAGATAGTGACTGGGGGAGCTACTTTTTCTTTGTTCCCTTTAACGACGCTACGGTAGAAGCCAAATGCGTTTGCCATGCTAAAATTGAATGGGGAACTATTGGTGGGCGAGCCGTGGATTTTCAGGAAACCTATAGTTTTAGTTTTTTCTTTTATTCCGAAGCGAGCAGACCACTTTCTTTGCTGTTATTTTTTTCAGTGCGGCAGATTCTTCCACATTTCCCGATAGATACGCTCACGCTTCAGGACACACTTGCTGCAGGGAAGTGCCACTGGGAGAACCATTTTTCCCTGAAGAGAATTGAAAAAGCCCGAGCCATTTTTGCCGGCGTTGAAGTATCTGACAGCTCAGAATCCGAATCTCCACCGCAAAGTCCTCCAAGAAGAAGCATGGGAAAAAGGTTAACCATCCGCGACAAACAGGCTCTGAAGGAGAAGAAGGAACAAGAGGCAGCTGGCCGAGCTGCTGACGAGGCTGAGCAGGTTGCCGAGCCAAATTCTGAAAATGTTGGTGAGATCGAGGCTGGAACAGAACGATAAACTCTTCCCGAGCCTCCAACTCTCGAAGCTAAAGATAGGGAAGTAGTTTCGACTCTTGTTCCAGCTATGAGGCCTTCTAGCTCGGTTATGTCTCAACACAAAGATGGCAAAAAGAAATGTACTGCCGTCGAAGCTGACGGGGAGAAAAACAAAGAGAAGCCAAAAAGGAAGCGCCAAAAACCTGCCGAGCCAACTCCTGCCGAGCCAAAGCTAGTGTTATTTGGACACGAGGGGTCTGAGCCGATCTGTAATGACGGGGAAGCTTCAGCGACTCTCTTCTCGCAGGTTCGCTGCTCCGGGGATATACTGCCGCCCGTCGACGTTCTGTCTCACGGTGACTTGTACACTGATATGTCGCTTCGAGGCACCAAGGTACATTTGCAGATTGAATGTTTTACTAAGTAAAAATGCCTTAAACGCTGACGGTTCCTTCTTATGGTCAGTTCGTCGCGTCCATAAACAAAATTGTCGCCAACTTCGAGCAAGACGTGCGAAAGGACATGAGGTGGATTGAGGATGCTGAAAAGGACGCATCTTTCCTCCGAAGCAGAGTTGCCGAGCTGGAAGGCAAGCATGCTAACGAGCTGGCGATTGCTGCAGCTCGGATTGAAGCTCTCGAGAAGGAAAAGGCATTCCTTAAGGATGAGTGGAACAAAGCTGGTGATTTGGCTATGAAGCTAGATCGATCTAAGCAGAAGAAAGCTGCTGAAATCAAATCCTTGAGAAGACAGCTCAACGCCGTAAAGGCCTTGCACGAAAACAACGTTAAAAAGGCCCAGAAGGCTGCGAGGCGAGAGGTATCAGAGAAATTTCAGGAGCGGCTCGCCAAGATCGAGAAAAGCATCGATGAGCTGAAAGCAGCGAAAGAAAGGGAGCTCGATCTAGCTCAGGTCGACAGCAACCTACAGCTGCTCGAAATCTTGCAAAAAGAGGATGCACCTGCTCTCGACTCCGAGGTGGCGAAGCTGACAGGGTGGAAGGCTGATCTGGCCGATGCGGCTGATAAATTCGAGAAGATTGAGGCCGAGCCGAAGAAAGATCTGATGCTCTCACCCGTTTCGTCAGATTCTACAGGTACTCTCCTGGGAACCGAACCAACGGAGAACGTGGCAGCAACAGCCGGAGTTGTAGATTTTGCCGGTCGAAGTTGACACACCGGGGATTGCTGATCTTGCCGCTGAGAAGCCTTCCGAGCCATATCTTCTTGAATGATCCTTCTCCTTATTTTCTTTAACTCGAGAACTTTCTTTCTTTTGTTCGGTATCGTTAAGAACAAATGCCTGGATGGCTTTATCCACCCCTTTTTGTAATGACTGCCGTTTGTAGGCGTAACTCCTTTTTTGTTTGGATTTTCTGCTTATATTTTCCTTAAGTAATCTTTCACTTGTGCTCTGATGTGATATTGTGACCCATCTTTGTTCAGTAAAAGTATGGTTGTCTTTGTATTGATTTCTTGGTTGTCAGTTTAGGGTTTGCGGTGTTCCGACTTATGTTCCCGTTGATTTTGACGATGAAACATGTTTTAAAATCTCAATACTAACTGGTAGATTTAGTACATGTTTCAGAGATGTTTATGACCAGTGTACCAATAGGTGTTTACTGGGTTTTAGATTTTACTTTGAGTGTTAAGACTTGCGATTTTTTGACTTACAGGTCCCTCTCGAAGGTAAACTTGTAAGAATATCGTTCAGGATATACGTTTCGGATATTAGACCAGGATATACCTAACCAAGATTTGTATAACGCGCTTATATACCCGTAAGAGGGTGTTGAGAACCATATCCCATATAGAGATAGTGGTTTAAAAATCCGTAAAGGATGTGGTTGTCCGTCTGTTATAGCCAGCAACAGACGAGATGATAGAATATCCGTGAAGGATGTAAGGTTGTGACTCGTGTAGGCTAAGTGACAAGAGTTTTGTGTTTTAAAGAGTTTGAAGAGTGATGCGAGATATGGGAGTATACATGTATACGTACCCACTCCCCCCTTTTTTTAAGGAGGGGGACAACTGAACCCATCCGAAGACGAGCTGCCTACGTACCCTTTTCAGGGATCAAGTCGTCCCGTAGTTCATGTTAAGGGACTTAGTAGTAGTACCTTTTTAGGTGCATTGCGTTCCAAGATCTTGGTATCGGAACGTCAGACATGTTTGAGAGCTCGTGTACCCCTGGTCGAACTATTTTGGTGATTTTGTACGGTCCTTCCCAGTTTGCTCCTAGTTTGCCAGCGTTTGTTTCCGCTATGTTCTGAAAAACTTTGCGGAGAACCAGATCACCCTCCTTGAACTTGCGACTTCTGACGTTGGTGTTGTAATATTTAGCCGCTGCATGTTGGTAATTTTGAATCCGAACCAGCGTTTGATCTCTTCGTTCGTTAACCAAGTCTAACTCGTCCAGTAACATGAGGTGATTCAATTCTTCCTGCCCTGAAAGCAGTCTGCGACATACTCCAGGGAATTGGACTTCGGCCGGGATGACACATTCTGTACCGTAGATAAGAGCGAAAGGTGTTTCACCGGTAGCTCGCCGTGGAGTGGTTCGGTGTGACCATAATACTCCTTCGAGTTCATCTGCCCAGCGTCCCTTCTTTGCATCAAGGCGTTTTTTCAGACCGTCCAGGATAGTCTTGTTCACTGCTTCTGCTTGCCCGTTCCCTTGTGGATAACGTGGGGTAGACTTGCTAAGTCGTATCTTCCATTATTCTCAGAAAGCTTGAAACCTTGTAGAGATAAACTGTGAGCCGTTGTCGGTGACAATTTCGTATGGAACTCTATGTCGGCATAAGATATTCTTCCAGACGAAGTGTTCTACTTGGGCATCCTTTATGTTGACGTAAGACTCTGCCTCTACCCACTTAGAGAAGTAATCTGTCAAAACTAACAGAAATCTCTTTTGCTTTGATTTATGCAGAGGCCCGACAATATCCATCGACCAGCGCATGAAAGGGTAGGGCGCTGAGATTGATGACAACAGCTCCGTTGGTTGGTGAATCATCGGGGCATGTCGTTGGTATTTTTCGCATCTGGCGGAGAATTTCTCGCAGTCCTTCACCATAGTCGGCCAATAGTAACCATGACGCTTGATCTTGATTGCCAAAGCTCTTCCGCCGGAGTGGTTACCACATGAGCCAATGTGGATCTCTTCCATAATTTTTCTTGCTTCAGCGCCTTCGACACATGCCATCAGCGGTCCTGAGAATCTCCACTTGAAAATGTTCCCGTCTAATATAACGTAACAAGCAGCCTGAGCTCTGAGTTTTCGAGCAGCCCACTTATCTGATGGTACCTCGCCATCCATGATATACACTCGGATTGCTCCCATCCACTCTTTGTCACATCCGTAATTTGCTTCCGTCGGTCGTGGATCTTCCTCCATCTCCACTGCTTCACCTTCAGCTGGAGGATCTGTGTTAGGCTCTTCTTCTATCTCAATCGCCTCATCTTCTGCTGGGGGTGCCATGTTTTGGTCTTTCTCCATAGTGGTGATGCCGGCGCTTCCGGGTGCACCTTCGGATTGGGCTGCTATTTGGGAGCGGGTGACTGCATTCACGGTGTCAGAGGGGTTGATACTTGGGTTTTTAATGAATTCCACTGGGATTATCCTTTTCAAATCCGGATCAGAGGTAGATGCGAGTGCTGCTAGTGCGTCTGCTGAAGTGTTTTCCCCGCGTGGTATCCGTGTTAATGTGAACTCTTTGAACTGTGTAGCCATTTCTTTGACGACCTTCAGATAAGCTTCCATTCGGTCATGTCTGACCGTATACTCGCCGCTGACTGGTTGACCACCAGCTGTGAATCACAGTAGGCCTGGATGTGCGAAATTTTAAGTCTAAGCGCAAGTCTCATTCCAGCAATCAAAGCTTCGTACTCTGCTTCGTAAGTATTGGAGGGCTAGCTAGGTATTCTTTCAGTTGTTGAAACGCCTGCTCGCATTTTTCTGTCCATTCAAACTTCTTGTTCCCACGCAGTGTGTCGTAGAAAGGCAAACATTTATCAGTTGACCGAGAGATGAAACGATTCAGCGCGGCGACCAGTCCTGTTAGCCTCTGGACTTTACGCTTTGTTTTCGGTGACACCATCTGTATGAGCGCATCAATCTGTTCTGGTTAGCTTCAATTCCACGGTGGGTGACCAGATATCCAAGGAACTCTCCGGACGTGACCGCAAATCTGCACTTGGTCGGGTTCAGCTTCATGTTATGTAGATTCAGTTGCTTGAAACATTATGCTAGGTGAGCTACGTGATCCTTCTCCTCTAAAGATTTCACCAGCATGTCGTCTATGTATACTTCCATCGACTTCCCCAGTTGGCCAGCGAACATTCGATTCACTAGTCGCTGGTAAGTTGCTCCGACATTTTTGAGACCGAACGGCATCACTTTGTAGCAATATATCCCGCGGTCTGTGATGAACGCCATCTTCTCTTGATTGTCTGGATTCATTAAGATTTGGTTGTATCCGGAGAAAGCATCCATAAACGAAAGGAGTTTGTTGCCTGCTGTTGCTTCCACCAATCGATCAATATGTGGTAGTGGAAAGCTATCTTTTGGACAGGCTTTGTTCAGGTCGGTGAAGTCCACGCATACACGCCACTTCCCATTCTTCTTCTTGACCACTACTGGGTTAGCGAGCCAGTCAGGGTATTTTGCTTCGACTATTGATCCCACGCGTAGTAACCTTTCCACCCCGTCATTCACTGCTTGTGCTATCTCTGGTCCGAGTTTTCTCCTTTTCTGTTTGACTGGTTTAAAGGTTGTGTCCACGTTTTGCTCGTGGCATGTCACGTCGATGCTGATGCCAGTTATGTCTTCTGCTGCCCATGCGAAGGTGGTTACGTTCTTTTTAAGAAAAGAAATCAGCTCTCCCCTTATCGGATCTTTCAGCTCGGCCCCTATCTCAACGCGGCATTCTGGGTGATCGCCATCGATGTTTACTGAAATGACGGGATCGCAGGTGGGTTTGTTCTTCCTCTCACGATCCTCCGCAATCTATAATTGCTATAAGAGTTTTGCCAATTCCTTCTCGGGTTCCCTGTCAGTCTTCATCTTCTTTCTCTTGGTGGTTGTTTCCGTGACGGGGTTCCTGAGTTTATGCTCGGCTAGGAAACAAATGCGGGACTCTTTTTGGTTTCCCCAAATCATTTTGACTCCTCTGGGGGTCGGAAATTTGATGCAGAGGTGATAGGTCGACGGTACGGCTATCCTGGTTACTTCTTCAGCTCGGACAGGAAGTTTTATTTTTCCAACGGTCATGGTCGTTTCTCCCGAGAATCCAGTTAAAGGCTTAGGTGCGGCTATGATTTTGGATAGGTCTATGTTCATCCTTCTGAGAGTTTCCCGAAAGATCACATCTACAGAGCTTTCCGTGTCTATCAGAACTCAGGCAACGTCGCAATCGTCTACGATTAATTCTATCACGAGGGGGTCATTATGTGGTCGGTCGATGCCGGTAGTTTCCCTTTCTTCAAACGAGATGACGTCGTTGGGAAGATTGGAAGGTGCTGACCAGTTGACACTTGCATCGGCTCGCTGCTGAAATGCTTTGATCCTCCCATTATCATATTTATCCTTCTTCGAGAACCTGACTGTGTCGCCTCGTCATCTCGCCTTCCTCGCTTGGGAGTATCATCATTTTGATTTGTTTGGTTCGGCTGATCCTCTTCGTCTTCTTGCTCGAAGTCCTTCAGGCTGACTGCGTTACTGAGTTCTCTGGCTACCAGCTTCGCCGCAAGCTTCATTCCCAAGTTTCGGCAGTTGGCAGTTGAATGACCGTGCATGTGATGATATTCGCAGTAGGGCTGCACCCTTTAGATGCTCCACAAATATGAGGCAGAAACCGGCATCTCTCTCCCTTTCTATGAAATTGGCTCGGCCCATTGCTATGATAAACGCCGTTATGTGTTCTTTTGGGTCGGTTGTCCCTTCGTAGACTGGGACTTTGATCTTTCCTGGGTCGGAGATCCTTGCCTTGGTAATTCGGGCTGTAAACGATGTATTGTGTGCTTCCTCCAGTACGCGGTCAATCTCCGGGACTTTACTAGTTGCCTTGTGCACCTGGGATCGGACGGTTTTCATCTCAGCAGTGGCCCGAATCAAGGAGGCTCGGATTTCGTCCAACTCTTCTCTCTGGGCTCGGCTCGTTGTTCTTGGCTCGTCAGTGTATTGTGCCTGTCGTACCCACAAGAGATTTTCTTCCTCTTCTGCTAAGCTCCTGGCTCGGTTCAGGTTGATGTCGCCTTCGCTGGCTCGGGCTTCCGTCAGTGTTGGTGTAAACTCTTCGTCAGCGGGATTCTCCGTATTGTGATCTCCTTCCACGTGCCCCTCTTCGTCAAGGACGATTGTTGCAGCCGAACCATCGTTGGTGCGTTGGTCACGCCCACCGCTGGCTTCTCTTGCTCCGCAAACCAGTCGAGGTGGCTCGGTGATACTTGATCTGGTTGCCGGGGGTGTTTGTTCGTTAATGGGATATGGTGGTGGTAATCCTCCCAATGTCCTTGGTACGTCACGTGGTGTTGAAAAATCCAGGGATGTTGGGTTTAAACCGAGCCGTCTAGTTATTCCACTGACAGGCGGGTTCGTCGTCGAACCAATTCCTCCGGATCAAATGTTTCTGGCTCAGCTCTCCGTTGCCAGTGTCTCAATACTCTCCGTCAGCGAGCTATTCAGCTTGTCCTGCTCCTCGGCCTTCTTCAGCAACGTGGTCATCATGTTTCTCAACTCTATCAGCGTTTCGGACGTTCCTTCCGTGTTTACTGGCGGCAGATTGGTCCTTGTTCCAGGAAGATCGATGCCAGTGTTGCTTGCGTCATCGCCGCTTCGGTCTCCATCAGTATTCATCGCTTCAGATCTCGTATTCGGTGGTTCGTAGGTGTCAGAAAGTTTGAGACTATCCCCTCAGACGGCGCCAAATTGTGGGAGTCGAAACTCGCACAACCAAAACTTGTAAGGAGAATTTAGGGATTCGACAAACTTCTATGTAAAGAAACCGAGAACAGATATCCAAAGATGGAGATTTTATTCAAGCTGTTTTGAAAGCTGTTTGTAAAGTAATAACAAGTGTTTTTGCTAGGTCAATTTTTGGAGCCCTTTCTCAACGGTGTACATGTCTATACGAAAACAAGTCGGCTAGGCCTTTTTCTAAAGGAGAAAGGAAAACTTCCTTATTCTTCGGGATTTCCTTTCTTTTTTTTGGTTGGTTCGGATGTGGGCTTCTTACTTGCTAATTTGGCCCAACCAAACCCTTGTGGCCTGTTACCTCGTCCCAACAAGATATTGGGCTCATTGCTTCACTGGGTCGTCGGCGAGTTAGCTCGTCGCTTGTCTTGCCTGCTACTCCCAATGCCGAGCCAGAGGATTGGTTTGCCGACATGTTGGCTCATCACCGTTTGCTGTTTTGCCAACATGTTTGCTCGTCACCGTTCGTTGGTTTGCCAACATGTTGGCTCGTCACTTGTTTCCTCTATTGCCTAGCCAAGATGTTGGTTCGTCACTTGCTTCTCCCTGCTGCCGAGCCGACAGGGGTGTTGGCTCGTCTCCTGCTTCATTCACTTCCTAGCCAAGATGTTGGCTAGTCACCACTTCTTCCTGCTGCCGAGCCAACAGGGGTGTTGGCTCGTGTAGTGACCCGTGTTAAGACTAAGAATAATTTCCCAAAAATCATCAATGAAAGAGCTAGGAAGCATATGGGACGTTACCATGGTTAGTTGGGTCAAGGGATTAACCAGTTGGTATAACTTGGTCGAGATTTCGGAGAGCTTTAACAACCTGATGGGACGGAAAAGAATGAGCATAATATTTCAACCACTTAGTAAATCAAGGAAATGATAAAAAAGGATGTATAAAGAGAGTTTGGGTCGAAGAAAATTCAGTTTGGGTCGAGGAAAATGATTCTGGGTCGAACCAGATCAAAACCGGCAGTTTTACCGTGAACCGCGGATAAGCAGCTTAGTCACCTGCCTGTGTGCTTGTGCCATCCGTGTGTTGGCGTGTGTCTATGTATGAGGAACGTGAGTCTGAGCGTGCTTCCCACATGCCTGGGTCAAGGACGGGTCAAGAATGAGTCACTACCAGGTGTCACACCATGGGCAGTGATGGGTGGACGAAAGGCTGACATGCCTGCCTGCTTCACCTGCCTGCTTCACCTGTCTGCTTGCTGCACCTACCTGCCTGCCTCCTTCACCTTCTTGGTACGGATTCTATATATACACCCACTGACCTGCTCTGTTCGACCATCAGTTGAATTTCTTAACCTAAATCACTTAATCTAGCATCGTTCATACCAGCCGTACCAGTCGGATCAAGCAGTTCATACCACCCGGCAGACTGTCGTGAACCATAAACGGGTGTAGTGGATAAAAATTAGGGTAAGGTTTTGGATCCAAAACCCTTTTAGTCCAATTCGATTTTTCATTCTGGACCTAAATCTAACCTTAGTTTTTGTGTTAAATGACTGGAACCGTCCCAAAAATCATGGTTTCAGTCTTGATTAGGTTTGAAAAGGGCAACAAAATCGGGGAAAAAATCAGTTCGGTCTAGGTAAGAACCGTGACCATTCTAATCAAGGTTCATTGGAAGAAAACATATAATCGAATCTTATTGACAGCCCAATTATTCTATACAGAAATCCCGGCCGTGTTAAGCAAAAACCGTGGGTAGAAACTGTGACCTGAACCAGGATCATTCACCAATTTAAGGTGAGTCTTGGTGATGTTTGTTGCGTGTTTATATTATAATTTTTGTGAGGTTATGGTACACTTGAATTAAGTCACACGTTAGATTGCTTAAAAGCTCTAACTTGTGCAATATAATTATTCTTTAAAAATTGGGCAATACCGTTAAGAATAAAAGTTATATTATACGTTTATAAGCTTACTAGCAACTTAAGTGTTCGGTAAACTTTATAAACTAATAAGACTGGAAATGTTAAGATGAAAAGTATACTATACGTTTATAAGTTTATTAGCAACTTAAGTGTTCGGTAAACTTTATAAACTTATGAGACTGAAATTGGTATAAGTTTATTAGCAACTTAAGTGTTCGGTAAACTTTAGACACTAATGAAAAACGTGGTAAGACTCTTCCCTAGATTCTGTGGCTTAACTAGTCATACTGAGTACTAGTTTAAGTACACGAAGACACGGAGAGATGGGATTGCAGCCTATGGCCGTGTACTGCATGACGATGCAGAATTTCCGGTGTGATACCTTAACAATTAAGACCATTGGAACGGGTGAAGGATCATCGGCTTGTCTAGCCTTAGTGGCTACAGTTCTGGTGATGCCTAGTGGTGTCAAGGGTTGGGAAGTAGTCAATCACATGAGGCCTTATTAAAAATGTGCAACTTAAACTTATAATTATGAAGAACGTAAATTATTACTATGATGGTTAATATTATACATGTTTGCGTGTGATTGTTATTTTGGGTTTGGTTGGGTGATTAATATGCTTGTTTAGGAGAGCCTTGACTCACTAAGAAAACTAGTTGCTTATGACTCTACTTGTTTTGCAGGTAACCGTTAGTGGGTAGACCGTTTGGGAAGAAGGAGCATTAGGAAGAATCAGTGGTAGTGTTTCTTGCCTTTTGTAAACGAATAATGTCTATTATGTACATTAACGTTTTGGAGTGTTAGACTCATGGCCAAACTTAATGTATATACGTTTTGTGACACGTTTAAATCCTATGTATAATTATGTATAAAAATGTGTTTGCAAAATTCGGGTTTCATATGATGCCTAGTTCTAGTCCGAGCAAACTAACTATCTAGTATAATTTGGGGTTGGCAAGCCTTGAGTTATATTCGATAGGAATTTGTACGTAGAAGTTGGTGTAGGGTTTACTTGGATGCGTTCCAAGAACCTCGGATCGGACAACTAAGTATGAATCAGTGACGTTTCCGGTTAGTCCATGATCGAGGGTGTTACAAAGGTGGTATTAGAGCATGGTTTTAACGATGCTTCAATGGGACTTGGTTTTCAAATGATTTATCGAGTAAAATGGTCGCAAAGGGCAAGTGGGATAAACTGGTTATGTTCCTTCGATTTTAATTAAGTTGGGTTAGGACTTACCCTGATCTTTGATGTAGATGGTATCACCACCGAGATGGATACATCCCCGCCATCAGAGGATACATGCTGGTCCGCCCCGACCAATGCTAAGAGGACGTCCGTGGGGACCACCTCCAGAGTAGGGCAACCAAATTATCGACACCCAGAATGGTACTACGACCACCCTCCTCTAGGATCAGATGATTCGGATGTCTTTATTGAGTTTGATCCCTCGGAAGAACCCCCAGAATAAGAGATTCCAGAATATACAGATAAGAACTCACCTCATAATACGTTAGAGTTGGGGTTGAGAGATGACAGTGATCCTGGACCTGAAGGATCACGTCGTGGCAGAAGGCTGCCAACACCGTCGTCCGATTCCGAATCAGTGGAGGATCAAAGGCAATAGATTGTTAGTATGGAGGGGATGAGCCGATCGGGTTATGAAGGATTGTTATCTTTAGAAAGCCCATCAAATGGACGAGATGATCGGAACCGAGAACCGAGAGGGCGAGAGCGCCGAGGACCATTCTATGAGGAACGTCATAATCCACAAGGAGCGGGTCCAAGTGGAACACAACATGAACCAATGACCACAGAGGATCAATTGATGAACGCGGTGCGACGCTTGATTGATCGTTTCAGCGAAGAACAACGACCACCCCGAGTTTCTCACCATAATCCACCACCGTCTCCCCCAAATTTTCTTAAGATGGTTATGATGATGAAGAATATGGGGACTAGATGATTCTTCAGAAGCACGGATCCATTCGAGGCCGATGCTTGGATACAACATATCGAGCGGAACTTTGAGGCAATCCGTTGTCCGGAAGGGTTTAAGACGGATGTAACAATACACTACCTGATGAAGGATGCAAGTAGTTGGTGGGATAGTATGAAAATGCATTATGGAGCTATAGATCCTACATGGTCCGACTTCCGTAGGGAGTTTGAACGGAAGTATTTTCCGCCGGAGGCGAAGGACCGATTGGAAAGGAAGTTCCAAGAGTTAAGTCAAGGAGAGCGCAGTGTTCGAGAATATGAAGGTGAATTTACTCGTCTAAGACGTTAATTATGGACCCAGTGATGAGGCAACCGTGATTAGGAAGTTTTAACGAGGACTTAGGCCAGAGATTATGAACTGCTTACTTGCAGTGGACTTTCGTACCCTGTTTGAGCTCGTAGAAAGAGCAGTCAATGTAGAAGATGGCCTAGGAGCGGAACAAGCTTTCTACTCTCGACAGATTCCGCAGTTGCGAACATCTAGACAACCTTTGGGATCACAGGAGTTCCAACCGATTGAGAGGGGTCAAACCTTGGGGCAAGGACAAGGTTTTGGAAGAGGTCGTAGTTCTGGATGAGATCAAAATGTAGGAAGAGGACATGATCCAGCACGAGGACGTAGGAACAGAGCTGGTAGGGGTACACCAACGATGGATTCCCTGCCCAAGTGCTATATATGTGGATGTCCAGGACACTATTCCCGTGCATGCCCTAACATGGGACAGACGAGACTCGTGCCAGCCTACATCACATGTTTCACATGTGGAGAGAAGGGGCACTATGCTACTTCATGTCCAATCACCCATGTCATTCAGCTAGCACAATCTACACGACCCCTGGCAGTGCAAGCATTTGCTATCCAAGGAGTGATGGAGCCGACGCCCAAACGTCAAGCAATCGCAGGGAGAGTCTATCCCTTAGATAAACCTGAATCCTCACGACCTTCTAAAGGTCCCATTTCAGGTATGTGTGGGTTTATAACTCATCGTATGATTAATTGAATTTATGATTGAGTTGCTTGATGATTATGTGATAAATATAAGAAATATAAATGGAAAAATTTAATGTTTGTCTAGCAACATTACTTGTCTGTGGCGTACCCACACACGTCTTGTTTGACTCAGGCGCGACACATAGTTTTGTATCCCCTGAGGTCATTGCGGGGTTTGAGGGGACCCTTACGGTGGTAAAGGTATGTGTGCCCATCCTAACACCCGGAGACCAAATTCTCAATGCCGAGAATTGTTATTTGAGAGTTCCGGTTCTAGTTGAGGAAAAGGTCTATTTAGCCAATCTCTTAGTCATTCTCTTAGAACGGTACAAAGTTATCTTAGGAATGGACTGGTTAGCAACCTATCAAGCACACCTAGACTGTGGAAGAGGAAGAATCACCTTTGAGGAAAGTGGACAACCTTCCATAGCGTACTATGGAATAAATCCGAGTTTGGGAATATCTCGTGACAGCGTTGAGAGCTGAGAAGGCCCTTGCAGAAGGTGAAGCCTACTTAGTAACCTTGTCTATTATCGAAGAAGACTCCGAAGAAAAACCAAAGATTGAAGAGATTCCAATAGTCTGTGAATTTGAGGATGTGTTTAAATCCTTGGAAGGGTTACCACCATCTCGCAATGATCCATTTACTATATCTCTCAAACCGGGAGCAGCACCAATAGCTAAAGCACCATACCGGATGGCCCTAGCAGAATTAGCAGAATTGAAGAAGCAATTGGAGGACCTTTTGGAGAAAGGGTTTATTAGACCAAGTTCTTCCCCTTGGGGAGCTCCAGTCCTATTCGTTAAGAAGAAGGATGGAAGCATGCAGTTGTGTCTAGACTATCGGGGAATCAACAACGTTACAATTAAAGACAAGTATCCGTTGCCCAGGATTGATGAACTATTAGACCAAATGCTAGGAGCAAGCTGGTTTTCAAAAATCGACTTAGGATCTAGCTATCACCAGATCTCCGTTTCTGAAGCCGATGTAATGAAGACGGCATTTAGAACACGTTATGGCCATTACGAATTTGTGGTCATGCCTTTTGGCCTAACCAATGCACCGGCAGTATTTATGCGTTTAATGAATGAAGTCTTCCGAGACTACTTGGATGAATTTGTTATCATCTTCATCGATGACATCCTAATCTACTCATGAAGTGCAGAAGAGCATGCAGAACATTTGAGGAACGTGTTGGAACGCTTAAAAAGTCAAAAGCTTTTTGCTAAATTTAGCAAATGTTGTTTCTGGAGAAGGGAAATAGGATTCTTAGGACATCGGGTATCAGGACAAGGAGTATCAGTCGACCGTGAAAAGATCGTAGCAATCCAAGAATGGCCACAACCAGCCAGTGCCACGGAAATTCAGAGTTTCTTGGGATTAGCTGGGTACTACCAAAAATTTGTGAAGGGCTTCTCCACTATAGCCAAACCTTTAACCCGTCTGACGGGGAAGGGTATAACTTTTCAGTGGAATGAAGAAGCAGAAAAGGCGTTCGACCAATTGAAGGAGGCCTTAACTACTGCACCAATCCTAGCATTACCAGAGCCGAGCCAACCATACATAGTTTACACTGATGCATCGAGGGTAGGATTGGGATGCGTGTTAATGCAAGGCAAGAAGGTCATTGCCTATGCATCATGACAATTAAGGAGGCACGAAGAGAATTATCCAACCCATGATCTGGAGATGGCTGCCGTAGTATTTGCTCTCAAGATATGGCGATCGTATCTTTATGGAGAAACCGTGCAAGTCCTCACCGACCACAAAGTTTGGAGTATTTGTTTACTCAACCAGATCTTAATCTAAGACAAAGAAGATGGATGGAGTTTGAAGCTGATTATGATCTCGAAATTGCATACCATCCGGGGAAAGCAAATGTAGTAGCAGACGCTTTGAGTCGCCGCAGGGTAGATGCTGATGTAAAAAGAGACTTAATGACCCTAATCGCAGAATTTAAGATGATAAATTTATCATTCCTAGAAGGAGAGACCAGTGAGCCATTGGGATTACAAGTGATAAATCAGGCAAGTCTACTACAAAGGATTCGACAGGAACAGAAAGAGGATGACAGTCTAAAGAAAATAATTGAGGGGCTTCATGACCAGGATAAACCCAATAGGAGTGGATATCATTTAGCTACGGATGGAACTCAACTGCTAAACAAAAGAATAACAGTGCCTAAAGGGCAAGGCCTGCAAGAAGAACTCCTAAGAACCGCACATCACTCATTACTGAGTATTCATCCAGAAAGTACCAAGATGTATCGAGATATCCGCCAGTATTATCATTGGCCGAGAATGAAACGGTCTGTTGCGCAATGGGTAGCAGAATGTCAAACTTGTCAGCAAGTCAAAGTCGAACATCAAGTGCCAGGGGGTCTATTGCAAAGTCTACCGATCCCAGAATGGAAATGGGACGCAGTAGCCATGGACCTTATAACTGGATTACCAAGGGCACCAGGGCGCGGCAATGATGCAATATGGGTAGTTATGGATCGCTTAACAAAAAATGCTCATTTTCTACCCGTAAAGTTAGTTGACAACGTAGAAATATTGGTTGGGCTATATTTGAAGGAGATAGTAAAATTGCATGGGGTTCCAGCCAATGTAGTATCTAATCGTGACCCAAGGTTTACAGCATAATTCTGGCAAGCTTTTCAACAAGCCTTAGGCACAGACTTGCATATGAGTACGGCATTCCATCCTGAGACAGATGGGCAGACAGAAAGAACTATAAGAACGTTGGAGGATCTGCTACGGATGTGTGTGTTAGATTGGGCAGGAAGCTGGGAAGGCTTCTTACCGTTGGTAGAATTTTCATACAACAACAGTTACCACGCTAGCATCGGTATGTCTCCCTATGAAGCCTTATACGGATGATCTTGTCGAACCCCTGTTTGTTGGACAGAAGTTGGGGAGCGTCAGATCGTAGGACCCGAGTTAGTAGAAGAGGCAACCGATAAAATTCGAATGGTTCAGGAGAATATGAAGAAGGCTAAGAGAAATCGTTTTTTAGGGTTAACGATTGGGTATTTCTAAAAGTGGCTGCTCAAAAAGGGAAGGATAGATTTGGGAAGGTAGGAAAATTAGCCACGAGGTTTATAGGACCATATCGTATTGTGGGAAGAGTAGGAGAAGTGGCTTATCGGTTAGATCTTCCATCGGATATGGCACTGCATCCAGTATTCCATGTATCCATGCTACATAAACATATCCGTGACCCGAACACCGTAGAATCAGAGCAGATAAAGGATCTTTGAACTAACTTCACTTATCCAGAAGGACCACTACGGATAGGAGAAAGAAGGATTAAAAAGTTAAAGAATAGGGAAATCTCACAAGTTCAAGTGTTTTGGGGAAGACAACATAGGATGGTAGTCACCTGGGAAGATGAAGAGAAATTTAGAATGTCTCACCCTGAGCTATTCATAAATTCTGACGAAGCTCAAGAAGGCGGAGTATCTAACCCTTAAGAATTCGGGACGAATTCTTTTAAGCGAGGGAGAATGTAGTGATCCGTGTTAAGACTAAGAATAATTTCCCAAAAATCATCAAGGAAAGACCTAGGAAGCACATGGGACGTTACCATGGTTAGTTAGGTCAAGGGATTAACCAGTTGGTATAACTTGGTCGAGATTTCGGAGAGCTTTAAGAACCTGATGGGACGGAAAAGAATGACCAGAATATTTCAACCACTTAGTAAATCAAGGAAATGATAAAAAAGGATGTATAAAGAGTGTTTGGGTCGAAGAAAATTCAGTTTGGGTCGAGAAAAATGATTCTGGGTCGAACCATATCAAAACCGGCAGTTTTGCCGTGAACCATGGATAAGCAGCTTAGTCACCTGCCTGTGCGCTTGTGCGATCCGTGTCTTGGCGTGTGTCTATGTATGAGGAACGTGAGTCTGCGTGCTTCCCACATGCCTGGGTCAAGGAGGGGTCAAGCATGAGTCACTGCCAGGTGTCACACCATGGGCAGTGATGGCTGGAGGAAAGGTTGGCCTGCCTGCCAGCTTCACCTGCCTGCCTGCCTGCCTGCTTCACTTGTCTGCCTGCCTGCCTGCCTGCCTGCCTGCCTGCCTGCCTGCCTGCCTACTTCACCTGCTTGGTACGGATTCTATATATATACCCACTGACCTGCTCTGTTCGACCATCAGTTGAATTTCTTAACCTAAATCACTTAATCTAGCATCGTTCATACCAGCCGTACCAGTCGGATCAAGCAGTTCATACCACCCGGCAGACTGTCGTGAACCATAAACGGGTGTAGTGGATAAAAATTAGGGTAAGGTTTTGGATCCAAAACCCTTCTAGTCCAATTCAATTTTTTATTCTGGACCTAAATCTAACCTTAGTTTTTGTGTTAAATGACTGGAACCGTCCCAAAAATCATTGTTTCAGTCTTGATTAGGTTTGTAAAGGGCAACAAAATCGGGGAAAAAATCAGTTCGGTCTAGGTAAGAACCGTGACCATTCTAATCCAGGCTCCTTGGAAGAAAACATATAATCGAATCTTATTGACAGCCCAATTATTCTATACAGAAATCCCGGCCGTGTTAAGCAAAAATCGTGGGTAGAAACTGAGACCCGAACCAGGATCGTTCACCAATTTAAGGTGAGTCTTGGTGATGTTTGTTGCGTGTTTATATTATAATTTTTGTGAGGTTATGGTACACTTGAATTAAGTCACACGTTAGATTGCTTAAAAGCTCTAACTTGTACAATATAAATATTTTTTAATAATTGGGCAATACCGTGAAGAATAAAAGTTATTTTATACGTTTATAAGCTTACTAATAACTTAAGTGTTCGGTAAACTTTATAAACTAATAAGCCTGGAAATGTTAAGATGAAAAGTATACTATACGTTTATAAGTTTATTAGCAACTTAAGTGTTCGGTAAACTTTATAAACTTATGAGACTGAAATTGGTATAAGTTTATTAGGGACTTAAGTGTTCGGTAAACTTTATACACTTATGAAAAACGTGGTAAGACTCTTCCCTAGATTCCGTGGCTTAACTAGTCATAGTGAGTACTAGTTTAAGTACACGAAGACACGGAGAAACGGGATTGCAGCCTATGGCCGTGTACTGCATGACGATGCAGAATTTCCGGTGTGATACCTTAACAATTAAGGCCATTGGAACGGGTTAAGGATCATCGGCTTGTCTAGCCTTAGTGGCTACGGGTCTGGTGATGCCTAGTGGTGTCAAGGGTTGGGAAGTAGTCAATCACATGAGGCCTTATTAAAAATGTGAAACTTAAACTTATAATTATGAAGAACGTAAATTATTACTATGATGGTTAATATTATACATGTTTGCGTGTGATTGTTATTTTGGGTTTGGTTGGCTGATTTATATGCTTGTTTAGGGGAGCCTTTACTCACTAAGCAAACTAGTTGCTTATGACTCTACTTGTTTTGCAGGTAACCATTAGTGGCTAGACCGTTTGGGAAGAAAGAGCATTAGGAAGAATCAGTGGAACTTTCTTGCCTTTTGTAAACGAATAATGTCTATTATGTACATTAACATTTTGGAGTGTTAGACTCATGGCCAAACTTAATGTATATATTTTTTGTGACACGTTTAAATCATATGTATAATTAGGTATAAAAATGTGTTTGCAAAATTCGGGTTTCATATGATGCCTAGTTCTAGTCCGAGCAAACTAACTATCTAGTATAATTTGGGGTTGGCAAGCCTTGAGTTATATTCGATAGGGATTTGTATGTAGAAGTTGGTCTAGGGTTTACTTGGATGCGTTCCAAGAACCTCGGATCGGACAACTAAGTATGAATCAGTGACGTTTCCGGTTAGTCCATTATCGGGGGTGTTACAGCTCGTCTCCTGCTTCTTCCACTGCCTAGCAAAGATGTTGGCTTGTCACCATTTCTCCCTGCTGCCGAGCCAACAGGGGTGTTGGCTGGTGTCTTGCTTCTTCCACTGTCTAGCCAAGATGTTGGCTCGTCACCATTTCTCCCTGCTGCCGAGCCAACAAGGGTGTTGGCTCGTCTCCTGCTTCTTCCACTGCCTAGCCAAGATGTTGGTTCGTCACCATTTCTCCCTGCTGCTGAGCAACCAGGGGTGTTGGCTCGTCACCCTTTGTCATTACCGAGCCAGAGAAGTGTTGATCTCGATGGGGTGAAAACCGACCCCAATAGGCAGGTAAGTCTTCAGTTGTTGAAAAGCCTCCTCGCATTTTTCCGTCCATTAGAACTTCTTGTTCCCACGCAACGTATCGTAGAAAGGCAAGTATTTGTCGGTGGATCGTGAAATGAATCTGTTAAGTACAGAAACCCTCCCGGTAGGTCTTTGGTGCAGTCATATGGATGATCGCGTCGATTTGCTTAGGGTTTGCCTCAATGCCACGGTGAGTCACTAGGTACCCGAGGAATTCTCCCGAGGTGACCGCGAATCTGCACTTTGTCGGGTTTAACTTCATGTTTTGAAAATTCAGCTATGAGAAGCATTCCTCGAGATGAGCGACGTGATCCTGCTTCCTTAGTGATTTGACCAGAATATTTTCTATATAAACCTCCATTGTCTTTCCGAGTTGATTAGCGAACATCTTGTTTACCAGTCACTGGTATGTTGCTCCGGCATTTTTTAGGCCGAATGGCATCACCTTGTAGCAATATATTCCACGATTCATTATGAAAGCGGCCTTCTCACGATCTTCGGGGTTCATCAAAATCTGGTTGTAACCCAAGAAGGCATCCATGAAAGATAGGAGTGCGTTCCCAGCCGATGCTTCGACTAGGCGATCGATATGCGGAAGGGGGAAGCTGTCTTTTGGACAAGCTTTATTCAGATCAGTGAAGTCCACGCATACACTCCATTTTCCATTCTTCTTCTTGACCACCACTGGGTTAGCCAGCCAATCCGGATACTTCACCTCCGTTATTGAACCAACGCGCAGGAGTCTTTCTACTTCATCGTTGACTGCTTTGGCTCTGTCTGGCCTAAGATTTCTCTTTTTCTGCTTCACCGGTTCGAACATTGGGTCAACATTCAGTTCGTGGCTTGTTATGCTGATATCAATGCCATGCATGTCTTCTGCTTCCCACGCGAAAGTGTTGATATTTTTCCTCAGGAATGCAATGAGTTCTTCTTTGATCTTTTCATCTAACATTGCTCCAATTTCCACGCAGTGCTCCGGACGTTCATTGTCGATGCAAACTGATACTATGGGGTCGCAAGCTGGCTTAGATACTTCTTCCTCGCGATCCTCCGTAATCTGTAATTGCTATAATAGTTTGGAAAGCTCCTTCACCGGTTCTCTGTCGGTCTTTATTTTCTTGCCCTTTGCATTTGCCACCGGATCGGTTACTGGATTTCTGAGCTTGTGTGCGGTAAGAAAGCAGACACGAGACTCTTTTTGGTTTCCACGAATCATTTTCACTCCGTTTGGTGTAGGGAACTTGAGGCAGAGATGGTAGGTTGAAACATCAGCGTGCATGGAATTCAACCAGGGAGTCCCCATGATGACGTTGTAGATTGCTGGGTGATCGGCTATGGAGAATTCGACGATTTTTGTCACCTCGCCAGCTTGGACAGGAAGTTTGAACTTCCCTGTAGTCATGGTTGTTTTCCGGAGAATCCAGTCAATGGTTTGGGGGGTAGATATCACTTCGGACAGGTCGACCTTCATTCTTCTGAGAGTCTCGGGGAAGATTACATCCACTGTGCTCCTGGTGTCTACCAATACACGTGCTACGTCGCAGTCGTTGATGATTAATTCGATTACGAGAGGGCTGTCATGTGGTCTGTCGATTCCTATTGTTTCCCTTTCCTCGAATGATATCACGTCGTTCAGAAACTTTGATGGTTTAGACCAGTTGATGCTGACGTCCGCCCTTCGCTGGAACGCTTTGATTGATGAGACGATATCTGAGCAGTAGTGAGAGCCTCCCATGATCATACTTATTCTTCTTCTCGATCCGGGGGGTGGTGCTTCGTCATTCCGTCTATCGCGCTTGGAATGGTCCTCCTTTGTCTGGTCGGGTTCGTGTGCGTTCACATCCATCTCAAAATCCTTGAGGCTGATGTTTTCTTCCGAGTTCGCCAGCTGCTAATTTTTTAGCAAGCTTTAAACCTAGAATTCGGCAGTTTGCAGTGGAATGGCCCGTAGATGTGATGGTGCTCGCAATATGCTGTTTCATCGTAAGAACTTTCTCCTTTGGTCTAAGTGCTCCATGAATTTCTTCCGCGGCCTTAGCCTCTTCCTCGGCCATATCCAGGGACATCGATCTGATAGTTATGAGCTCCTCGAAAGCCTCCCTCGTATTGCACATAGCCGGAACTTTGGCTATTCCTCTTAGCGTTAGAGGGGGTTGAAACTTGGGGAGAGTGGTTTCTTGTCTTTGTTTTCCCATACTTCTCGGTTAGGATATTTATCTCTTCTTCTTTGGTGATGAAATCTGCAGCTCGATTCATCGCATCTTGTATCGTCGTGGGGCCGTTCAGCACGATTTTTTTACGAAAATTGGAGTTGAACCAGAGTGCTCGCTTTAGGGCCAATAGGGCTGCTTTGTCGCTCAGGCCTTCCACTTTGGACATAACAGCTTTGAATCTTTCGATGAAACTCCGGAGTGTTTCATTCTGCCCTTGAGCCAGGGTCCATAGGTCGGCGTCAGACATTCCGGGATCCATGAATATTGTGTAATGCTTCAAGAATGCCGCAGACAGTTGGTTGTAGTTGTTGATGGAGTTCCACTCGAGCCTGGAAAACCACTGGAGCGCTGGTCCTTTCAGATGCTCCACAAAGAGAAGGCACTGTCCGGCGTGTCTTTCAGGTTCTTTGAAATTAGAGCATCCCATGGCTATAACAAAAGCCGTTAGATGCTCTTTCAGATCGGTTTTCCCTTCGTAGATCGGAACTTTCATCTTTCTAGGATCGAGAATTCTTGTGCTAGTAATCCGTGCTGTGAATGGGGTGTTCTGTGCTTCCTCCAGTATGTTATCTATCTCCGGCACCTTGCTAGTTTCTTTGTGCATCATGGATCGGACGACTTTTATATCGGCAGCAGCTCGGTCCATATATGCTCGCATGATAGCCATCTCTTCTTTCTGGGCTCGGACTCCTGCTCTGCGCTCTTCGTTGACCCGTTCTTGCTCGGCCCATAGTATGTTCTCCTCCTCCTCGGTTAGCTCTTGATCTCCTTCCAGGATGGCCTCGCATCTTTCAGTTCGGGTCTGGCCAGCTGCTAGGGATTCGGGATCCTCACGGCTCTCCATGTTATGCTCCACTCGGTTCTACTCCTCCAGATTGATGATTGGGGCCGGCTCCTCCTCCGTCGGTGTGCCGCCAACTCCTTGCGTTCCGGAAGCTCGGTCTGCTGAGTTTGTATAGAGTCGTGGTAATCCGCCACGGGTTCTTGGTGGGTTGAGCGGGGTTGTGAAATCTAGGGCCGTCGGGTTGAGGCGCCTTTCGGTCATCTCGCTGGATCGAGACCTGATCCCACACCATGGGTTCGACTCGCGTCATCGTGTTGTTGAGTTTGTCTTGCTCCTCCACCTTCTTGAGCAGCGTCTCCAGCATGATCTTCATCTCCGCGTGTGTTGTTGAAGTCTCCCCAGCGTTCCCGGATTGGTTCGTCTGATCCTCCATGTCTATATTCCTCACATTGGTAGCGTCTTGCTCTCCGTCGTTGGTCATCGTTCTTTGGATCAGTTTTGCGGTGGCTCCCTTGAGTAAGAAAATTCCCCCCCCCCCCGTCCTTCTAGCGCCAAATTGTGGGAGTGTAAATCCACACCAATCGAATTTGTCGAGGGTTTGTTAAGAGAGATGGAACTTCTGAGCAAAAACCACCCAAAAACACAAACAGAGATCCGAATATGGTATTTTATTAAGCTGCTTAGAAAGCTTTTTGTATGAGAGCAAAAGTACAGAGTTATGCTAGGTAAAATTACGGATCCCCTTTTCTGAAGGTGTACATGAGTATATATACAAGCCAGAGTCGACCAAACCTATTCCTAAGAGATAAGGAAGATTTCCTGTTTCTTCGGGTGTTTTCCTTTCTTAAGTCGGCTCGGCCTGCTGGGCTTCTTGTCTAGGTTCGGCCCAGTCCCGTTTGTAGGCTTGTTGTGAATTATCTGTTGTCTTGGGTCAGGCTTGGTTTCGTCGAAACCATTTCCTTTGGCTCGGGTGACACCATGGTTCACGGCTCGGGTGACACCATGGTTCACGGCTCGGGTTACACCGTGGTTCACGGCTCGGGTGACACCATGGTTCACGGTTCGGGTGACACCATGGTTCATGGCTCGGGTGACACCATGGTTCACGGTTCGGGTGACACCATGGTTCACGACTCGGGTGGCATCGTGGTTCATGGTTCGGGTGGCATCGTGGTTCATGGTTCATTGTTCGGGTGACATCGTGGTTTATGGTTCGGGTGGCATCGTGGTTCATGGTTCGGGTGACGTCGTGGTTCAAGGTTCCTGATCCACTCTGCCATACCGGGGCCGTGACACCCAATCCACTTGTACTGTGGATCGTGACACCCGATCCATACTGTATTACCGTGGGTCGTGACACCGTTCTGATAGACTCCTGTTAAGAATCTATGCCCCCAAAACGCCCTTCGTGTGGTTGTGACTTGAACGGATGATGATCAGTTCGATGGATGCGGAAAGGATGCGGAAATGATGCGAAAATAATGCGGAGATGATGAACGGATTTTGAAGATGAACGAATGAGTGATGGATCGATTTGTACTTCTAAGAGAGATGTAAATCTCTTAGACTACGAGGCTTGATCCTAACATAGATATACGCACTAAGACAAGAACAAGTTGAGAAATGAATCTCATTTTTGATCAAACAAGTAGAGAGATTTTTAAAAGAAAAGTTTGATGATTTTTATTGAAGAGAAAAGAGGGATATATAGGACCTTGGCCACGTCCAAGGTCAACATTACACATGGGGAATGACAAACATTAAAGACATTTTACCAAGAAGTTTGAAAGACAAAAACGAAAATAAAGGATAAAGATGGAGAAGGCTCGCTTGGTGAGAATCGAATCCAAGACCTCCGAGTCTTCTAGCGTTGCCGATGATGAGGATTATGATTAAGTGTGTGAACTTCGCCTCATTAAAAACCTTACCGGAAAACCCATTGGGACAAAATCGAGCGAAGGAAAAAAAGAGTGCGCATCACACACCTCTCATCACCGACCCTTAAGCCACTTGAATCACGACCAATGTGATCGGACAAGTGTCTGGCTCAAGGTCGCTCTTAATACGGTGAAGTAGAGAGTTGACGGATTGGTTAAGTTGTCTCATCCTCGACCTTGTCATTGGCCCAACCGGAATGTTCAAAGACGTAGCCTCGAATAGGTCCTCCGCGGCTACGAGCTGCTCCTCGGCTACGAGCTTGTCCTTAGTCCTTTGTCCCACGTCTTCTTGTCCCGAACCTCCATGCTCCGAGCTTGCCATGATCTCATCATCCTCTCCCACTTGAAAAGGATTTGACCTCAAATCTGCTTCATTTGCACAAAAAGGAGTAAGATCAGAAACATTGAAGCTTTCGCTAACCTTATACTTACCTTGGAGATCGAGTTGGTAGGCATTGTTGTTGATCCGTTTGAGAACTTTGAATGGCCCGTCAATTCGCGGCATCAACTTAGACTTTCTTTCCTCTGGAAAACTCTCCTTTCTAAGGTGGACCCAAACTTGGTCTCCTTCGTCAAAGACAACTTTCTTTCGGCCCTTGTTTGCATACTTCTCGTAAAGTTTCGTCCGGGCCTCTATGTTTTCTCTAGCCTTCTTGTGGACCTGTTTAACCAAATCGGCTTTCTTTTTGCCGTCTAGACTTGTTCTTTCACTCAAAGGCAAAGGCATTAGATCCAAATGCGAAATAGGATTAAAACCGTAAACAATTTCAAAAGGAGAAACCTTAGTAGCGGAATGCATCGAATGATTATATGCAAATTCTACATGCGGTAAGCAATCCTCCCAAGTTATAAGATTCTTTTTAGTCAAGACTCTTAATAATGTGGACAATGTTCGATTAACAACTTCAGTTTGACCATCGGTTTGCGGATGACAGGTAGTAGAGAAAAAGAACTTAGTTCCTAGTTTTGACCACAAACTTTTCCAAAAATAACTTAGGAATTTAGTGTCTCTATCCGAAACTATGGTCCTAGGCATGCCATGCAAACGAACGATTTCCTTAAAGTACAAATCGGCTATATGAGATGCCTCATCGGTTTTATGACATGGAATGAAATGTGCCATCTTAGAGAATCTATCAACAACCACAAACACCGAATCTCTACCGTTTCTAGTCCTAGGAAATCCTATAACAAAGTCCATAGAAATGTCAGTCCAAGGATGCAAAGGAATGTGTAAAGGAGTATACAAACCGTTCGGTTGGACCTTAGACTTAGCCTTTTTACAAGTAGCACATCGTTCGCAAAGTCTCTCAACATGTCTTTTCATATGTGGCCAATGAAAGTGATCTTGCATCACCTTAAGGGTTTTAGCCACGCCAAAGTGTCCCATCAAGCCTCCTCCGTGAGCTTCCCTTAGAAACAAATTTCTCAAAGAAGAGTGAGGTACACAAAGTCTATTTTCATAAAACAAATAACCATCAAAGCGATAGTATTTTCCGAAGGTAAATTTCTCACAAGATTGAAATATCTTACCAAAATCGGAGTCGTTGGCATAAAGATCTTTGATTTGTTCAAATCCCAACAATCTTGCATCTAAAGAGTTAAGTAAGACATACCTTCGAGATAATGCGTCGGCTACAACATTATTTTTACCTTTTTGTACTTAATCACGTATGGAAAGGTTTTGATGAACTCGACCCATCGGGCATGACGCTTGTTAAGCTTTTGTTGGCCTTTGAGATGTTTTAATGACTCATGATCGGTGTGGATCACGAACTCCTTAGGCCATAGATAATGTTGCCAAGTTTGCAAAGCTCTCACCAAGGCGTATAACTCTTTGTCGTATGTCGGGTAATTAAGTGTAGCTCCACCTAGCTTCTCGCTAAAGAAAGCAATTGGCTTGTGATCCTGCATCAAAATAGCACCAATACCTAGGCCAGAGGCATCACACTCAATCTCAAAAGTTTTCATAAAATCAGGAAGTATTAAAACGGGAGAGTTAGTGAGCTTCACTTTCAAGGCTTGGAATGCCTTTTCTTGTGCGGCTTCCCATTTGAAACCAACGTCCTTTTTGATTACTTCCGTAAGCAGGACAGCAATGGTGCTAAAGTTCTTGACAAACCGTCGGAAAAACCCGCTACACCGTGAAAGCTCCTAACTTCACTTACATTCTTTGGACTTGGCCAATCTCGGATCGCTTTAACCTTCTCCTCGTCAACCTTAATGCCATCTGTGCTTACAACAAAGCCTAGAAAAACAAGATTATCCGTGCAAAATGTGCATTTCTGAAGGTTGGCATAAAGCTTTTCCTTCCTAAGCAAGTCTAGAACCATTTTAAGATGCATGACATGATCATCTAGATTCTTAGAGTAAATCAAAATGTCATCAAAATAAACCACAACAAATACTCCTATATGCTTCCTAAGAATATGATTCATTAACCTCATGAAAGTACTAGGTGCATTCGTTAATCCAAACGGCATGACTAACCATTCATATAAACCTTGTTTCGTTTGAAATGCTGTTTTCCATTCATCACCTTCCTTCATCCAGATTTGGTGATAACCACTCTTAAGATCTATCTTAGAGAATATGCTAGAACCATGCAACTCATCAAGCATATCATCAAGTCTAGGGATAGGATGGTGATACTTAACCGTAAAGTTGTTGATGGCACGGCAATCAATGCACATGCGCCAACTTCCATCTTTTTTTGGCACAAGTAACACCGGAACAACACATGGACTCATGCTCTCACGGATGTGTCCCTTGTCCATAAGCTCGTTCACTTGCTTCTCAAGTTCCTTTGTTTCCACCGGATTGGTTCGATAGGCCGGCCGATTAGGAAGAGCGGCCCCGGGCACAAAATCAATTTGGTGCTCGATCCCTCGGATTGGTGGCAAACCTATAGGGCTATTTTTCGGAAAACATCTTGATAATCATGTAAAAGAGACTTGATAATAATTGGCAGCGCCAGTTCGGGGTTAGTTGAACAAGTAAGTGTTTCTTTAAAAATAAATAGTAAACTGTTTGTAGAACTTCCCGTTTTCTTGGCAACGGTTGGATCGGTTGATTTGGTGGAGTCCTTTTTCATACTCAGCTGATCTAGGTACACTTCATGCAGAGTCATAGGAGCTAACCGCTTCGGATGCTTAAGTGTTTGAACATTCCGGATGCTCCTCGGCTACGAGCTTGTCCTTAGTCCTTTGTCCCACGTCTTCGTGTACCGAACCTCCATGCTCCGAGCTTGCCATGATCTCATCATCCTCTCCCACTTGAAAAGGATTTGACCTCAAATCCTTTAGTCCTTTGTCAGTTCCGGTTGTGCCTTTCTCTCCGTTAGTTTTTTTCCAAATAATATCTTCAAGCGGCAATGCATATGAACAGTTTTCCCTCAATGATATTCAGTTGAGTATCTTTTGAAGAGGTCTCGGAGTTGTTATGGTTATAATCTGGTTTCTCGGTTTTGTTCTGGGCATTGGGTTCTCCGTTCTTCTACCTTAGCTGATGGTGAAGTCCCTGGGTTGTGATGGTGGCTCCTGCTTTGCTCCGCTTTAACACAGGTCCTGATTTTTTATTGCTCGGTTGAGATGCTGTGAGCTCTGTGGTTCCCTGGCCTTAAGGATAGGCCTGGGTCAGGGTTAGCTTTGTGCTGTCTTCAAAATCTTTCTCAACTGCAGTTCTTGCGATTGGTGTTTGTCTTGCCAGCTTTCTTCGCCTTCTTACTGCCTTGTATCTTGCTACGTGGTTTGGCCTTTCATTGGTCTATAGGCTATTTCTGGGTTGCGTTTTACTTTGCCCTGTGTCTTGGTGTCTTTGCGTTAATATACATGTCTCTTTTCTTCACTTGTTGCCGCATGATACTTCTTGGTTCCGCTTATGTGCTACCTTCCGTCTGATGGTGGTTCATCCGGTGAAGATGTGATTCACTCCTTGTTTATACTTTTCGGACAAGTTCGAGGTCTATCTTATAAGAGGTTTCTTTATAGGCGTGGTTATGGTCTTGTTTCTCTTTCCGCCGTTTTTGGTATGAGTGCCAAAGTGTGAAACCGTGGTCCTAGTTTATTGAGGTACTTTTAATTCGCAATAGGAGGTCTATATTTTGCTTCATTGTGGTTGTGATGTTTGTTGACTTGCTAATTTTGGCTTGAGCCATGTTTCAGCTCTTTTTCCAGTGTGGTAGACCGTGAGACTTGTAATTTTCTATCTCTCTTTGCCTTTCGGCCTATTTATATATAATGCTCATATAAAAAATAAAATAAAAATAGGAACGAGAGAGTGAGGGATAGAGGAAATATGTTTCTCTTCTTCTTACTAAGTTAAGAAAATGGTATATCCCTTTATATAGAAAGTAATACGTCCCCAATTGTTACTTGGTCATGAAGCAACACTATAATAAAATATTATGGATGGTTATCCATTTACAATAAAAATATATTTCTCTGCTTACTTGCTTAGTTTTTATTGCCATATATTATTGATCTTCAAACTGATGCATGCTTTGTTTTCATTGTCAGTGTTCGCATTTACCTTATTTTCAATATCTGATTTCTTACACGGTTACTGGATTTGGTTTTAAGACGTTTTTTCTTTGTCTTTTGTAGTTCTTCTATGCTGATTAATTTCATTTGAACTGTTTTAGAATTTGATCTACTTCTTTTCTGCTACATACAAGTCTAGGAGAATACCCGCGTATATTCGCGGGTTTTGTCGTAAATGTATTTGTTTGCTTATTTAGATTTTTAACAAAAAAAATTAACTGTCACATATTTTTAATTTTTATGTAATTTGTATTTGGTTTTATAATATTTAATTATTTTTTAATTTTTATTATTATATTATATATCTTGTAGGAGAATAACCATATATTCACTTTTTATCGCTATAAACATATAATTACCAATATTTATATATCCCGTTATAACATGAATTCTAACATAGCTTTGTTCCAATAATAATACGCTTAACAAAGACAATTAATTGTATTTAAAACTATTTAATTTTGAAATTGATTTTTGGAATGTCTTGATTGTTATATCATAATTATTCGTTTTGTGAAAACGATAATAATCATTGTGTACATCTACATAATATATATCTATAGTAGAATTGTTCCATAATTTCATGGTTCAATTTTTTAAAAATCTCTTTCTTATATAAAGTAAAAAAGATAACTCAGCTAAATATTTTCCAAAAAAAATAAAAATTAGTAGTAACTACAATGATAGCAAACCAGATAACTAATGATCATATAATATCTCAAAGTAACAAAAAAATATAATTTTTCTAAGTACAAAATAGAGAAAAGAAAAGGTGGGTACTTCAAAATCGTGAAAATGTTTCAATTCTCTTTTATTTTAATACATTTCTCCGTCTCTCTTCTTTAAGTTGGTATGTCACTCATCATCTCGTCAAAGCTGATGGGAAGCAACTTTGCGTCCATGTTGTTTGCGTATAATAACTTTTATAACAACCACATTCATCTCACATCCTTCTTATATTACTACAAGAAAACAGTAGATAAGTGATTACCTTTTGCGATTTTTTATTTGGTCGCAAAATTTTGTGATTTTTTTGTGACTATTTTACGACTAATAAGCGACTACCAAATATTTGGAGGTTATATAGTCACATATTTACGACGAACTGAAGTAGTCGTAAATTTGCAACTGAAGTAAGACTATTATTCGACTATGTAGTAATCGTCGCAAAATAGTCGCAAAGTGAGATCAATTAGCGACGATTTTATTAGTCGCAAAATTTAGTCGCAAAATTGGTCACAAATTGTGACTACTTAGCCACTGGTTACGAGCGTCCCAGTTCAGTCACAAAAGAGTAAGTAATGTAAGTTGGTGTAAATGTGAAAAATATGTAAGGTAGGTAGGTACCTAACTTTTGTAATTCTTTTTGGATAGTCACAAAGGAGTGACAAATTTTTTACTATAAATAAGCAACGTGCTCACCCCATTTCATCAGACACAAACAATCATTATATATATATATATATCTATATATATATATATATATATAAGAATGTGAGATTAGAAAAAAAGAAAAGAGAGAAAAAAAGAGAGGAAAAAAAGAAAAAAGGGAGAAAAAAGGAGAAAAAGGAGAAAATGTGAAATTGATCCCGAGAGTGGATGTATAACAGAATCGATCCACGCACAAATAATATTTCAAGGGAATTTTTGGAAGGGGTCGACCAGTTCATGAATTTTGCAAGTAACCAGTCAATAGTTCTAAGCAGTGGAGGTAAGTTTTACTGCCCTTGTGTTAAATGTCAAAATTCCAGTTTAAGCATTTGCATAGTAGTAGATTTATGCCAGGATATTATGTATGGTCTGAACATGGTGAAGATTATGATGTCGTTGGGGTAGGCACGAGTAATCATTATGCTAATGCTGATTTTAGTAGTGGTAATCAACCAATAAATTATGATGGGGGAATGTATATGCTGGGATGGTAAATGATGTATTTCATGGTTCTACGCCATTTAATGAATATCATGAACATGATCAAATTGGAAATGATCATGTTCATGAAGAGCCTACCCATGAGGCAAAACGGTTCTACGCCATGTTCGATGCTGCAGATACTCCACTTTATGATGGTTGTCATGATGATCATTCGAAGTTATCATTAGCTTCTCGGTTCATGAACGTTAAGGCAGGCCATAATTTGGCTGAAATATGCATGGATTCATGGTCCAAATTGTTTACGGAGTATTTACTAGAGGGTCATCAGGCAACCGGTTCATACTACAAGACAGAAACATTGATGCGAAAGCTAGGATTGTCGTACCATACATTTGATGTATGTGTAGATAATTGTATACTCTTCTGGAAATAAGATGAGAAGTTGGAGCATTTTAGGTTTTGTGGCAAACCAAGATATAAGGCTAGTGAAAGACGAACAAAAATACAATTTAGTCGTATGTGGTATTTACCTATCACAGACAGATTGAAGAGGATGTACCAATCAGAGAAGACTGCATCATCGATGAGATGGCATGTTGAGCATGAGTCAGAAGACGGAGTAATGTGTCATCCATCTGATGCGGCAGAGTGGAAGACTTTCAATTAAATGCATCCGAGTTTTGCAGAGGAAACGCAAAACAATTATCTTGGATTATGTACAGACGGTTTTAATCCTTTTGGTATGTCAAAAAACCATTCGTTGTGGCCTGTGATCATGACACCATACAACTTACCCCCCCCCCCTGATATGTTCATGAAAAGGGAGTATTTGTTTCTTACGATTTTGAATTCGGGACCAAATCATCCACGAGCCAGTCTTGATGTTTTCCTCCAATCACTGATCGAAGAGTTACATGAGTTATGGAAAAATGGAGTTGAGGCGTATGATGTGTCATTAGATCAGACCTTCAACCTTAAAGTCTTTCTCTTGTGGACTTTAAACGATTTTCCGGCATATGGGATGTTGTCGTGATGGACGACACATGGAAGATTATCGTGTCCAATTTTCATGGATGAGACAAATGGTTTCCAATTGTCGGCAGGTAGGAAGACATGCTCGTTTGATTGTCACAGGAGATTTCTGCTTATCAATCCTCCGTTACGGAAGAATAAATTCAATTTTTTGAATGGAAAGAACGCAACGAACGACTACCCACCTCAATCGTTGACTGGTGAACAAGTGTTGTATGAACATATCCGACATGTCGAACCACCTAAAACATCTGATTGTGGTGGAAATGGTCATACAAAAAAAAACGGACGACTATGGGGACTGGCATAATTGACATAAAGAAAGCATTTTTTGGGAGCTACCATACTGGACCGATCTGACGCTACAACACAATCTTGATGTGATGCATATCGAGAATTTTTTTTCGATAACATCATGTATACTGTTATGAATGTTAAAGACAGATCAAAAGACACAATTAAGTCAAGATTAGATATCGCAAGATTTTGTTCTCAGAATGATTTGCATGTCTATGATCGAGGGAACTCCCCATTTCCTATTTGGAGATTGACTTCAAAAGCGAAAGAATCCTTACTACAATGGGTGAAGAATGAGGTTAAATTTCCAGACGGCTATGTATCAGATTTAGCCAGTTGTGCAGACATTAATGGTGGAAAGTTTTCGGAAATGAAAAGTCACGATTGCCACTTATTTATGGAACGATTACTTCCGTTTGTATTTGCAGAACTTCTCCCCCGCAACGTTCACCAAGCATTATCAGATATATATATACCATGGTTTATGTTGCTATTATTAAATCTTATTGATAATAAATATTGAAATTTTTTGTAGGGATTGGAGCATTTTTTCGTGACCAAAGCAGTAGATCTTTGGATCAAAGCTGCGTTCAAATTTTGAAGGATAACATTGTGATGATTTTGTGTAATTTGGAAAAAATCTTCCCACCTTCTTTCTTTGATGTGATGGAGCACCTACCTATCCACATGCCATATGAAGCAGAGCTTGGTGGTCCTGTGTAATATAGGTGGATGTATTCGTTCGAATGGTTTTGTAAACATTTGAAAGGCAAAGCGAAGAACAAAAGATATCCAGCGGGATCAATTGTTCAATCGTACATGAATGATGAGATATCTTATTTCTCAGAACACTACTTTGTGTCACACATTTCTACAACTAGCAGAAGACGATAATAGTTAGGTCAATATGTATGTTAAGCTATTGATATCAATATTTCGTTCAAATATTTAAGGGTCAATTTTGCAGGGTAAGTCGGTATGATGAAGGTGAATTACCTGTATATATTGTACCGGTACCGGATATATTTGCTGAAGTAGGTCGTCCAAGTGGCAAATGCAGTGAATTTTGGTTAAGCGAGAAAGATTATAAGTGCGCACAGTCATATGTTTTGCGGAATTGTGACTATTTTCGGCCGCTTGAAAGGTAACTATGCTTTCGACATTAATGTAACATAATTTATATTTTTATTGATACTTTTATATATCATATTTATCTTATTGTTGGCAGAGTGTTGGACGAGCAAATTCGATATGATCAACCAGATTTATCTGATGATGAGGTCAAAGAGATGAAGATTTCCATATATGGATCCACCAATATATATGTATTTCGACCTACTGCATTAGTAAATAGTAATTTCGTATGTTAATTGGAATATTTTCTACGTTATAGGTGAATGCAATGAAAAGTGAAGAAAGTTTTCCTACTTGGATTCATGAAATAGTGGAAGGTACTGAAAATAAAGTAAGATCGTGGCCCATGTATTTTACAAGAGGGTATTTGTTTCACACGCGTGGTTACAGAGTCAATAAAAAAATGAATTATGGGATATGTGTTCGAGGTCAAAATTATTTTGAAGCATCTGAAGAAGATGATTTCTATGGGACCGTAGAAAATATCATCGAGCTCCAATATCCCAGATTTGTGAATTTAAAGATCATAGTTTTTTACTGTGAATGGTTGACCCTACGATCGGAAAAAGCACTCGGAAAAGCGAGGAAGGCATTGTTGACGTGCTCTCATCACGGAGATATCAAAACTACAAACAATTTATTTTGGGTATGACTAATTCATGTTATAAATAATAAGTATACATGCTTATGTTTGTGTATTAACAATGATTTTTTAAATTTAATTACCGACTGGGTCTCAAGCTGATCAAGTTTGTTATCTTCCATACCCCTATACTAAACTCCCGCGAAAATTGTGGCATACAGTTCCTGAAAGTTAATCCAAGGAATGTTGTTCAAGGAAAGTTTACCGAGAAAGAGCTGGTAATACTGTAACAAACAGATGATGATGGAATGACGGATACGGTTGAAGAAAACATGGTGGATAGTTTAGTCGACAGAAATCATCCAGTTGAAGAAATTGAAGACGCTGAACCAGAAGATAATTTTTTTGTAATTTATTATCTTCAGGGGATGATGATGAAATTTGAATAAGTAGTGTGGGATATTGAATTAATGTTTGTAATATAATTGTGCCATTTTTATCAAAAATATATTTTTGGGTTCATGATAAGTATCCTTATATATGCTTATGATAATGTATTAATAACTCGAATGGTAACAATAGCTTAGTCGGTTTGCAATGTAGATATGACATATAGGTCATGGGTTCGATTACCAGGTTTTGTAATTTTTACCAACTTCATAAGAACGTTTTATATATTTTTAATGTAATAGAAAACGGAATGGTGACAATAACTCAGTCGGTTTGCAATGTATTTATATGACTTAAAGGTCATGGGTTCGATTACCAGGTTTGGTGACAATAACTCAGTTGGTTTGCAATGTATTTACATGATTTAAAGGTCATGGGTTCGATCACTAGGTTTTGATAAATTTTTAATATAATAGACAACCGAATGGTGACAATATACTGCAAAATTTTAACTTCCAATGTGATGAACTGAGATTTGAATCTTCCACAACATGTCTTACAAGATACAACATGTGTTTTCAATCTTAAGTTTGTGAAAATATAATTTTTTCTAATTTACTTTAAATCTAGTAGTTATCACTATATACTGCACTAAAACACTTAATAAATATAAAAGGACTGATTGGATAAGTATTTTTATGACATTTTTAGTTCTAATTGTTTAGGGTTTAGGGTATACATTCGTGGCTCATAAAAGAGTCACAAAACAATTATATTTTGCGACTACTTTGCCACGCTCATCTCCTTTTTACGACTATTTTGTTACTAACTCGTACATTTCTATTTTTCTAATATGTTTGGGTTTGAAAAATTTGGGCTTTTGCTTAATTGGTTTACGACTAATTACACAATCCTTAGGGACTCTTACACACAACAAGTAGTCGAGATCTGATTCCCAATTCAGTTTTGCAAACCCTAAGTGTTCATCTTTCTCTCTCGACCCTCACCAGATAAAACCCAGATTCTTCTAAATCTTCATAATTCTCTTCTGATTCTTCATCTCTTCATCTATATCTCTCGATTTCCTTCCGTAATTTCATCTCTTCATCTCTCTCTCTCGATTTCCCTAACTGAATCTAACCCAGATTCATCTCCAAAAAAAACTCTCATCTCTCTCTCTCTCTCTCGATTCTTCTCTGATTATTGTTCTCTTTATCTCTCATACTTTCTCGATTCCTCTCTGAGTATTCTTCTCTTCAACTCTGTCTCCAAATCTTCTACTCTCCATCTCCAAAGCTTCGACTCTCCATTGCCAAAGCAGTATGTCAAATGGTTGGGAAAGCAAAATCGACTAGAGGACGAGGTGGTAGATCTGCCGGTGGTGGTAGATCAAACCACCACAGCCGGTGTAGCCAACATCAGAGTTGGTGTGACCTCAGGCGGTGTAGCTGACATCGGAGATGGTGTGACCTCAGTCGGAGGAGTTTGACACAGCCACATATATGTTCCCCCTGAGGCGGAGGTGCGACTTCCAACGACTTAGATGCTACGCCATCACCCAGAGCTGCGAGACCCAACGGTGGAGAGGCTACGCCCAGGAGCGGAGGTGGTAGACCCAACGGCGGTGCATCATCTTCTCACTCTTCTATCCACTCTTCTCAGGCAATAGTCTCGGTTTCGAAAACGTCTATGCTGGTACGGTATCAACCTCCACTCTGCCGCTAGTATCTCATCAAGTCCAGTTTCAGGTTCCATACCCACATCCGCCTCCGTATGAAAATCCTCAGCGACAACCTCCGGTATTTCATATTCTCCATCAACAGCCGCATGAGGTTCAGATTCCAGATGGTGAACAGCCTGAAGAGGATGACCAACCAGTTGATGCTCCAGAGCCACAACCGCATGACTACCACCACCTTTTAGATGCTCTTTTGGCTCTTCCTGGCCGACTCAATCTACCCTTGTTGTCTAAGCATCCTATTCCAACGTCAAGACCACATGGTAAGTCTGCTTACCCTTGTAGTTTTAGGATGTGTTTGTATTGTATATGTTGTCCTTTTATCAATGTCAGATTTTTGGTATACTATTTTGATTTATCAAAAGTTTTTGCTCTTATCATCTGGTTAATGGATATATTTAGTACTAGCGACTCTAGCTTAGCTCTGTGTGTCTGTTTTCGTAACTGTGTTACTTAGTAAGGTTCTTTTTCGTTGGCTTCTTGTGTTTTTTCTTCATCGTCTGCTCATATAACTATTGTTCGATTATCTGTTGTATCATCAAGCTGTTTAAATCTTTGGGTTTGCATTGGTGAAAGTAATTGTGGTATATCATTGGGTTCAGTATATGCATCATGAATAGTTAATGCATAAATGTGTTTGCATCATATGTATCGGTTTGCATGATTAAGTTATCATTGTATCTGTTTCATATGATTCTTTAAGATATTTACTGTCAACTAATTACTTTTACTTAACCTCTGTTTTAATTCATGTACTAGGTTTATCCGGGACAAAGGCAAACTGACTCGTGTGATTGCTGAAATCTTTAGACAGAAGTTTGATGGTCCTTAATTCAGCTAGAAGGTGACACCTATACACATCCAAGAAAGATATTTCAAAACTTTTGCGGTAATGTTTTATGCTTTTACTTGTTTTTTATTCCAGATCTAATTCCTTTCTTTGTAATCAATAGTTAACTAATATTTAACTTAACTGTGTAGCGCAAGTACAATTGGGATACCGGTATCAGTGAGCTTGTGAACGAAGAATTCCTGAAGATTGCCAAGAATAGGATGAAAGGCATAGTTAGTCAGGCTAAGAACAGTGGTCATAGACCTGTATGGATTAACTATACTCTTTGGAAAGAAATGTGTAGGCATTGGAGCACTCCGGATGCTATTGAGAGGAGTGCTACTGCTTCAGCCTCGTGTAACTCTAATCGTGGCGGTCTAGGAGTCCACAAGCATGTTTCCGGCCAAAAATCATATATGCACGTTCAACAAGAAATGGTAATTCTTTTATCTATACTTTCTAATTACAAACTGCAACAAATTACAAACTGCAACTAATTCATTTGTGTTGTTGTATCAGTACAGGAGAAAGAATTAAGGCGTCCTGTTTCTTTTGGAGAATTCGTTCTGAGGATACATACAAGGGCAGATGGGAGTTTTGTGGATCACAAAGCCAAACAAGTGGCGGAGGCCTATGAAAAGAACCTAGTAGATGTCATAGATCAACTAGATGCCGATGGACTAGAAATCTCGGAGAATTCTTCTGAACATTATACTCGGTGGAATCTCACCATTGAAGAAAAGAATGAGATTTTCCTTAAGGTAATTTCCCTTGTCTTTTGGTCTCTGTTTATGTTTCTCATTAACTGTTCCATTATGATCTTCAATAATACTTCATGACTTTATTTCCTGAGCACGAATTGTTAGCATATGTTGAAATACTTTATCTGGATTGACTGATTCATAGTATATGTGACCTTTAAATGGATCAATTGTCTGTTCTGAATTTATTGTTCTTCTTTCTGACATTTGTTGTGAATTAGTCTATTTTTGGTTAAGAATATTGGTGAGTATCATTCATTCTGATAAATATATACTTGTCTTTTTGTTGTCATTTTGAATTATATTGGTTGTGAATCATTCGGTTGTATATACTCGTTTTCAGCTTCTTCTGAAGCATTTTATCTGTTTTGTTCATGTCAATGCAACTTGTTTTGGTTGACAATGAAGCTGTTGTTTTTGTTGTCGTAGTGTACTCAGACAGATCCTAAGGGGAACCCATTTGGACTTGGACAACTGCGTGAGCTGATCAGCAAAGGCAAAAGGAAAGAAAGCTATTCAAGCTCTTCTACAACATCCCTTTTTGAGATCCAGGAACAATTGAAATCAGCTCATCGTAAGATAGCTGAACAAGAAGAGGATAATGCTCGACATGATGAAGAGCAACGTCAAGCTCAATCTCGGATCTCTGAAATGGAGCATCTAATTGCCTACATGAAGAACACTGATCCCCACATCGTAGCTTTCATAAGTCAACAACTGTGTTGGATACTGCCCCAACCAACTCACCGACCACTGCACCAGCCGTCGCAACACCATCTGCACCAGGCACCACCCCCGCCAACTCGTAGTCCCTAGCCATGAACATTTTAAATTTATGCTTTCATAACTTCTCTTTCTTTTGTGTCTGAACATATATTTATGTTTTTGTTGTAGTACTTGTGTTCAATTTGTGGTCAAGACTAACTTTCTTTAGTGTATTAGTTTTTATAACAGTCGGGTTCTGTTTTTTTTAGTTTTACCTTTTAAAATTTCAAACAAATATAAATTATATATATTATATATATATTATATATATATATATATATATCTTTTTTAATGGTAAAAAATATAGCAAAAAGGTTGGTAATTTGTTACCGATTTGTGACACAAATATTTAAGAAACCAACAAAAGGGTTGCATTTTAGTTGTTAATACGTGACACTTTAAGGATTACTTTGCGACCATCAGCGCTCTTTTTAACCTCTACCATAACAGTCTTAAAAATGACGCAAATATACGACTAAAAATGTCGTCACAAATCAGTCTCACAAGTACGACCACAAGACACGATCGTATAGTAGTCGCAAATTGGACGTCGTCCCTACTTAGTCGTTAATATACGACTCCATTTCATCATCTCAAAGTAGTCGTATATATACGACGACAACAGATGGTCACAATTTAGTCTCTAATAAGCGACTACTTTGCGACTGTTTTATTTAGCGACCAACAATTTGCGACTACTTATTTTAGTCTTTAAGTAGTCGCAAATTGTGTTTTTGCGACCATTTTGTGACGTTTTGGAGAGTCGCTCATACCTTGTTTTCTTGTAGTGTATAACCTTTCATCAACAGAACTGATGGGAACTAACTTTGCGTCCATGTTGTTTGCGTATCTCTTCTCTTTCTCCTATGTTTCTTCTCGAGAAAGCAACATAAACGCAATTGTTGCATCATGTTTATCTTTTCTTTTACATCTAGTTTCCATTGGGATAAATTAACCAATTTTTAATCATAATTAAGATTGACAAACATAGATTTTAGTTCTTATACAATTTTTGGTCCAAGATACTTCACAAAGCTATTATATTTCATGCCTTCAAGACACTAACCTCATCTACCTGCCTTTTGTTTGATGGTGATTTGTCGCTAAGAGCGAGAGTAATCCATTGCGTCTTACTCTGTATCGTGATGCATCCAATCAATGGTCCCTCAGTTTGCTTCTCAATACTTATAATCAAACCACAACATTTTCATTGAACACACTTTTGCGAATCTAGCTAACGTTTGCAAATAAATTCAAATTAACAGGGAAATAATATTCTATTTGCATCACGCAACTATAATACTATAAAGTTATAACACATTGAACAGCAGAAGCGAAGATAACCGCAATACATACAATTCACAAACGAATAACACCAATGCAAATGCCATGATAAAGCTTAAGCAACATTTTTCCAGAAAGCTACATACTTCCTATGGTTTTAAAATGATGTTTTAGGAGAAAATTTTTGTTCCATATTAAGTGATGTTCTCGCTATTTTATGTAAAATTAATTATTATTTTTTTGTTATTTTTGAATATTTGAATTATGCAGATTGTTTTATTAGTGGTTGAATTGTGTTTAGGTACATAAAAATTGTGTTTTAATTCAGGAAAACAAAATTTAATAATTCCTTAATCTATGTACAAAAACCTTAAATATCATTTATTAAAAAAACAGTGGGAGTATAATTTAGCGAAAGTATTCACCACAAGGCATATGATATCCAGATCTATGCTGCATGAAATCGTACATGTAACTAACCCACCTACCATTATGATATTTATATGACCTTGGCAACACAATATGTGGATTTCTCTTGCAACTTAGACGTTCCAAGTTTCAAGATTTTTACCATACTATTCTAAAAACAACAATATTGTTCTAACACCAACACAAATACAATAAGTACCTTAGTATAAATATCCACCAATATTTTAAAATAAATATTAATGTCCATGAATCAAATACAGTTAAGTAAGAAGAGGAAACCAAGATTTTTGAATTTTTGCATTTGGGACTAAAGGAGACGTATGTCCACGAAGAGAAAGCATACCGTACAAATAGAATTTCCATGTGAGGTCCCGTTCGGAAAATCTTTACCCAAACCACAATCAACATTGTGATTGTCCTCAGAAGTGCAGTATGGAGTAGTTTCGTTTCTGGCTCAGAAGGGAAAATGATGCACGTCAGACTTTATAGGAAATAATTTGAAGATGAATCATTGTAGGATGAGTTTGAAAGCCAAACAGGGGAGAAGAAGAGGGTTCGACACAATAAAATTGTATTTCTTAATTAAATTGTTAAATTGTTTGCAGGAGAAAATTATTTAAATTAATTGTTTAAATAATATTACAAAAGGACACGTGCCAACCTCTCTAACGCTAACGTGGCAATCTGCTAGACAGAGATGCCATCTTTTATATATGTTTACTTGCCAGGCGCGGATTTCTTTTCATACATCGTTTATTTGCAGCCAAGAGCGAATGTTGTTGGAGATAATCTCCTTCTAGCCTTTTTGTAAAGAAATTCACATCAGCCCGCTCCTCGTCTTATGATTTTAAGACTCGAGAAAAGAAATAGAGAAATCGACTTCTATTTTGATATACAATTATGAGAAAGTATATTTGGTGTTTGGTCTATGTATATATTTTGAAACAAACCAACAAACAATTTTGGCCACAACCACCTCAATCAAGTTCTGAAGACTAAAAATCTTGAACAACATTAGAAACAAAAGCAAAATGAATTATCATTTACCAGAATTTGGTTATCATTCATTCTTGTTCTACAAGACACCAGACAGATTCAAAAAAACTTGTAGCTGAAAGGAGTTGTCGAAACGGTGGGAGAAGCTGAAGTGTGAAACCTGTTGTATCAAATCTTTTGTGTATCATATGTCATATCTAGCATCCAATTTCCAGTATCAATCGATCATGACAGTTATGGAGCTTCAAAATGATCTATTATCTTAAAAATGTAGGTACACTTAGGTCCTCACAAATCACTTAATCAAATGATCTGTGAGGTTATATATATTATCCAATAGCTGGTAGTACTCTAGCTTAAGCGGAAATACTATTTGAAGACGTAGAAACTGCAAGTCAAAGATTCGATGAAGGATAAACGTTCTATGGGTTATACTCTTACTAACGAGTTAAACATATCCTTAAACACGTGTTAAAGAGATATTGACATCTTTAACAAATAAACATACAAACTTGCTGACATTTAGAAGTTGATAGTAGTAATAATACATGTCTTACACTATTGGACCAAACGAACAAAGATCATCAGGTAACCCATTTTTTTAATCTCACAAACTTGACAAAGCGAGACCTTGAGTTCTACTAAAGATATAAGAGCAAACAAAAAATTGGTGATATTCTAAAAATATAAAGGGAAGAAAAAAACAAGAGCAAGACTGGATAACCAAACCGTGGAGAGAGTTGTTGAGATTCTCAGATTCTACAATTCGATCTTTGTCCAATGCTATCAACATTCTGACCACATTGTCTGATTTGTATGTGAGAGAAACTACTCTCAATTCAACAGATAAAGAATTGAACTTTGTGAGGCTCACGACCAAACAAAAAGAACAAGGGAAGACAAATTTCCCATATACGAAGCTCACCAGATCCATGAAACTTTCGTGCCAAGTTCCTCTATCCTTCACACTCCTTGTGGATGATCTTAACGTTGCACAAACTGTTGCTTAAACTTAAATTAAATCACTCTGACAACAAGAAAGAAGATGATAAGTTAAAAGTAGCAGCTTCAACTTGAACTTTTCCTCCAACTGCCAGAAGAAAGAAAGTGTTTGGTTAAACTTTACAAAGCATTCACTATTACTTTGTTGTTTAATAAAAGGTACAATGATACAACAAACTAACTTAAGTAGTAATGTATATCTCACCCAAATTTTTCCTGCATTAAAGAAGTTAATGTGTGCAAGGTCAATATTTCTAGCATCTTTCTGAAGTTCCTGGCATTCCTTCATTCGCCACTGTGGGAGTCGAAATTAGCACAATTAAATTTGTTAAAGACTTTTTAAGGGATCTAAAACTTCTGAGATTAAAACCACAACATAAAGATCAAGAGATAGTTTTTATTGCTGTTTTGAAAGCTTTTCGTATCAGAGCAAAAGTTTAGGGTTTTACTAAGTAAAATTCGGATCCCTTTCTCAAGAGATGTATATGTCTATTTATCCTAGTTTACGTCAGCTAGGTCAATATCTAAAGAGATAAGGAAGATTTCCTAATTCCTAGAGCTTTTCTTTTAGCGAAGTCGGCTACAACCATAGGCTTTGTCTTCATGGGCTTTGACCTCGTCACATCTCCATTATGGGCTCTAGCATGTTAGCTCGTCATCTCGGCCCATGCACTCGTTTGCTCAGCTCGGCCCAACTCTCTGTCTTTGAGCATGGCTTTGTCTTTGACGATGAGTTCAGTCTTGTTTTTGATGATGAGCTCGGCCTTGTTTTGAATGATGAGCTCGGCCTTTTTTTAAATGATGAGCTCGGCCCATCTCTTTATGGCGAGCTCGGCCATCTTTGTGACAAGCTAGGGTTCGTTGAACTCGTCACTTTGTAGCTAGTGAGCTCGGCCATCTTTGTGACGAGCTCGGGTTCGTTGAAGTTGTCACTTTGTAGATAGTGAGCTCGGGCATCTTTGTGACGAGCTCGGGTTCATTGAACTCGTCACTTTGTAGCTAGTGAGCTCGGCCAGGTGGATATGTCTCCACAATAATTGATGTAACTTTCTGAGCATTGATCCAAACGACTTGAACTTTCTTTTGGATGAAATCTTACTCAATTATCTATCTTCTATCCAAATTTCACCTTGATCCAATGAATTTAAGGCATATTGCTGTGCTCATCTCTCCAGCTCGGCAGGAACGAGCTCATCCCTACAGCTCGGCATGTCTTCAGCAAATCGGGTGTATCTTGCCAACCGCAACTCCAAATGATACGATTCCAACTCCGTTGGAAATCTAACTCAAAGATCTTGTTCTTTACACATTTTCATTTGATTCCGAGCTGATATGAGTTTCCAGCTTGGTTTCTACCGAGCTTATATATTGCCGAGCTCGTTTTCGGGAACCATGCCGAGCTTACTTCGTAATTTTTGCCGAGCTCGCATTACCGTTGTAGACCGAGTTCGTAGTGAGCTCACTAACTACTTCGTGGTGAGCTCACCAACTATTTCATGGTGAGCTCCCCGACTTTGTTTCGTGGTTAGGTCGCTATTTTCGATCATTGATCTATGGGGTGAAAACCGACCCCAACAGTTAGCCCCCAGCTCGGCAGTATCAGTTGTGATAGTGCCGAGATAGAAGTATAAGATCAATGTTCTGACTTTAGAATTTTTTGAGTTCACATGTTGCCGAGCTCACTTCGTGGTTTTACCGACCTCGTGTGACTGCTGCCGACCGAGCTCGCGATTACGTTTGCCGAGCTCAAGATTGCATTTTCCGAGGTTACATCCATCTGAGCCCGAGTATTATGAATCGGTGTTTAGACCAAGCATGTCTGTTCAACTCGGGCTTACGCTTTGTGTAGCTCGGAAATTCTGTGTACTTAGCCAAATTTTCATTTGCCGTTCTGAGGAGTAAATTTTTTTGAGCTTATGCCATTGTTTTACCGTGGGCGAGCTGACTTGTCTTACCATGGTTGCCGATTCCATCTGGTTTCTTGCCGAGCTGACTTTTTTTGCCAATGTTTTCCGAGTTCATCTCACATCATCTTCGATCATCTCGGTTTTTTTTTGTACGACAAACTTTCAGCTCGGCAATCCCCTATACTTATTGAAATTTTTTGATTTCCTCGGGAAGTGTAACCGTTTCTCGCATATTCCCGAGGTGTGATGACGTAATGAGCTGCTTTTAAATGCCTATATGTACCCGACTTCCTTCTCATTTCTCTCATAACTTCGCTTCTGCAACAAAAAGGTATACTCTTTTTCTCTCTTCTCTCTCCTCTTTGTTTTTAGGTTTATCCCATTCTTTCCGCCACGCCGCCGAACTCTCTTGAGTTTTCCGATCTTCATTCAAGCATTCTGTGGTGGTCTTCAAACTTTTCGGAAGATTTTGTTTAACCTTCGAAGATCCTAATTTATTTCCGAGCTAGATCTTCTTTTCGAAAAACTCGCAAGGTCTGATTTTTTTATGGGATTTTTCGCGAGTTTGATCTGTTTTTGGAGGTTTGCCAAGTTGAAATCTGTCCGTAGGATCAGAGATCCGCCTTTGATTTCTCGCCGAGCTCAACATTAGGTTTTTTGCCAAATTCAGCATTTAGCGAGACATCAAGGGGTTGCGATTGGTTAGCCTGCTTAAAAGCTACCGAGTTCAAATGGCTTCTCAGAGTTCTTCGCCAGCTGCCGATCTGATTTCTGATGTTGTATCAAGCTCGTGGCTTCATTCTCAAGCCGAGATGGATTATGTATGGGAATCTGCGAGTTTAGATGATTCGGAGAAGTTTTCGAGTGGCCCTTCGCTTTTTGGGAGAAAGATTTTTCATTCTCCTGAAACGGATACTGGAGGTGCAACTAAGTCGACCAATTTCATTGTTCCTTCTCTGATTGATGAGCCATTTGACGAGGCAGAGAATCCTTTTGCAGTGAAAACCGAGCTCGATGAATTCGACTACGCCGAGATGTGACAAGGATATGATCGCTTGTTTGCTTTAAAAAGGCGAGCTCCGAGAAGACGTAAACCCAAACAGAGAGTCCCTGACTCGCCAGGTTCAACGCTCTCGACGTTGGAATCCCTTGAACTGCTTAGACAGAGATTTCACATTTCTGAAGGAGTCGAACTCGTACTTCCGTCTTCATCTGGATGAGCTGATGATCCGCAACCAAGCCATTTCACCCTATATGCGAATTTCTTTAACCTTTGTTTCCTTTGGTTCCCGATTCCACATGTCATCCTTGCCGTCTTAGGAAAATACCGACTATCTTTGGGTCAAATCACTCCTCGAGGGCTTCGTCATATAATTGGGATCTTGGTGCGAAGCTACGAATGCAATGAAGAGATTGGAGCCTACCACCTGATGAATCTTTTGACTTTCAAACGAACTGGGCCTAAGGACAAGTTCGTTTACTATGCCACCAACAAGAGACTCCGTCGTATCATCGGAGGTTTTTCGAGCAAAGATGCTCAATGGATGGACTTTTCTTTTATGTGCCGATATCCGAGGAGTCCGTTGGTGCTGAAGGCATTCAATTGGTTAGGACGAGTTGGCAGAAAATGGGTAGCCGACCCCATTTCTTGCAACGAGATCGGTTTTTATTTTTGTCTTATGAGGCTTTGTTCTAATTGATTCCTTCTTTTGCAGTGCTTAATCCGCTACCGAAGTGCCCTAAGAACGTATCCGAACTTTGCCATACACTTGCTGCTCGGAAGTGCAACTGGGAGAGGAGCTTTTCTTTCCAAAGAGTAGAGAAAGCCCGAGCTCACCTTGCTGGTTTCTCTTTTGCAAGCTCATCTTCGTCTAACCCTTCCGAAGATATTCTTGACATGGGGAGGCCGACTTGGCATGACAAGCAGGCTGCTAAAGCTAGAACGGCCGCAGAGGCATTGACCCGAGCTGAAACAGAAGCTTAGAATATAGATGGACCAGCTGAACCACTGTTGGCTTTAGATTCTCCCGAGTTAAATTCAGCTGTCCCGAGCTCGCGGGAAGTTGTTTTGGCTTGCTAACCTGTTGAGTCCTCCCTTGTTCGACATAAGCGAAAGGGTAAAGAAGGTGTCGAGCAGAGCTGAAAGGGCACCAAGGGTGGAACCCCAGCTGAGGGTAAGCCTGCGAAGAGATCGAAAAAGCATGCAGCTTCTCGGATGGCTACCGAGCTGACCCCCTTTAATGCCTCGATATCAGAGGGTTTTTACAATGACGGCTCATCCTCTGGTCTTCCCGTTTCTAAAATTACTCGTCCCGGAGTTAACTTTCCCCCTCCGGACACTTTAGTTCACGACAAAACCTACGCCGAGATGGCAATGCATGGTGTCAAGGTACACGATTGACCGAATCTTTGTTTTTATTCTTGGTTCGATTGCCATTTTCGTTGCTCTAAGGCATGATTTGTTTTTACTTGTAATTCCTTGCGCACATCAACTAGCTAGCTCTTGACTATGATCGTGACGCTCATCTAGATAGGACCCGCGTCGAAGACGCCAGAAAGAAAACTCTGGATCTCCAAGCCAAACTTGAAAGGGCCACCAAGCTGGTAAATGATCTCCGATCTGAGAAAGGAGTGGTGGAGGCCAGTCGTGCTGAGGCAGAAAAGAGAGTCAAGGTTTTGGAGAATAGCAAAGTTTGCCGTGACTCCAAGATAGCCGAGCTCATAAGGCAATTAGAAACTACCAACGAGCTTTAAGAGGCAAAGATTCAGCAGGCCATAGTGGAGGTTCGGCGCGAGATGGCGGAGAAATTTCAAGGAAAGGTCTCTAAAGCTAAGGCAAAGATCGTGGAGATCAACTAGGTGAAGGAGGACATGCTGGATCTAGCTCAGGTTGAGGGAAATCTTCAACTTGTTGAGCTTCTCATCTGGAACATGATTTGTGGGTGACGCCTATCCATTCCGATATTCTGGCCAAGCATAATTGTACAGAGCCAATGAAGACAACCGCTGGGAGTGTTGGAATTCAGAACTTCTCTGTGTTCGAACAGGGGAACTCCAAGGATTGCCGAGATTGCATTGAAGAAGATCTCGCTGGATCCGACATCATCAGATTCAAGTGATATTGAGCCGTCTACGAAGAATAACCCTGATCCTTCTTCCAATGAGAACCTCGAGCAGACTGGATGGACTTCTTTAGAGAAAGCTGCAGAAGTGGACATCCGTGGGAACACGGTTGTAGGAGAAGAACATTCTATCGATCCAGGGTCGGCTGAAACTTATGACCCCCTTTCTTTGTATAGCTTTGTTTTTTTGCCTGGATGGCTTTATCCTCTTGAATTTGTTATGAACCTCTTTTTTTTTTTTGCCTTGTATTACCAATAATATTTGGTTGATATGAGATGATTATCAAAGTCGTGGTTTTGCATATTACTTTTGCACGAGATTGTTTTGTTATCTACTTGGTAACTAAGGCACTACGAAATATCTGATTCTATAGAAATAATTAAGGCAAACGTTCTGAAAGCTCTGGTTGCCTGAAATGATTTCGACCAACGATTTGTTTATTGGGTTTGAGATGATCATTTCGGTTTACGGATATGTTACCATAAATATATCCGCTCCAAAATGAACATATATTTATATAGCACGCTTTTTAATCCGTTTGAGGATGTAATGGTTGGATCCAACATGGATGTAAGAGTTCATTACTATGGCCAGCAGCAATGAGGATGAAAAGAGAGTAATGTTCGAAGATGTATCGTAAAACTTTGATTTGATAGCTCGTAGAATTCGTTACAAAGGTGGGAGTATACGAGTATACGTACCCCACTCCCCCCTCTTGCTCTGGAAGAAGTCTGCGCCGAACTCCAGAAAAATGTATTTCTGGTGGAATTACACATTCCATTCCATAGACGAGAGCAAATGGAGTTTCTCCTGTTGCTCCTCGTGGTGTTGTTCGATGAGACCACAACACGCCTTCCAGTTCGCCAGCCCACCATCCCTTCTTTTTATCAAGACATTTTTTGAGACCATCAAGGATTGTCTTGTTTATTGCTTCTGCCTAGCCGTTTCCTTGCGGGTATCTGGGGGTGGATTTGCTAAGTCGAATTTTCCATTTGTTGCAGAAAGCTTCAAATCTTGTAGAGATGAACTGCGAAACATTATCGGTAACGATCTCTTATGGGATCCCATGTCGGCATAAAATATTTTTCCATACAAAATTCTCGACTTGTGCATCCTTTATATTGGCGTAAGACTCTACCTCAACCCACTTGGAAAAGTAATCTGTCAAGACGAGGAACAACCGTTTCTGTTTCGAAGGATGCAAAGGTCCGATAATGTCCATGGACCACCGCATTAATGGATAAGGTGACGATATGGAGGAAAGCATTTCGGTTGGCTGATGAATCATTGGCGCATGACACTGGCACTTCTCGCATCTAGCAGAGGACTTCTCGCAGTCTTTTATCATAGTTGGCCAATAATAACCATGTCATTTTATCTTTATCGCCAAGGTTCGTCCTCCAGAATGATTACCACAGGAACCACTATGGACCTCCTCCATGGCCTGTTTTGCCTCCTTGTCTTCAAAGCAAGTGAGTAATGATCCTGAGAATCTCCATTTGAAAACGTTACCATCGAGCAGGATATAACGAGCTGCTTGCGCCCGAAGCTTTCGAGCTGCCCACTTGTCAGCAAGCAAGGCGCCATCATAGATGTATCCTCGGATGTCATCCAGCCATTTTTATCGCAGCCGTATTCTACTTCCCGTGGATCCTCTTCCATTTCAACTGTTTTAATTTTGGGAGGAGGGTTTACGTCGGCTGATAGTGGTATGGAGTCTTCTTCCATGGTCGTTGCTTCTTCTTCAGTTGGGGGAAAGCTTGCGAGAATGTCATCCTCATTGATTGTGTCCGTTGGTGTTTGGGAGTGGAATCCTTCGTCTCCTGTATCTGATTTGTCTCGAATCATTAAATCATTATGTAGGGCTTCTTGCATTTCGACGTTGCCCTCACCGATATCTGTTGCACTGATTCTCTCTCTTGCTTTACTAGCGGCTTGAGATCAAGTAATTACGCTCACTGCTTCTGGAAGAGTGATACTTGGGTGTTCGATAAATTCTACCGGGATAATCCGCTTCAAGTCTGGATCAGAGGTGGATGCGAGAGCTGCCAGTGCATCAGCCGATGTGTTTTCTCCTCGTGGAATACGTGTTAGCATGAACTTTCTAAACTGCGCAGCGAAATCCTTGACGATCTTTAGATATGCTTCCATACGGTCGTCTTTAGCTGCATATTCTCCCCTGAATTGGTTTGCGACCAGCTGTGAATCGCAAAACGCGTGAATGCAATCGATCTTAAGTTCGTGTGCAAGCTTCATTCCATCGATGAGGGCTTCGTTATTGGAGGCACGAAAGCCTAGGCAGAATGATTGTTCAAGTACTTCACCTGTTGGCCGTGTCAAACGTATCCCAACTCCTGAGCCACTTTTGGATGACGAGTCGTCGACGTGGAGTTGCCAAATTGAACTCGGATTCTCTTCGGTTATGCTTTCGTCCGAAAATTAGATCAAAAAATCAGCCAGCACTTGTGACTTTGCGCAAGTTCGGCCGTGATATTCAATGTCATATTCGCTCAATTTGATAGCCCATTTGGCCAGCCTCCCGGATTGACTTGGGCTGTGTAAAACGGATCGGTGGGGGAAAGTGCTTAGTACCACGATAGAGTGTGATTAAAAGTATGGCCTTAGTTTCCTGGCGGACATGACAACCGGTAATGCCAGTTTCTCCATTTGCGGGTATCTTCTCTCCGCATTGGTGAGAGTCTTCCTGGCGTAGAAAATTAGCTTCTGCTCTCCCCGTTCTTCTCGAATGAGCACTCCGCTTACTGTTGTGGTCGAGATTACGGTATACAAGAGGAGCGTCTCTCCCTTCCCATGTTTTGCAAGCACTGGCGGATTAGCAAGGTACTTCTTCAACTGCTGGAAAGCCTCTTCGCACTTATCTGTCCATTCGAATTTTTTATTCCCTCGTAAAGTGTTGTAGAAGGGTAAACACTTGTCGGTAGATCGCAAAATAAAGCGGTTGAGCGCAGCTACCCTTCCAATCAGTCTTTGCACTTCACGTTTCATCCTTTGCGAAGCCATCTGGATAAGCACGTCAATCTGCTTGGGATTTGCTTCGATACCTCGATGAGTAACTAAGTAACCAAGAAATTCTCCCGATGTGACTGCGAATCTACACTTCGTCGGGTTCAGTTTCATGTTGTGTAAGTTCAGCCGATCAAAACATTCCTCCAAATGTGTTACATGATCTTTTTCGTTTAGTGATTTCACCAGCATATCTTCTATGTAGACTTTCATAGTCTTCCCGAGTTGACTAGCAAACATTTTGTTCACTAAACGTTGATATGTGGCTCCAACGTTCTTGAGACCGAAAGGCATCACCTTGTAGCAATATATTCCATGATTCGTGATGAAGGCTGTCTTTTCTCGATCACCGGGGTTCATCAGGATTTGATTGTATCCGGAGAAAGCATCCATGAATGACAAGAGTTTGTTTCCTGCTGTCGCCTCGACCAGTCGGTCTATATGTGGAAGTGGGAAGCTGTCTTTTGGGCATGCTTTGTTCAGATCGGTGAAATCTACGCACACTCGCCACTTTCTGTTCTTCTTCTTCACGACTACTGGATTGGCTAGCCAATCTGGGTACTTTACTTCTGTGATTGATCCAACTTGCAAGAGCCTTTCGGCCTCGTTGTTGACTGCTTTTGCTCTTTCTGGCCCAATTTTCCGTCTCTTATGCTTTACTGGTTTGAAGGTTGGATCGACGTTCAGCTCATGACTAGCTATACTGATATCATTCCGGGCATATCCTCTGCTGCCCATGCAAAAGTGTTTATGTTCTTTTTTAAGAAGGAAACGAGCTCGTCCTGGATTTTCTCATCGAGTCTTGCTTAGATTTCCACGCACCGTTCTAGATGATTATCGTCTATACACCGAAACAGCAGGATCGCAGGTTGGTTCTACCTCTTCCCCCTCGCGGTCCTCCTCGATCTATAATTGCTATAAGATTTTGGAGAACTCTTTCACCGGCTCTCTATCTCTTTTCATCTTCTTGCGCTCTGACTTAGCTACAGGATCAGTGACAAGGTTCCTAAGTTTGTGTGCAGCTAGGAAGCACACGCGGGATTCCTTCTGACTCCCCAAGATCATTTTTACTCCGCTTGGCGTTGGGAATTTTATGTAGAGATGGTAGGTTGATGCTACGACGCACATTGAATTTAATCAAGGTGTCCCAACAATGACGTTATAGATCGCTGGGTGATCGGCCACGGAAAACTCGACGATCTTGATTACCCCTCCAGCTTAAACAGACAGCTTGATTATTCCAATTGTTATTGTCGTTTCTCCAGAGAATCCAGTCAATGGCTTCGGGGTTGCCATTATGTCAGATAAATCGATGTTCATTCTTTTGAGAGTTTCTTTGAAGATTATATCCGCCGTGCTTCCCGTATCAACCAATACTCAGGCTACGTCATAGTCATCTAGGATCAATTCGATCACAAGAGGGTCGTCATGTGGTTTGTCAATTCCGATGGTTTCTCTTTCTTCGAATGAGATAACGTCATTTGAAAATTTGGAGGGCGCAGACCAATTAACACTGACATTGGCTCGTCGTTGAAAAGGTTTAATCGACGAGATAGTATCTGAGCAGTAGTGAGATCCATCCATTATCATGTTTATCCGTCTTCTGGACCCAGATTGTAGTGCGTCATCGTCTTGCCTTTTTTGCTTAGGAGGATCTTCGTTAGCCTGCTCGGGACGGTTGGCATTGATATACATGCCGAAATCTTTGAGGCTAATGTCACCTTTAAGTTGGCCAGTCGTCAGCTTTGCAGCGAGTTTTAAACCCACGATACAGCATTTTATAGTCGAGTGTCCCAAAATACGATGATGTTCCCAGAAAGCCATTTCATCGTAAGATTCTCTGCCCCTGGTCCACGTGTTGTTCCATGTCTCTTTTCCTCTGCCTTGTCCTCGTCCTCGGCCATGACCCGGCGAGTCAACTCGGTAACTGTGGACTCCTTTAAAACCTCCTTCGTGTTAAACGTACGCTGATCCTTGATTACCCTTCCTGTTGTTCGGTGGGTTCGGAGCATGAGGAGGATAGTTTGCAAACTTTGCTTTTCCATGCTTCTGGGCTAGGACCTTCATTTCTTCTTCGTTAGCCGCAAAATCTGTTGCTCGATGTAACGCATCCTGAATCATGGTCGGAGCGTTCAACGCGATCTCCTTTCGAAAATCTGAGTCGAACCGCAGAGCTTTCTTCAATGCTTGTAATGCGGCTTCGTCACTTATCCCTTATACTTTTGACAGTACTGACTTGAACCGCTCGATGAAACTTCGTAAAGTCTCACTTTGTCCTTGCCCCATGGTCCATAGATCCACGTCGGACGTTCGCCGCTCCATAAACATAGCATAGTGTTTGAGAAATGTTGTAGATAGTTGATTGAAGTTGTCGACTGAATTTCTTCCGAGCCTAGAGAAACATTGAAGAGCTGGTCCTTTAAGATTTTCAAAGAATAAAAGACATTGCCCAATATCTTCTTCGCCTTCTCTGAAGTTTGCTCTTCCCATTGCTATCGCGAAAGCTGTCAGGTGTTCTTTTGGATCAGACTTTCCTTCGTAAATCGGTATTTTCATTTTCCCAGGGTCGAAAACTTTCGCCTTCGTGATCCGGGTTGTGAAAGGAGTATTTTGTGCTTTTTCAAGCACTCGATCGAGAACAGGAGCCTTGCTGGTAGCCTTATGCATCTGAGATCGAACAGCTCTTATCTCAGCGGCGGCTCACTCCATATCGGCTCGAATCTCAACCATCTCCTCCTTCTGAGCTCGGATTGCCGCTTTTCGCTCTTCTTCAATCTAAGCTCGCTGGGCCCAGAGTATATTCTCTTCTTCCTCGGTAAACTCTTGATCATTGTCGAGATCAGTACTGCGTGGTTCATCTCGAGCGTAGCCAACACCTGTGATTTCGGGCTCGCTAGGATTCTCCAAGTTGCGCTCGCCTTCTGGGTTTTCCTCCAAATTGATCACCGGATTTGTCCCGTCTGCAGCCTGTGTTATTTCTTCTTGTGTCCTCGTGTTAGGCTCGGTGGTTGTAGCCAGGTTGTGTGGCGAGGGGAACCCACCTCTAGTTCTCGGTGCTCCCGGAGGTGTCGAAAATTCAAGGGCTGTCGGATTGAGGCGTCGAAGGGGGCACCTTGCTAGGTCAACTCTTGAGCCCCTGCCTTGGGCTCGGCTCGCCGTCGACAGGACTTTCAGTTTGTCGGTCATTGTCGTGTTTAGCCTATCCTGCTCCTCCACCTTTTTGAGCAGCGTCTCTAGTATCGTCTTCATCTGGGTCAGGACCTCCGGGCTCGTCTCCAAAGCTGCAAGTACTGGTGCATCTTTTGCTTCAGATCCGTCTGCTCTGGTATCCTGCATGTCGCCAGATCATCTTTCTCCATCATTGGTCATCGTTCTTCGAATCGGTTTTGCGGTGGTTTATGGTGTGAGAAAATTTCAAGTTCTCCTCAGACGGCGCCAAATTGTGAGAGTTGAAACTAGCACAATTGAATTTGTTAAAGACTTTTTAAGGGATCTGAAACTTCTGAGATTAAAACCATAGCACAAAGATCAAGAGATAGTTTTTATTACTGTTTTGAAAGCTTTTCGTATAAGAGCAAAAGTCTAGGTTTTGCTAAGTAAAATTCGGATCCCTTTCCCAAGAGATGTACATGTCTATTTATACAAGTTTAAGTCGGTTAGGTCAATATCTAAAGAGATAAGGAAGATTTCCTAATTCCTCGGGATTTCCTTTTAGCGAAGTCGGCTACAACCATAGGCTTTGTCTGAATGGGCTTTGACCTCGTCACATCTCCATTATGGGCTCTAGCATGTTAGCTCGTCATCTCGGCCCATGCGCTCGTTTGCTTAGCTCGACCCAACTCTCTGTCTTTGAACTTGGCTTTATCTTGGACGATGAGTTCAGTCTTGTTTTTGATGATGAGTTCGATCTTGTTTTAAATGATGAGTTTGACCTTGTTTTAAATGATGAGCTCGGCCCATCTCTTTATGGCGAGCTCGGCCATCTTTGTGACGAGCTCGGGTTCGTTGAACTCTTCATTTTGTAACTAGTGAGCTCGGCCATCTTTGTGACGAGCTCGGGTTCGTTGAACTCATCACTTCGTAGCTAGTGAGCTCGGCCAGGTGGATATATCTCCATAATAATTTATGTAACTTTCTGACCATTGATCCAAACTACTTGAACTTTCTTTTGGATGAAAGCTTACTCAATTATCTATCTTCTGTCCAGATTTCAGCTCGAACCAATGAATTTAAGGTATCTTGCCGAGCTCATCTCTCCAGCTCAGCAGGAACGAGCTCATCCTTGCAGCTCGGCATATCTTTAGCAAATCGAATGTATCTTGCCAACCGCAACTCAATAATTTATATATAGCCGGATTTGGGAGAGGCTCCTAATCGTTATCTTCCCAGATGAATCACTGGATATTTTTCTATTGCTCAGTTTCCCCTCGGCTCGACTATATGACATGTGAGGAGTCTATGATGCTCCACCGGTTGAGATTGTTGGTATCGACCGAAAGAAGAAAAATGATTGAAGCTTCCGATTCTATCGTTCGTTGCTCCTTTTTGATAATTGGAGAGGTTTGCGGGAAGCGATGAGCCATTTTTGTTTTGGGAAGATAAAGCTCTAGTGTTTGAAGATAAATCTTTGGTGTTACACCCTTCAATTGCCTTACGCGGGTAGCAGAGATGTCGAAATTGTTTTCGCTAGAAACCCTAGATGAGAAAGAGAAGAGGCGCAGATAAACTTTGTTGTTGTTGTTGTTGCTGCTTGTTTTGTTAAATTTGGTGTACACGTGGCAACCTCTCCTTTGATGATGTGGCAGAAGGATGGAGAGTGCTCCCCTTCTTTTATATTATAGATACTAGATAAAATTTTATATCAAACTTCGTTTCATGGTAAAACTTTGTCAATGGTGTTCAATCAAAATTTTGGTTCGATTTAAATCTTATGAAATTTTAGGAATTTTAGTTTATAAATAATAATATCAAAAGTAAAACATAATCTAGTATGGATGATTTTGTATGGCTTCGGTTTTGGTTCATTTCGAAAATAAATAATTTTTTAAATAAAATCAGTTTAAGTCAATTTTTATTATGAAGTTAACAATAAACTTATACACATAGAAAATGATCTAGTTTAGAAATTTTAGGTTTAGATATTTTTAATTTAAAATCTTAATTCCAATTTACATATTTTTGATGTTATTTGTTATTTAAGTTTTTATATTCTTTATATGAAGAATCTATATAAAATAGTTGAATGATGATTTTGAGATATGTAACTTAAATTATCCTCTTAATGAATAATATTTCATTGGCTTCTTTCTTGCGATCTTCATTTTCTACCTCTTAATTTACTAAATGAATGTTTTTCATGTGTTATGTTTTTTTGTTGCGTGTGTTTTTTTTACTGTTGTTTAATTCATATTCTTATGAGAAAACAAAAAAAAATATAATGAACTTCCCCCACCATTTTAAAAAGTGGCATTTTAATTATAATATAAATAAAAACCTAACATAAACGTAGATCTGAGGACTCAAGATTTTATCATTCGGTAACTGTAATAACCGGATTGACACTACAGGAAAACAATATTTTTGCGTCGAAAATTAGGGTCGAATAATAGTCGACACTAATTTTGCATCGAATTTGCGATGACTTTGCGTCGAACTAAGAATTCGAAGCAAAATCGATGGTAATTAGCGTCGATTACTTTCGATGCTAAATCGATGCTAATTAGCGTCGATTTAGCATAAAAATAACGTCGAAGTGTGTAAATCGACGCAACATTAGCATCTATTTAGCATCATGTAATTTCAACGCAAATTTGCATCGAAATTAGCGACAAAACTGTAGTTAGGTGAAACATTTTTTAATTGGTGCACCTGTATTTTTAGCGACGATTAAAGCGATGTAAATTCGAAGCTAAATCGATGCAAAGTCGACGCAAAATATTTCGATGCTAATTCGATGCAAAATATCAATGCAAATTTGATGTTAAATCATTACAAAAACTCTGAAATTTCCTATATATAGATCACACCACAATAAATCAAAAACACAACAAAAAACCATACAACTTTAGAGATTTCGGGGGTGACATATATGCATTAAGAAGTTGGATATATCAACGTAGAGATTCGAAAGGAGGGATTTCACAAGAGTTCCTCAACGGACTTCAAATATTCATCGCTCAGGCGAGTAGCGTCCGCATGATTCAACGGACCGGAGTGATGGTGTGCTCATGTCGGAAGTGCAAAAATGCGACGATCCAGCTGGTTGATGTTGTTGGTACGTATTTATTTAATAGAGGGTTCACACCTGAGTATTATGTTTGGTTTTATCATGGGGATGGATATGGGAATGAAACTGCGGGTAGTAGTAGTAGCAGTTACCAACCAGTAGATCATGGCTATTCGAATGAGCAATATGATCAGCATCATCATCAATTTGTTAATTATGAACAATGATGTCGGATTATAACATAATAGGTTCGAAGAAATGGTAACCGATGCATTTCCTGGAGTTACGTCAGCTCCTAGTGATGTTGTTGAGAACCTAATGTAGATGCTAAATTTTTTTATGATATGCTTGATTCTGCAAAACAGCCACTCTACGAACGATGTAGAGAAGTCTATCTAAATTGCCATTCGCATCTAGAATGATGACAATTAAGTCTGATCATAATGAATCCGAGTGTTGCATGGATGATTGGCCAGCTCTTTTGAAAGAGTATTTGCCAGAGGCTAATCAGGCAGCTGAGTCATATTACGACATACATAAGCTGGTCTCTAGTTTAGGTTTGCCCTCTCAGATGATAGATGTTTGCATTGACAATTGCATGATATTTTGGAAAGATGATGGAAATTTGCAGGAATGTCGATTTTGCCAAAAGCCAAGATTTAAGCCCCAAGAGGTTGGTAGAAGTAAAGTATCGTACCAGAGAATGTGGTACCTGCCCATAACTGAAAGGCTACAATGGCTATATCAATCAGAATGGACTACTGCGTCAATGAGGTGGCATGCAGAACATTCAAGTAGTGAAGGAGAAGTCCATCATCCTTCTGATGCAAAAGCTTGGAAACACTTTAAGTTGGTACACTTTTTTGCTAAAGAGAAGTGTAATGTTTATCTTGGGCTATGTACAGATGGTTTTAGTCCATTCGGTATGTCAGGTAGGAAATATTTGTTGTGGCCGATTATATTAACACCTTATAACCTTCTGCCTGATATGTGCATGCAGAGAGAATTTATGTTCTTGAGTATTTTAGTCCCTGGTCCGAAGCATCCAAGAAGATCTCTCGATGTGTTTTTGCAGCCACTTATACACGAGTTGAACCAGTTGTGGTCTACCGGTGTTCGTACGTTTGATTACTCCAGGCAAAGAAATTTTACAATGCGGGCTGTGATTATGTGGACCATAAGCGATTTTCCAGCGTACAGAATGTTATCTGGTTTGATAACGCATGGAAGATTGTCATGTCCGTATTGCCTAAATGAGACATATGCTTTCAACTCAGAAATGGTAGGAAATCTTGCTGGTTTGATTGTGACCGCAGATTTCTCCTTAGGAATCATCCGTACCGGCGGACCAAGAGTTTGTTCAGGAAGGACAAAAGTATACTTATCGCCACACCTCATTCTCTATCGGGGGAACAAATTGAAGAACAAATTGATTATTACGGAGGTCAGGACACAGTCAAACGTGGGGGTAACTGGCTTAATATTCTGACCAATATGCCAGATATATATCATGAAGAACACAACTGGCATAAGAGGAGCATTTTCTGGAACCTACCGTACTGGAAGGATCATCTACTGGCCCACAATCTTGAGGTGATGCATATTGAGAAAAACCTTTTTGATAACATCATGCACACAATCTTGAATGTGCAGGGCAGGACTAAAGAAAACATCAAGTTTAGACTCGACTTGCCTGCTATATGCTCAAGAGCTGAGTTGCATCTCACGGGAGATGGGAGAGCTCCAGTGCCTATCTTTAGATTTTCATCGGAAGGGAAATCGATGGATACGTCTCAAAGCTCTCTAAGTCTGTTGAACAAGGCAAAAAGTTTTCAGGTATGAAGAGTCATGATTGTCATGGGTTTATGAAGAGATTATTGCCTTTCGTATTTGCAGAGCTTCTACCAACGAATGTGCATGAAGCACTTGCAGGTAAATTTTTTTTTTTAGTATACACATATATAATCAAATGGAAATTGTAAGTAGACTGGTATTTGATTGATATGGAAACATTGTTTCAGGTGTTGGGGCATTGTTTCGGAATCTGTGTGCACGAACTCTAACTGAGGATGGAATTCAATAATTGGATAATAACATTCCGATATTGTTGTGCAATTTAGAGAAGATATTCCCGCCGTCTTTCTTTGATGTGATGGAGCATCTTCCTATCTATCTCCCGTACGAAGCTGGCCTAGGATGACTCGTTCAGATTCGTTGGATGTACCCTTTCAAGCGCTTCATGAAACATTTAAAGACGAAGGCAAAGAACCTTACAAGGGTAGAAGGGTCAATTGGTATGGGAAGTTTTAACGGAAAAAATCTCTCATTTCAGCTTATACTTCCCCCCCCCCCCCCCGAACCGACCGCACACAGAAAAAAGCTCCGCGTAGGTACGACGATGGTGGCGTGGCACCAACTTATCCAGTGTTTGATGTGCCTGATATATTCTCAGCAGTTGGTAGGCATGCCGAAATCATAAAAGAAGAAGAATGGTCCTCTCACGAGGACTACAATTGTGCACACACGTATAATTTCTTACAATGTGATGAAGTGGGGCCATTTAAGAGGTATATATATATTATTCTATTATATATTAAGGTTCTGACCTAATTATATCATATGCTATATAAACAAACATTTATTATAACTATATTTTTCTACTAGTGAATTCATTCGACAGGTTTACGAGGCTTTCCCAAATGCATCACCGGATGAGTTTGAAAAACTTAAAGCCAAACACTTTGCTAAATGGTTAAAGACCCAAGTAAGTTATTAATTTGTGTATATATATATACTTGAAACGAACCTATTTACATGGTGCATAATATATTTTTCAGGTTGCATATGAAGACACCTTATACCATGTATGGTTTAGAGATGGTTCAGGGTCTTATGGGGAAGATAACGTCATCCCCGATGTATTTTACACGAGGTTATGTGTTTCACACGTTCGGACGTGGCAGAAATCGCGTAACTGCAAATTACGGTGTGGTGGTTCGAGCTGGGGATACCGATTTCTATGGCATTATACAAGATATTGTTGAAGTACACTATCCTGGATTGGTTAACTTAAAGTGCACACTTTTCAAATGTGATTGGTTTGATCCAGTTGTTGGACGTGGCGTTTGATTGAGCAAGTTTGGTGTCATTGACGTTAATGGATCGCGTTCTTATACAAAATATGAGTCATTCGTCCTCACATCACAAGCGGATCAAGTCTGTTTCATTCCATACCCACGGGTTAACAAAACCAGGATTTTATGGTTATCTGTGCTTAAAATATCCCCAAAAGGAATATAGTTGAATCTGACGACGAGCCTATGCAATATGAAGCGTCCATAGATATGTCAACTCCTGAACAACATACAGACAATATCATTCTCATTGATCCGCAAAATCGAGAAGTTGAAATACTCCCTGATGCTACAGACAAAGAAAATCCCGACGACAAATTTACTTATGAGGACAAGGAAACTACTGATGAAGAAGATGAAGATTCTAACAATGGTTTAGATGTTGAAGCATAAATGTTAGGTTATATATTATGTTATATATTTTGAATGTATAAATATGAATTATAATAAAACAAGTGGAATAATTTACATGTTTCTCATATATGCTATATACTTTAACATATATATTATCATTAACCTAGCTATGTGAACAAGTATATATAAAGTTCATAAAATTAAAATAGTTTGGTTATACAATAGGATTGATATTTTTACGAAGTTATGTATTTATTAGATCATATTATAACACAAAATGAATCATAAATGTAAGATCCATGTATATTGTAGATCAATTTAGTATCGATTTAGTAACAATCATATTATAATATTTTTTTCTCTGAATTTGAATTATTTTTATTTTATAATGAATGGACTTAATTGTGTTGATTGGCAATTGAATTTTTAATTTTAATTTATAATCACAATGACATTTGGATGTAAATAAGTGTATTTTTGGTACTTATTAAGTTAAGATGATACATCATAATTTGTTACATTTAAGTTTAATTGATTCAATTTTGTTTTTGAAGAATCCGTGAAAAAATATTTGCAAATATTTGTTGGTGACAATGTTATGTCATAATTATTTATGGGAGAGTGATTAGTGTCTTGCCATGTCATAATTCTTTTTATGAAAATAATTATGGAAATGACATATAAATATGCTCACAAATAATGTTAAATAAATAGATAAAGAGATAAAGAAATATGCTTGCGTTAATAAACGTAAAGGTTATCAACGAAAATGAAATAGTGTTTACAAAGGTTATTAATGCTTCTAACATAAAAAGATAATTTGGGCCTATTTAATCAGAAGATTATATTCATTTAGCCACCGTGTTAGACATGCCTTTGTTCCTTTGTGACTTTTGAGGAAATTATTTTCTGGATTTTTTGTGAAATAAATTGGTGAATTTTTTTTTTTTCTGAAAAATTATAGGGACAGTTGCTGATATGGTGCGTTTTCTAACTTTAATGTCCAGCGGGGTACGTTCGTAGGGAAAATTGTAGAACTAGTACACTTTTTAAAAATGTCTAAAATACCCTTACGCTTGGCAGAGTCTGCGTGAATTGTGTAGCCTTAAGGCTAAGGCTGGACAAACTCTGCTAATTATGTAGCCCTAAGGCAGATATAGTGTGTGAATTGTGTAGCCTTAAGGCTAAAGCTGGACAGACGCTGCTTAAACTCTGCTAATTCTGTAGTCTTAAGGCAGATATAGTGTGTCGATTGTGTAGCCTTAGGGCTAAGGCTGGACAGACTCTTCTTAACCTCTGCTAACTTTGTAGCCTTAAGGCAGATATAGTGTGTCAGTTGTGGTAGACTTAAGGCAGATATTGTGTGTGCTTTTTTTGTAGACTTAAAGCAGATGTTGTGTGTGCTTTTTGTAGACATAAGGCAGATATTGCTCGACAGACTGTAGCATACTGTTAGCAGGGCATGGCTTGACATTTGCAACGTAACTAAATTGTATAAACGGTCGGATTTTGAAGTACTCCTCTCTTTTCACAATAATAACAAGAATGCCATTACTTCTTACTTTTTGAGGTTGCTATAAACCTTTTCAACCTCTCCACCTTTAACCTAGATCTACTATTTCGATTTCATCCTCAAAGGGAGATTTCATATTTTCAAAGAGACGGAAGCGAAATCCGAGTATAAGATTGTTTACAGACTTCGATTTTGAACGAAAGTACGTACATTCTTCGGAAAGACAATCTTCGTTTACATCTAACAATATCTGCTGGTCAAAGATATTCTAGGGGTTGAAGGCGAGCATATTTTCGGGAAGAACGAACACAGGTAACACTTCAAAACATTACACCAGTTATCTAAACCATCATCTTCTAAACTGCGTCTAGAGCTCTAGTACGTCTTTGGCAGAGCTATTTCTAAAAGACCCTGCCAAAGTGTAGAGCTCTGCGAAAAATCTTCTAAGATAGTGTGTTGCAGATCTTTTGAACATTCTCTTTTTTGCAGATAATGTTGCATTTGTTGACTATTTTTGGACAATGGAAGGTAAAAATGGGTTGGGATTTCGACGTTGATTCAAGCAAAGGAAGCAAGTTGTTTGCGGTTGAAGACCAAATCAAGTATGAGGAATTTTTCCGCATTGTTTGTCAAGATTACAACAACGCAGATGAATGCAGTCGAGGTTTCTTATAAGTTGCCTACACATATCATGGAGAAAATGCCTAGCGACACACCTCCTATCTTCTTGAATAACGATAGGCAACTTGCAAACTTGATCACAATGGCGGAAAAGAGGTTATCCGGCTTTGTGTGTCATGGAAAAGGAACGATTGAATTAAAGCAGAAGCTGCGGGTAAAGATGAAGCTTGTGATGTCAAAGAGGATGGTGGTATGGATTTTGATGATGTTGGTAATGTCAAAGACGAGCATATGATGCCACCACCGAACAACAGCTGAGACTGTCGATAGTATGCGAAGAAACAGCAGATGCCGCCTTTATTCTGCGATATATTCGATGAGAAGCCTATGAAGCCATTACCAATGAAGAAATCTGGATCCATTAAGGTTGGCGAAATATTTGATGACAAGGAAGCATTAATTATGCAATTACGCAAGATTGCAGTCATCGAGAAGTTTGATTTAAAAATCGCCACGTCGAGGTAGAAACTATTTATCGCAAAATGTTTTGTTCCTAATAGTTCTTGGAGGATTCGTGCGTCGACTCTGTCAGTTTCATATGAATCTCCAAAATTTCTCGTTCGGATATATAAAGAAGCTCATACATGCTCTGCTGTCTGTAGGTATTCTCGTCAACGACAGGCTAATGCAAAATTTATCGGAAAGATGTATGTTGATAGGTTTAGTGGTGGTAATGATCTTAAAGGAATCACGCCTAAGCATGTAATGAACTGTATTAAGTCACTACATTGTCTTGACATAGACTATACGAAGGCGCATAAAGCGTTGGCATATGCACGAGAGCTGGTCAGAGGCACTTTTGAGAGGGGTTACCAGGGCTTACCTTCCTATCTATACAAAATAGAGCAGGCCAATCCAGGTACGATTACAAAGCTTGAACGTGATGCTCAACAAAGGTTTAAGTATTTGTTCATTGCTTTTGGTGCTTCCATCAAAGGATTTGAGTTCTTGAGGAGGATTGTTGTGGTAGATGGAGCACATCTAACTGGAAAGTACAGAGGTGTTATGCTGGTAGCTGGAGGTCAAGATGCAGATTCGAGTATATTTCCTAAAGCTTTTGGGATTGTAGACTCAGAGAATGATGCTTCATGGGAATGGTTTTTTACACATTTGTGGTGTGATACTTGATGATAAAAATTTGGCCATTATTTCTGACCGTCATCCATCAATCGCAAAGGCCATTGAGAAGGTTTTCCCCGCAGCTGATAGGGGAGTATGTTACTATCACCTCAAAAATAACCTCATCTTAAAGTTCAAAAGAACGCAATGCTCAGTTTGGTGTGTCGTGCTGCATATGCATATCGACTGGTAGATTTTGAAAAATTATTTGGTGTGATTCGTCGTCAGAATAGTGAATTAGCAGTTTACTTGGAAGAGGCGGAATTTCGATTATGGGCTTGTGCACATTTTCCAGGAGATAGATTTGGTATAATGACGAGCAACATTGCAGAATCCATTAATGCCGTGCTTAAGGAAGACAGATCATTTCCTGTTAAACATTTCGTGGAGGCTATTAGAAAGTTGTTGTCAAGGTGGTTTGTGGAAAGGCGAGACAAAGCTGCCTCATTAAAAACAAATTTCCCCCCAAACGTTGAAAAGTTACTGCATGAAAGACACGGTAGCTTGGAAATTTTAAATGTTCATCATACTGATTCAAATTGTAGCCATGTTACAGGTGGAGATTATGATTGTGTGGTTGATCTACATAAGGTATGTAAGTTTTTTTTTGCTATTTATCACTGCCAGTTTCAGGAAACGTATCCTGAGCAAGTCTGCCAGTCTCAGGAAATGTTTGCCTTGTTTATCTGCTCTGAGTTCGATTCCTTTTTAAAATTTATGAAATTTATGATTGCAGAGACTTTGTACTTGTAAACAATATGATGTCGAGAAGATTCACTGCGAGCACGCGATTAAAGCAGCATTAAGTCGGAAAACTGATGAAGCTACCCTGG